>JAANYP010001582.1:0-240651 GCA_020465985.1 Centrapalus pauciflorus | reverse complement strand
CCAACCTGGGTCATTTTACTTTTGCCCAGGCTATGGAGCTTTTGTCCAAAGTCCCTCTTCCATCTCCATCACATCCTCAAACACCAGCTTCATCATCATCTTCTCCATCTACCCACTCAAAACAATCTACCCATACACCTCCATCTCCCAAAGACCTGCCTTTGAAGGATCAGCTTTCTTTGCTGACCAACAAAGTTGGTTCTTTGGAAAACACCGTGAACTCTCTACCCTCCATCATATCAGACTCTGTGTCTGCACAGCTTCAGGGGTTCTTTGATTTGTTCAAAGCCTCTTTACCTACCACTTCACAGCCTGATCACTCTCCACAGTTGTTAGCACTCACTGCTCAGCTGCAAACTGTGTCCACCTCCCTTTCCTCTATTCTTTCCATTCAGCAGGACTCTGTGTCCTCAATGACAGCTATTTCTCAACAGCTGTCATCACTTCTTACTTCTTGCAACTCTACCCTTCCAGCCACTCTAGCTAGCTTACAAACTATAATTGGTTCCCTTTCTAACTCTTTGTCCTCAGATCTTGCTGATGTGCGAGATTCTCTAGAACTTCATCTTGCACAGCTTCAATCTCTGCTGTTCACAGCGTCTGACAGAGAAAACATTGTTAAGCTCACATCCTTTGCTGATTCCCACTCCACTTCTCTTCAGACCTGTCTTTCTCAGCTTGCTGAGGTGAAGGATAACTTGGCTTAGTTAGTGACTAGCCTTGTTGGTCCTAAACCTTCTACTAAACCTACTGGCAAGCCTGCTGACTTTGTGTCTTCAGGCAGACCAGGTGTTGAAGTCGCTGCTTCATCTCCTTCAAAGAGGGAGAAGTCATCTGCCTCGAAGACTAAGTCTAAGGGGGAGAAAACTTATTTTTCTAAGGAGATACCAGTGTCTGCAACTCACACTGGTCAGCCAGCAGATGTCTTTGAAACAGGTACGGCTGAAGGTGCCTCTCAAGCTGCTATGCCTACTCAGGCTGTCTCTCCAAACCCTGCTCAGTCTAAGGGGGAGAAAGTCATTCCTGAGGACAGGCCTAGCAGTATAAGGAGGCACTTAATTTTAACTGAAGAAGAAGAAGAAGAGGAAATTCCTGAGGCTGCTGTCACTACAGCAGCAGCTAAAGGAAAAGAAAAGGCAGCTGATGATCCCATACAGCAGAAACAGGCAGAAATTCAATTTCACAAGGCCAGGGCTAAAGAGATGGGTCTTCCTATGCACAAGTACTTTGAGTTTAGAGAAGAACAGCTTCAAGCTTTGGAGGAATTGAGAAAAGAAGAAGAATCTGCTAAAGCTGCTAAATCCTTTGCACTCCAAGAAGCAAAGAAAATTAAAATGTCTACCTTGGAGGTGCAAAAGAAAATAATGGAAGCTGCCAGACAATCAGCAGGGGAGAAAGAGAATGAAGTAGAGAAAGGTACTCAGGTCTCTGTGACCAAATCAACAGTACCCCATGCAAGAGCTCAATACCACTTTGACAACTTTGCTAAGAAAAAGTTTCATGATGTTGCTGAAAGAAGGCTAGCCAAGGAAGCAATTGTCAAAGCTGTCCCTGTATCAAGGAAAGGCAGTCAGTGGAAGCTTAAAATAACAAGGATGGGTGCAACAGGCCCAGAATTGGAAACTTATGACCACACTGATGTAGCTCAGATGGGATATAGGGAGTGGATTGAGCTGGCAGTTGCCCTGAGTGAATCAAAGTCTGAAACTGCTAAACAGATCAGGGCATATGTCAAGAAGTTGATGGAAAGAGTAAAGGATCTTGGCCTGATATCTAAGGAAGTTAGTGAAGGTGTCTTTGTGACACATCCAAAAATAAAGGCCAGGAGAACAAAGAAGGACACAGAGATGGAGCTACTCCTTACACTGATCGAACAGGGCGACTATGCCATTGAAATGAAAGGAGTTGATCATAGCCTGCCAAGTGGAATAGAGTTTGAGGATGGCAAAATTATTGAAGAACCTGAGCTGGGGGCATTTTTTGTAGATCCCCTAACTCAGAAGAAGTGCTTCCAAAGAGCCTCAGAGCTGTACAAAGTTGATCTGAGAAAACTTGCCGCCTTCAGACTTGCAGTTTCATTTAGGCAGTCTAGCAAATGGAGAGCAGCCATCTGGGATCAGCTCAGAGGCTTCTATGAAAGAGGAGAGCTCAATGATCCCAAGTTCATGATCATCAGAAGTGAAGTTGAGGAACTTGAGGATACAAGGGAAGAACTAGAAAAGATGGTTCAGGATCCTTCTCCATTGTAATGAAGTACATCTGCCATCTGGGCAGGTGAAGAATGGAAGCTGTCCATCAGTTGGTCAGGCTTACCATTATTTGCTCCCAACAAAAACAGTCCAATGTACATTAGTTGTACTCTATGTTACATATGTTGTAATTCTCTTTTACATTAGTTGTAAAATACATTAGTACATTAGTTGTACTCTTGTAAAAACATGTGTTGTTGTATGAAATCAAGAATCAGTGTATATATAAACTGATCTTTTACTTTACTGTAATGTTATAATTTTATTTCAGCAAATGTACTGTAAAAATATATAGTGATTTTTGATAAGACCAGCTTAGACTGGTTATTGCAAATAGGGGGAGATTGTTAGGCACAAAAAGGCCTCAGTCAAACCTGTTCTACATCTAAGGGGGAGATTTATAATCAAACCTATTGATGCATTTGAAGGTTGAATTTAAGGCCTGTTATATGCCTTATTGAAACCTGAAAATGATTTGCAATATCAGTCTAAAGGTGTTCTATATGTTGCATGTGTTGCAACTAAGACAGTTTGTCCAAGCTGCTCTGTCTGCTGAACAGGCTGGACATAAACTGTCTACGCTGCTCTACACTGTTGAGCAGCTTGGGCAATTTTAAAGTGTTCTGTTCTTTGTGAACAGAACCTGTTCTTTGTGAACAGGCTAAACATTTTATGGAATATGTTTCCAAGTCATCATGTATTGTTTTTTACTACAAGATCAGTTTACAAAGTCGAAGACAAAGTGGAAAACAGAACTGCTCAGCCTGCCCACGCTGTTCTGTAACATGAAGACGAAAGGTTATTTGAAAAAGGGTGACAGACCTTTTTCTTATATCAAAATAGGCCTTTACAAGGAAGAAAGACGCAAAGTTGACATTCCTAAATTGGTTAAAGGCAATGCAACAGTAGACAAAGTGAAAAGACAAAAAGTTCTGCACATGTGAAGACAAGTCTGCTTTTCAGAAAAGTGCAGAAAAGGTTATGTTGTCTTTTCAACAAGACTTCTCCTTTTTCATTTCGTCCAATGAAGATGTTTCTCTTAGATCCTCTGAATGGGTATAAAAGGAAGCTTCTAAGGACAGAAAGAAGTGTGAAGAAAGCTAAGTGTTGAAACCAAGAGTGAACGTGCAAGTGTGATTTTCATGCATGCAAGCCTTCTGTGTAAATCAGTATCTGTGTGTCTAAGCTGTTTTACATAAGCTGTTCCCTTAAGTCTTGTAAACACAGTGAGTGCTTCTTAGTGAGTGTATTCATTGTATACTAGTTTGAGTTTGTCTTAGATTAGTGAACATACTGTTGTGTCTGTCATCTCAGCTTGAACTATTCCGCATTCAAGCTTGTTTGTAATTAACAAATTGTTGATAATACATACAAACATTGAGAAAATAGTGTGTAGTTTTTTAAATAGCTGTATCACCCCCCCTCTACAGCTTAAAGCTATATACTTTGGGAACCTCTCGGGACCTACATATTCATTTTCACTTATATATTTTGTTTATTTTCACTTAAGTGTTAACGTATCAAAATTGTAAATCAAAATGAATGAAATGCTAAATTGAAATCAAAATGATCTGGCATAACAAAATATTTAAATCAAAACATATAAAATTAATAAAGTTAAATCAAAACGTATTAGTGTAACAGAATATTTGAATCAAAATTAATAAATTAGTAAATTTTAATCAAAATTTATTAACGTAATGAATCAGTAAATTTAAACAGAATTGTACATAAAATCAAAATTTATGAAGGTAATGTGAGACATCCTCCTTAATTAGTGTTATAATTGATAACTCCAGGATCAACAAGCAACTATAAAATTTTCATGCAATTAAATTGATAAACTTAAAACAGTTTTAAGTAGCTCCACACTAAAACAAGAAAATGTATAAGACTACAGTGTCATGATCTAACTATTACAACATCATAAATTGTTTTAAAAACATAAAAATCTCAGCCCCAAAGCTATGGTCTTCATTTACTAAAGAGCTTCTAAGTCACCGGGAATTGAAATGATAGCCTAATTGGAAGGCCTAGCTACACCTTTTCCTTTTCCTGAAATCATTGAAAGTCAACGGGTAAGCTATGGCTTAGTGAGATAACAGATTAATCATTCAACATAATTTTCTTTACAAACTAATGTGAAAAATGGGCAGTGCAAGCCCCATAACAAGTGAAACCCATGCAGTGCAAGCATGCGGTTTGGCAGTTCAGAATGTTGATCGGAGATGTGCCGAACCTGACCAGGGACGTGTATGGGATGATCAGTCCCCGACAGTGGCCTGCTGTCTGCCCCGGTCCAGGTCGCATCAGATTATGAAGTGTAATCATGATAGAACATGATCTCAGTGATGCACTTTCAAATGAACGCTGGCTACATGTTTGTCACATGTCAAGTACGAGTGTGCATCAATCCAATGAATCATATGTGAGTGCCAAATGATGTATCTTGAACAACAAGAATATGCCATTGAAATATGAAATATGAATGCAAAGACGATAAATGTTTGAATATTAATCGATTACTCACATTGGTTTTACTCAGTGTAATTTGGCTCTGAATCAATGTGTGTTAGTCAACACCACAAAGATCTTGTTATGTCAGTGTAATAGTGAATCAATGATAATATATGCTTAAAACTTGATTCTGAAAAGTTAAATAAAATGAACCGAAATTCGGACCACATCCGAATTTCGGATGAACCTGAAATCCGAATGGCCCGAAGTCCATCCTTAGAGATTCTGATTGTAACCCAATCCGAAATTCGGATGATACTTGATCCGAAATTCGGATATCTTTTGATCCGAAATTCATGCCTATACTTACAGTTTTTCAAGATTTTCCCATCCGTGATTCACTTGAAACGAAACTCGGATATGACCCGAACTCAGATGGATCCGAGATTTGACCGGATCCGAAATTCGGATGATCCGAATTGTGTTCATTAGAACCGAATTTCATACTTATTCTTTTCTACTTATTTTCCAGATTTCACTTTGGTAATTTATGCATGTTTTGTGACTGAAACTATTGATATAAACTTAAATGTACCTTTTTAACAACTTTTAACACAAAACACAACCTAAATATACAAAATCAGCCCCTTTTTGTCCATTTTTCATCAATGTCGATGAACACACACTCTAAAACACATAGTGATTTTCAAATTCATACTTAGAGTTGGAATCATGATCTAAAATTTGATATACAACATCACAAATACTCGATTTTAAACATATTCAGAAGAATCTACAACATGCAACAACTTTCATAACCTAATTATGAGATTTGGTACTTCACAAAACCGAACTCAAAACTCCAAAAATCGTAATATTGAACATGTTTTTACCTTGGATTGTTGTTTGCAATGCTAATAGTTCCTCAATGGCAGCTTGAATCCAGATTTTTAGCACTTAACTTCAAGGTTTTTGTGATCTTGATTTGGGTTTTGAAGAAAACCTGTGAGTTTTAAGAGAGAGAGAGAGAGAGAGTGTGTGTGTGTGAGTGAGAGAGACGGTGAGTAGAGAGAGTGTGTGAAATGTTTAAAATGGGTGATATTCCCCTTTTTATTTGTTATTTTAGCTTACTTGCAATTTTACACCCCTTAACCTTGTAATTTCTCATTTGCACCCTTTTTAACGTATAAAATTCTCATGTAAACCACTTTATATGTCTATGTTGGTTCCTTATTGTTATGCTTGCTCGAAAAACTACGATGAGGATTTCTCCTCATTGTTTCTCATATTTAAATTTGTGAACGGAATTTGCTTAAATCGAAATGATAATCCATTAACACATCAATATAGTCTTTAATTGTAAATTACATTTGCTTAAAAACTAGGGATGTTACAGCATGGGCTCCGCCACGCTTATACTTCGTCCGTGAAGTCATGCTGCGCTAAACAAAATTGGTTACTTGGTCTTCATGTCCTCTTCAAACTCCCAAGTGTGATTAACTCCCTTGTGATGTTTCCACTTGACCAGCACCATCTTGACTTCTTTGTTGCGGAGTTTCTTGACTTTGGTCTCAAGTATGCACTCCGGCTCATCAATAAGCCTTAGTCGTTCGTCGACCTTTATTTCTGAGTGATCAGTCCATGGTTCTCTCTCGGGCACCAAACTTTTTCTTAAGTACCCCGTGGAAGACTGGATGAACTCCGGACAGTTCCTCTGGTAAGTCCAAGTGACAGGACTGATTTCCAACCTTCTCAAGCATCCGAAAGGGTCCTACGAACCGAGGAGATAGCTTTTCTCGCTTACAAATCCGGTGACACCTTTCATCGGAGACACCTTTAAGTACACCCAATCGTCTTTCTGAAACTCGATAGCTTTATGATGGCGATCGTGATAGTTCTTTTGTCGATCCTGTGCCGTTTTCATATATTGACGGATGAGTTGAATCTTCTCATTTGTTTCTTAAAGTAGAGCTGACCCGACAATAGGTGTTTCTCCTGTTTCCCTCCAGCAAGTTGGAGTCATACATTTCCTCCCATATAGGAACTCGAACAGTGCCATTTTGATTGTAGAATGATAGCTGTTATTGTAGGAGAACTCGACTAAGGGAAGGTGATCGTCCTAATTACCTTCCAAATCCATTACACAAGCTCTCAGCATGTCTACTAAATTCGGAATCGTTCTTTCACTCTCTCCGTCAGACTGGGGTCTATATGCAGTACTCATTGTGATACGAGTACCAACCACTTTGTAGAGCAGCCGAAATTTGAAGTGAATCTACTGTCTCGGTCAGTATCAATAGACTTGGGCACACCATGTCTTGTGACGATTTCGTTCAAGTAAATCTCATCCAGACGATCCAGAGAGTAGGTTTCTATGATGGGTATGAAGTGATCAGACTTGGTTAGGCGATCAACAATGACCCAAATGGAATCATGTTGGCCACGAGTTTTGGATAGCTTGGTTATGAAGTCCATAGTAATATGATCCCACTTCATTTCTGGAATAGGAAGAGGTTCCATACTACCATAGGGTTGTTGGTGTTCAGCTTTAACCAATCTGCATGTTCGGCATTTCTCCACGTATTGTCCAACATCTCTTTTCAACCCTGGCCACCAGAAATCGACCTTCAAGTCGTTGTACATTTTTGTGCTTCAAGGGTGAATTGAAAACTTTGATTGAGTGAGCTTCTTCTAGGATTACATCTCTCATATTCCCAAACTTAGAAACCCATGTTCTGCCATACACATCTTTCAATCCGATTCCATCGTCATGCATTAATGGTAGCTTAATTCTGACGTTCTCATTTTTAAAATTTTCCTCCTTTAGAGCTTGCAGTTGAGCAGCCCTTATATCATTGATGATGGTGGACGTCAGTATTGTAGATGTTAAAGCATAGCAGTAAGCTTTTCTACTAAGTGCATCAGCCACCACATTGGTCTTTCCAGGATGGTACAGGATTTTGTAGTCGTAATCCTTGATCAGCTCCATAGACCTTCGTTGCCTCATATTTAAGTCCTTCTGACTGAATATATACGCTAAAATCTTATGGTCAGTGTAGAGCTGGCATTTTGGTCCCGTATAAGTAATGTCTCCAAAGTTTCAAGGCAAATGTTACAGCAGTTAGCTTTAAGTCATGAGTAGAGTAGTCTTTCTCGTGTGGTTTGAGTTTTCTAGAAGCGTATGCTATGACATTTCCTCTTTCAATCAAGACCGCTCCAAGTCCCATGCCTGATGCATCAGTGTAGACTATAAAGTCTTCGTTCCCCTCAGGTAGGGCCAAAATCGGTGCTTCACTTAGTAACTTCTTCAATTTATCAAAAGCCGGTTGTTGTTCCTCTTTCCACATGAAAGTTGCGTTTTTACGAGTGATCTTGGTAAGAGGAACGACTATCTTGGAGAAATCGTTGATGAATCGGCGGTATTAACCAGTCAATCCCAAGAAACTGCGGATTTCCGAGGCATTACGAGGTGATTCCCAGTTCTGGATAGCTTCGAAGTTCGATCTTTGCAGGATCAACAGCAATACCAACACCAGATATCACGTGCCCTAAGAATTGGATCTTAATGAAATATTGAGGAGAAGCAAAGTTAACAAAAGTTTACAATTGATTAAAGGAATCAATGAATTGTTGCGAATGTTGAGACATAATTGTCTCAACCAGAATTCACATTTGGAGAATTTGGCATAAAGTAGCTCTTTCCGTAGCAAGTCTAATAATTCTCTCATATGTGTTGTATGATCCTCTTTGGTCTTTGAATATTAGAATGTCATCGATGAAAACGATGACAGATTTATCAAGCATGGGCCGGCAAACTCTATTCATGAGATCCATGAAAGCAGCTGGCGCATTCGTAAGACCTAACGGAATTACCAGAAACTCGTAGTGTCCGTAACGAGTTCTGAAAGCCGTTTTAGGAATATCTTCTTTGTGAACTTTGAGCTGATGATATCCCGATCGAAGATCAATCTTCGAGAAGTAACTAGCGCCTTGCAACTGGTCGAATAGATCGTCAATCCGGGGCAATGGGTATTTGTTTTTTATTGTTACTTTGTTGAGCTCGCGGTAGTCGATGCAGAATTCCACTTGACGGTCAGGTGGCAATCCCGAGATATCTTCTGGAAAGACATCTGGAAATTCGGAGACAACTGGAACGGTAGAAAGAGATTTAGTTTTAGCCTTTGCATCAACAACATAGGCTAGATAAGCGGAACAACCCTCAGCAACGTGCTTTCGGGATTTTACGATTGAAATAAGGCATAAGTCGCCTTTTTGTCTGTCACCATAGATACAAGTGTCTCGGCCCTCAGGGGTAATAGTCTTGATCATTCTCTTTTTGCATACAATTTGAGCCTCGTTATGGACAAGCCAGTCCGTACCCACGATAACATCAAACTCCCCGAACTATATGAGAATTAAGTCTAAGTTGAACACTACATCCTCTATAAGTAAAGTGCAATTCCTATACACTTTATCAGCCATAACTAACATGTTGTTAGAAGTTTCAATGCCAAGCACAAATTGTGAATTTGAAGTAGGCATGTTTAGTTGGCGTGCAAATGAAGTGGAGACAAACGAACAATTTGCTCCAGAATCAAATAGAATACGTGCAGGGATTGAATTTACGAGGAATGTACCAGTGACCACCTCAGGGTCATCTTTCGCTTCTTCAGCTGTGATCTAGAAAGCCTTAGTTTGAGCCCTCTGAGTTTGTTCCCTACGAGCAGTGGAAACTCCAGAAGATCTCGTAGTCGATTGTTGAGCACTTTGATCTCTTGGGGGTTTCGGGCAATCCTTAGCAAAATGGCCAATTCTATGGAAGTTGTAGCACGCATCGCCTTTTCGTGGACAATGCTCCCAATGATGACCTTTTTGCCCATAGCAGAAACAGTACATGTCCTGAATTTTGCACTCCCCTGAATGAGCTTTCCTGCATCACTTGCAATCCCTCATTCAGTGTTGGCCGAAAAGACCTTTCCTTTCTTTGGTGAGGAAGATGGTTGGCTGGATTGGGGTGAGGATCGTGATGATCCAGATTCCTGTTGCCTTTTTGGCGGCGACGGTTGGGTAGGTACCGCAGTAGTTGACCCCATGACATACCCAGATAGCAACACAATCTGCTCCACATTACGAGCAGCCTCCAACATCCCAACAAAAGTTGTGTACCGAACACTGCTCATTGTTCGGCATATCTCATAATCCAAACCGGCCTCGAACCGGCATATCTTCCTTTCCTCAGTATTGACCTGATGGGGTGCGAACAGACTCAAACGAGTGAACTCGACATCATATTGAGTGACTGTTTTTCTTCCTTGAGTCAAACTTAAAAATTTTGCCTCTAGACGACGCTTCTCGTCGGTAGAACAGTATTGTTGAGAGAATACTTCCTTAAACTCACTCCAGGACATGTGCGACACTACCTCCATCATCCGCACATTTATCATTGCATCCCACCACATAACGACATCTCTTACAAACATTGTCGTGGCAAATCAAACCATGTCCTTTTCAGCGCGGTCGCTGATTCGGAAGTTTCTTTCCGTCGTTGTAATCCATTCCAGTGTTGTTACGCCATCTCCAGTCCCATCGAAAGTAACGACCCCGTTACTCTTGAAGTCTTTAAACCTACATCCCTTTGCTTTGTTAGAAGAACCAGTATCTTCTTGTCTATCCATTTGATCTCCTTTTTGTTGTTCTTTGTTCTTTCGTTTATCTGCCTTTCACTTGGCCCCGGCCTCATCCCTGGCCCTCAATTGATCAGTAAATGACTGAGCTTGCTCAGCCATTCTTTTAGCTTGTAACTCGTTGTTCTGTTCCATTAGAGTTTGCATCATTTGGAACATTTATTGTGGAGTCATATCGTCTCCTGACATGTTCTGAAATATAGCAAGTAATATTTAGAACATTTATTTCTGAGTCCTAGTGTATACAGTTACCCTTTATTTGTCCCCGTGTGCATGTCAATCCTATCTTAGTTCAGATCATTTCCTAGGAGTCCATTCAAATATCATAACCTAAGTTTGAGTCCAAGTCCTCGCGAACACTTGAAACCTCAAACTAATGCTCTGATACCAAACTGAGGCATCCTCCTTGATTAGTGTTATAATTGATAACTCCAGGATCAACAAGCAACCATAAAATTTTCATGCAATTAAATTGATAAACTTAAAACAGTTTTAAGTAGCTCCACACTAAAGCAAGAAAATGTATAAGACTATAGTGTCATGATCTAACTATTACAACATCATAAATTGTTATAAAAACATAAAAATCTCAGCCCCAAAGCTATGGTCTTCATTTACCAAAGAGCTTCTAAGTCACCGGGAATTGAAATGATAGCCTAATTGGGAGGCCCAACTACACGTTTTCCTTTGCCTAAAATCATTGAAAGTCAACGGGTAAACTATGGCTTAGTGAGATAACAGATTAATCATTCAACATAAATTTATTTACAAACTAATGTGAAAATTGGGCAGTGCAAGCCCCATAACAAGTGAAAACCATGCAATGCAAGCATGGGGTTTGGCAGTTCAAAATGCTGATCGGGATGTGCCGAACCTGACCAGGAAAGTGTATGGGATGATCAGTTCCCGACAGTGGCCTGCTGTCAGCCCCAGTCCAGGTCGCATCAGATTATGAAGTGTAATAATGATAGAACATGATCTCAGTGATGCACTTTCAAATGAACGCTGACTACATGTTTGTCACATGTCAAGTACGAGTGTGCATCAATCCAATGAATCATATGTGAATGCCAAAAGATGTATTTTGAACAGCAAGAACACGTCATTGAAATATGAAATATGAATGCAAAGACAATAAATGTTCGAATATTAATCTATTATTCACAGTGGTTTTACTCAGTGTAGTTTGGCTCTGAATCAATGTGTGTTAGTCAACACCACAAAGATCCTGTTATGTCAGTGTAATAGTGAATCAATGATAGTATCTGCTTAAAACTTGATTCTGAAAAGTTAAATAAAATGAACTGAAATTCAGACCACATCCGAATTTCTGATGAACCCAAGATCTGGATGGCCCGAAGTCCATCCTTAGAAATCTGTTTGTAACCCCATCCGTTTCACCAAAAAATATAAATACAATTTTGTATTAAAAGTAAAATAAAAGTTAACTACATTTTTATATTTTTAAAATCTATAAATATTAACAAATAAGTAACTCTATAATCCATTTGTCATGATCTAATAATGGACTTGTCATCATTATCATTTTGCTATTTGTCAATTTATTAGATAATCTGAATTCAGATTAACAAAAAACCATACTATTTTTGTAATTTTTTTTCATCAAAATTTACATTTAGATTTTAAGTTTGTATTCATTTTGGGTAATTTATTAAAAATATTAGTGTAAATACATGTTTTTAGAAATATGAAGTAATTAGTTAAAAACATATTTTATAACATTTCTGACTAAAAAAATATTTTATGTGTTCATCTGTCATATTTTATGTGTTTATTAATATGAATAATAAAATACATATAAATTTAAATCTTATCTAATTTATACTTATTTTATGTATTTATAAATTTATTAAAATATATTAATAATAAATACATATTATATACATTATTTAAATAATTTTTATTAAATATATCTATGTAATATGTGGCTCAAATGACACACGTTAACATTCTCATTTTATGTATAATTTTAGAAAGTTTCTTTTGACGTAATTTAAACCAAGTTTCCATAAGGGGCTTGAAGAGGGTTGTTACCCGGGTCCGATTCTCACTTGAGACGGATTTTGGAGTTTTTCCCTTCAGGTGAACTAATCTAACTATGGAGATTTTAATCTAACTAGGAGATTGTGGTGGGGATCGAACCGGGATCTGTCGGCACTTGGGCCTAGGCGATAACCACCACACCAGCCGTTCAAAAAAACAAAATTAAATCTTGAAGATTGTGTTTAAATTTCTCTCTTCAACACGTTAATAATAATTATTAATAAAACCCAATTATAAATAGTGTTTTTGTGAATTTGTGAATTTATGTAAGTATATGATTCTTAAAAACTTCAGTTAAATATTATGGATGACTTTTCTTTAATGAGTTAATTAAAACCATAAAGTATTAAAACATAAACTACTTACAATTAGCTTTTAAAAGTATATGAAAATTACTGAAAATAAGTTTAATTAGTTATGATTCCAATTAATTTGCATTATTTATTTATAAGTATATATCTTTATGTCATTTATGTATTTTTAGTAATAACTCCATCTACTTAATAAAATACGTTTATTAATAAAAACTTCAGCTATGATTAACTTTAACTAGTTTTTATCAAACACACATTTTATTTTTTCTTTTATCAACCAATATCATTTTTAATAATAAATAGTTAAAAAACCGAACGTTTATTTTCATTTCTTTTATAATCATCACCATAGATAATTCATTTTGTTCAGTTATTTTTTTTCAAGACAAGATGGAACCAATATATAAAAGTTGTATGGATCCAATCTAACACTAAAAATATCTAATTTATTGTATAGCTCGAGATGAAATAAATATAGAGATGCCGTACAACTATGGGTAGTTGGGATTTAATGAATGGTGAAATTTTTAGTTGAATAAAAACATATGTTATATCAATTAACTTAACTTTAACGGAAAATTAATAAATAGTGAAAATTTTAGTTGAATATATATATATATATATATATATATATATATATATATATATATATATATATATATATATATATATAGAGTCAGGTTCAAAAAAGTACCTCTCGAAATCAAGTGCACCCGAAGGTACCAACCTTAAAAAACTTTTTTAAAATTTTTTTTTCTCATAACCATGTTTAAATTAATGTTATACATATGATATATGAATTTCACATACATTCACACTTTCTGTGTCCTTAAAAATTATGTGAATGCTCAATGCATATTTATGTGAATGGTCATCCATGTGAATGGTCATTTCACACAATTTGAATGGTGTGAATGACCATTCACATGATCTTTTTTTACCATTCACAAGATTTATGATTTTGCTACTTTTGAAAAAAAGTTTGATAATGTTGTCTTATACATGTCTACTCAAAAAAAAAATATGTGAATGATCATTCACATTAGGGTACGCTGGGTACGCTGGAATCTCATAGGTACGCTGATGAACCTGATTCTATATATCTATATATATATAAAAGTTGAGTCCTAGGTAATAAATATGAGTATTAATGATTTAATTTTGATTTTTAATAAATAATATAAATAAGTATTTAGTTATTTTTTATTAAATGGATTAAATATTTACAAGTCCTACATTACTACTCTTAAATTGCAACCGTTACTTATCATTTTTTAAATTGAATTAATTATCAATTAATTGAAATCAAGTGTCTTCATTTCCTATCACACGACAATCCATTTTCCTCAATTACTATTTTTTTGAATGACAAGTTATTTATAACCAAAAAACTAAACAAAATTGTCAAAGAAATATACATACAAACAAGAGACTATACGAGCTACACTATCACAACCTTCCTTTGCGCTATCTCTTTAGAGTAAGAATTCATATTTTTTGTTTAGCTGTTTAATTTTTTTATATTTTTGCGATTCTTTAAATTTTGTAACGGAAAAGAATGTGTGATCATCATTTTGTGTGGAAAATTAACAATCTTCATCGTCGTGTTTGTATTTCAGTTTGGTGGTTTTCGACAAAACATTGAGGAATACTAAATTGGTGATAGAGACATACGTTCTTAGTGTTGAACGCTTTTACTGAAGGTGACCTAAAAACTAAACTTCATAGAAATATATGAAAAGTGATGAGGTAATTTATATTTACTTTTATTCTGTATAAGTGAACACATACGATGAACTTACATTTTTATACCTAATTTATCAATTATTAGAAGTGATGTTTCTTTTAAATTGATTTTGGTTAACTATCATGGAATTTAGATTTTGTTTATTAGAATAAATACTGTAAATTTTAGTTTCTGTTGCGTTAAATTTTATAGTTACCCGAGAAATTAAGGTTGATAAATTCTTCATGAAACTATGAAAAAACCTAAAATGTCATCCAAAATTGTCATAAACTATAAAATTATTTTTGTATTAACTTATTTGATGAATGAAAATCAAAATATAAAAGTAGGATAATGTTTTCTTCTAAATATATATGTCATAGAACTTACAATAATTACCATAATATTATAATAAATGCAAGTCTAAACCGAAAATCATATTTTAGTAATAGTTTTATTGTTTGTTTTATATTTTATTTTATATCTATCTTATAATAAACGTAATATTTTAATAATAGTTGTATTTTTGTTTTCTATTTTTAATTTTTAATGTTATAATATATAATTGTGATTTTTGTTTGATAACTTTAGAAACGGATCAACATTGTGATTGTTTTTTTTTAAACAAAACATTAAGACAAATGTATATAATCAAAATTAATAATTAATTCAATTTGCTTTATATAATCAAAACTAAATATTGTTTTAGTTTTAAAAAAAATATGTTAATAATAATAGACTATCTATTTTTTCCAACTTGAAGAATTGCTTTAATGTGATACTAAATATTGGTTTAATGTTGCTTAAATTTAATTAATTTTACCTTAATAGTAAAAACCCTCCATCTATCCTAAGGTTAATATTTCTTATCAATTAAATGTTTTTATTTTACCATGATTATGAATTAATCTCAATCATTTATCTATAAATAATAAAGTTAAATTTGTTCATTCACATTCTTCCATCATTTCATGTTACAAACAATTTGTGAGTGCTTGGTGGATGGAAAATCCTACGACAATGCTAAGAATTTTGATTCCATTTAAATAATTACAATGATCATTAATAAATCAAACTATATTATTTATTATTTAATTTATTTAATTTGATAAGTTGGGTCCATTTCAATAAAGACTCATGCCATAAATGATTTTATGTATAAAGTATTCCAATTCAATATAATAAATTACAATGATCATATTTTATATCAAAATATATTATTTTATTATTTACTTTAACTAATTTGATAAGTTGCAGCATATGTTACTAAAGTCCATGTAATGAACTACAATGATATTTATTTAAATCATAATAGTGTATTTTATTTCAATTCGATTTGAAGTTTAGTCATATAACAATAAATTCCATGTAATAAGTTATACTGGTAATTTATTAAGATCAAAATATTCAAATTTATTAGTTAATACAAAAAAATAACATGGGTTATCGAGTAGATCATAGGAATATTTAATATCAAGTCACTGATTTAATTTGTTTAATACCAAAAAATAGTCATGAAAATCATTTAGTTTAGTAACATCGCAACATGTGTCAACTAACATTTATTTACATATGATATACATCATTTATTTATTTAATTTAATTTCAAAATACCACAAAGATAAGATGAGATACTAAAAATATAATAATCGTTATTTCATTAAATTAATATGTAAGATGCATCTTTTATTATTTATACCTAAATAAGTTAACAAAGAGGAAAAAAATATTGTGTTGAATTTTAATTAATTTATTTAAATTGAATATCTTTAATAACCGAGTTATCTTACCAAAAAACATAATTCATAAATCTCCTTTAAATGATAAGAGACTAAGAATTTTATTTGCAAATAGTATATTTTAAAAAAATGAAATATCACTCTTTGTAGATTTAAAATTTCTAACAAATATATTTATCTTTATAAAAGTATAATAATGGTAATGATTTCATGTCTATAGTAATTAATTCGATGTAATATATTACGATGATCATCTTTTATATATAATGCATAATTATATTATTTAATTTATTTAATTTGATAAGTTGAGTCGTATATTGATAATTCTATATAATAAAATATAATTATTATATATTTAGATTAAAAAATTAGTTTATTTTTAATCTAGTTTGATAAGTTGAGTCGTGTAGCATAAATCTCATGTAATAACATGTATTTAATTAATGTATAAGAAATTTTAAAATACTTACACGTTGTACCTAAATTTTAAGAAACATTTTTTTTCTAATTTTTAGAAACTTTTATGAAAATATATGATTCCTTAAGTAGCCTTTAAAATCAGTTAATCAACAAATTAATCCAAATAAAATATATAATTTAGAATTTTATGATTAGATATATTATTTATAATTAGTATATATTTAAATTTACACATAAATTTTTTTAAAATATAGTTACACATTGTAGAAAAGTTTTAAGATATAATTTTTAATTTTTTAAAGAACTCTTTATGAAAATATATAATTTCATAAATACCCTTTAGAAAACAAGTCAATTAACAAATTAAACTAATAATATATATATATATATATATATATATATATATATATATATATATATATATATATATATATATATATATATATATATATATATATATATATATATATATAGGGAGAGGTTCTTTTAAGAACCTTAAAGATGGTGAGAACCTAGGAACCTTTTAGAGCCCTTGGATCAAAAGGGCATTTTTGGAATAAAAAATATTATCTTTCTCTCTCCACCTTTTTTATTATATGCCATATCTTTTTCACTTTCTCTCTCTTACTTTTTTTTTTCATTTTCATATTATACTTTCTTTCATTAGAATTGATTTCAATATTAAAAAAACGTTTTTTATAAAAAAATAAATTTTTTTCTATATAAAAAATTATTTAATTGCTAAAAAATTAATGGATTCTATATAGAAATTTTAGTCTATATAGAATGTTATATAATTCTATATCTTTTTATGTAGATTAACATTACTATTCATAATCTATGTAGAATGTTATGTTTCTTATATATTTTATATATTACCCGTTTATTATACAAATCTATGTCTTTTTTGTAGATTACCATTACTATTCATTGTGTTTTTGATATATTTCATATTAGTTGCATACCAAGTGTTCGATAAAATGTCTAAATGAAATCTTATTTTTTTTTTTGTTTCAATGTGTTTTTAGTATATTTTATCATTTAATCTACGTAGAATATATGATACTTGACATTCTACCTAGATTGCATGACATTCTACGTAGATTGCATGTCATTCTACGTAGATTGAATGTCATTCTACGTATATTGAATGTCATTCTACGTAGATTGCATGACATTCTACGTAGATTGTACATAGAATATGTTCGTCGATACTCTACGTATATTGCATGCCATTCTACGTAGATTGCATGTCATTCTACGTAGATTGAATGTTATTCTACGTAGTTGCATGATATTCTACGTAGATTAGCAGTTTTATTCTATGTATTTTTTGGTATATTTTATATCAGTTGCATACCAAGTGTTTGATAAAATGTCTAAATGAAATCTTCTTTTTTTGTTTCAATGTGTTTTTTTATATATTTAATCATGTAATCTATGTAGAATATATGATATTTTGTTGGGAATAAATAATAGAGATGAAACAATTATATGGTATATAATTGTAATTACTCAATATTATAGGGGTTGGATTGTAAATACTCAAAGCTTGAGTATTAAGTATAAAATAGAGAGAGATCTGATAGAAGAGGGTGTGAAGTAGAATCGAAGATTACACACACTCATGCAGATCTGATTAGAGAAAAGAGAATTGCTTTGCAAGAAAGCCATGAACCAAATGTAATATTCTTCTCTTAATCATTCAATAGATTGTGTTTGATTGTTAATTGTTCATATGTTTATGTTTAGATTGAATGAATTGCTAGAAATATGAATTCACAATTGGTATCAGAGCCAAATATGGCTGAATTTGAATGAATTTTGAATCTGAATTTTGAAAATGTTCGAACACTGTTATATAATTTTTTTTTTTCTTCGAAAATCAGTAAATCTCTTGAGGTTTTTGAATTGGTGGATGATATGGAGTGAATTTGTGATCGAAGATGATTTTTTTGATTTCGAATCTGATGATATAGGTCTCAAATCATAACTTCAAACACACAAGATTTAGTTTGAATTTTTCTGATTTTTGGAAAAATTGTGTTCTTCAAGTTTTTGTCAAAATTAGGGTGTTTAATCTGATTTTAAACAACATTGTTTTTGCTAAAGTGTTTGTGTGTGAAAACCGAACCTTCGATTTCAATTTGTGATCAATTTGTGAATTTTTTGTTGAAAATTTTAATCTGGAACTTGATTTTGATAACTTTCTGTTCAAACTCGGGCAATGTTGAATTTTTAGTGTTGATCGAGTTTGATAGAGTATTATTCGAGTTTGATCCATGCTTTAATCGAGTTTTAAGCCTTCGTTGATCGAGTTTTATGTTTTGTTGACCGAGTTTGATCATAGTGTTAACCGAGTTTCAGTAAGTTTTGACCGAGTTTTGTCACTTGTGATTCGAGTTTGGACATCTAATATTCGAACTTGTGTATTCATCATCCGAGTTCACATTAGTGTTATTCGAGTTTGTTTCTTAGTAATCTGAGATTGTTCAAACATCACTCGAGTTTGATTTAATTTCAATCGAGTTTCACCATTTATCATTCGAGTTTCATCAAGCTTCAGTCGAGTTTCATTAAAAGTTCATTCGAGTTTCATCAAATGTCAATCGAGATTCATTCTTTTTGACCGAGTTTGATAACTCAACACTTGTGCTTCATTCGAGTTTATCCAAGAACCAATCGAGTTTCATTCATAACCATTCGAATTTCATTCTTTTATCATTCGAGTTTGACTATATGATCTTTGCTGCTTAAATTGGCCATAACTTTTGACTGGAACATCGTTAGAAGGCCTACCATACGTCAAATCGAAGCTTGAAAAGAGATCTACATTTCTAGAACTGGCATAGCCGGTTCGGTAAATTTTCGAGGCCCAATTCCACTCCAGAAAAAAAGTTACGGGCAATTTTATGCAGAAAAGCTGAAATTTCAACGTCAAAAAGTCATTTCGGAGCTGATTTTTCACTAGTTATCATTAACTGAAATAGCTTTTCAAAGTGTTATCAGAATTCACTCAGTTTCTCCATAAAAGATCTTGGAAGATTCAATTTTTCTGCAATTCATAATGGAATATGAAAAATTTTCAAAGTCTGAGCTAATTGCAAAACTTACTGAATCTGAAAAGATTCGTAAGAACAATTACGACATTCTCATTCAGTTAAATACTGATAAACATTTGGCGTTACGTGATGTACAAATACTGAATGAAGAAATTCAGAGCTTAAAAGAAAAACAAAACTCTGAGAGTTGTGCTCATCAATTGAAAATATCTGAATTATTTAAAGAACTTGATGAGCTGAAACAAGAAAATTTTCAGACTGCAACTCAACTCAAATATCTTTTGCCTGAAAGATCTGATCTTTACAAGAAAGTTCAGGATCTTGAAGATACACTTTGTAAGACAAAACCAACTGATCAGAATTGTATTCTAAACAAAAATGAAGAAATTTTTGCTCTTCAACAAGAGTTGTCTTTAACTAAAGATTTGATTGAGAAGGAAAGACATGAGTTCTTACTTAAAGAACAAGATTTTAAATCAAAATCTGAATTGTTTGAAGATGAAAGACAAAAGTTCTTAATCAAAGAACAATCTTTTAAATCTGATTACCAATCATTTGATCATGACAGAAATTCAAATTTAGTCATTATCACAAGTTTGGAAGATCAGATACTTCATCTTACAAAACAATTACATGTATTTACTTCATCAACTGAGTCAAAGGTTAAGACCCCTTCTTCAGTGTGTTTAAAATCCAATGTTAATCACTCTGGTTTGTCTTCTGAAAGTGAAGTGAATCTAACTAACTCTGCTAAGTTTGATTCTTCTTCAGATCTTAAACTTAAGTATCTGTTAAAGATACACAGCGGCAAAGATAAAATTGTTGAACAACTTCCGGTCAAGATTTACACCGGTGAATCTTCGAAGTCAAATTTTCTTAAAGTTTCTGAAAATACTGGTCATTCTAATCAGAAAACATTTTCACAGAAAAATACCAAGTATTATCAGAAACAGGCAAGAACCGGACAGTTTTTAAAAAAGAAGAGTTCGCAAAAGTCTGATCATTCAAATTCAAGTTTCTTTAGAAATTCAGATATTCAATTTTCTCATACTCAAAGAAATTTGTTTTCTGCGTTTGAAAGAGAAGCTGATAGTTATAACTTGCAATGGGTACCTAAACCCAAGTACAAGTGGGTACCAAAACCTGTTTTGAAATGGGTACCCAAGAGCGCTAACAAGTCTGGATCCAAATCTGTTTGGATACCAAAGACATCTTAAATTTTGCAGGTTATAGGTTTCTTATCATTCCAGATAAGGACTCGTTCTTCATTTCAATAGGCTCTTGATTACTTCAGATCAAGACCCGTGCTTCAACTCAAAATTGGTTTCTAGTTAAATTCAGACTAGAACCCGGACTTCAATGAACCAGAGACAATGGTTTTCAGTTACTTCAGACTGAAACCCAAGCTTATGCGACAAATGGCTTCTAATCACTTCAGATTAGAACCCGATTCTGAAAGACGAATCTTTCTGGAATTCCTGCCCTGCATTCAACTCTGATGCTGAATTGACAAATAGGGAGTTTTATTTTTATAATTTTTTTGCTCTTTGTTTCATTTCTATGAGTTGACTAACTGTGTCTGCTTATTTCCAGGGGGAGTTTCAGACGCACTTTGACGATGACATTTTTCAAAACTATGTGTGATTTTTCACGAAAATATTTGACACACACATAAAAAGAGTTTTTGAGCTGAAAAGAAATTTTTTATGAATCTCTGAATCTATCATTGAGATTAATTGATCTAATCTCTTTGATTTTTATAATCTCATTTCTTCTGAGATTCTTTTTGTTAGAACTCTTCCAATTTATACTGGATTCTCCCGTTATCTCCCATGTGCTAATTCTTTCAAGAAAATCTTATTCTTTTCATATCATATATCAGATTTTCTATTTCATTATGATATCTCCCATATTATTTGAAAATAATCTCTCTGATATCTCTTGAGCTTCAAAGCTGAAAATTTTTCTGCTGACTCCGATTATGCACCAATCTGAGTGATAGGCATAAATATCGCTTCTATGGTCTAACCAGAACCGGAAGACCTACCCAAGGAGCAAACCATCTATAGTTTGTGTGGGTGAGGGTTCTTTAGGTTTATTAGTTGAGAAGTGTCAGTTATCACGGCATACTGACAGGGTCGAGCAGAGGTAAAATGTAAATGAGTGGGATATTAAAAGGCGATGGCGGTGCATCAGATTATGCTTTTCGTATAAAGCTGACTGAATTTAATTCTGAAAAGTGAGCCGGAGGGAGCTAGGTTGAAAAATGCTGAGAGCTGAGAGTTGAGAAAGGATTTGAAGAAAAGATAATCCTATCCTACACTGTGTCTGCTGGGTAAACCACATAATCTATCAAGCCCTAGGCGACTTGATATTGAAAAAGACGTCATGGACCCAGTGACGCATGCACTTAACCCCACCAGCTACTCAATTATCTCTCAAAAGATTTCTGTTTCAATAATCACGGAGATATAGCACATTTCTATCGATATATCATTTGGATATTATTGATATTGAAACAAGGAAGACAGTTGCTCCGGTCTCCAATTTCATTTGATGCACATTGTGTCTAGAGCTGATTATATACACTTTTAGGACACATCGAGTCTAACAGTCTGCGTGACTATAAACTGCTAGTCCAAAGTGACTAAGCCGGAACAAATAAGAGTGATTCTTTCATGATAAAGGATTTCACGATGACTATTTGGAAATCCTACCAGTGTTAACATCATGCCAGCGCTGAACGTAGGTCACATAGATTTTGTCTATTGTGTAAACAGGAATCCTATGTGGACCTGGATTTCACTAATGAATTTGTTTCATTTTCCTCAAGTCAAGTTGAAAAGCTTTGACTTTGTTTTGTAAAGAAAATGTATCAATTTGAGGGGGAGTGAGATAAATTTGTTTTGTATAGGGGGAGAGATATCAGTTTGAGAGGGAAAAAGTCAATTTGAAATATTTTGAAATTGTAATTGTTGTTGTATTTCTGCTACTTTAAACTTCAATGAATTAATGTCTCTGAAGATTTTGCATGATTTTCATAATTCTTATGATCATCATGAGGGGGAGAAAAACTAAAGTTCAGAGACAACAGTTGAGTAGATTGAAGTCAACTGAAGACAATTGCTACATCATATCAAATGAATTGATCAAGGGAGAGAATTAAAAAGCTATTCATGATTCAAGGGGGAGTGTACTTACAAGAAAATACAAGAAAAGAGAAGTTCAGAGAAGAAGATTTGTGAAGATCAGAGAGAGACAAATAAAGAAAAGAAGAAGATTCAGAGATCAGAGAAAAGAAGAATATTCACGAAAAAGTCCCTGAAATGATCTTTTATCAGAAAATTGATTTCATCTCTAAGGGGGAGATTGTTAGGGACAATATTTGTAGAGCTGAAATGAATATTACTTTAATAATTGTGTTCATCTCTAAGGGGGAGAATGTTGGGAATAAATAATAGAGATGAAACAATTATATGGTATATAATTGTAATTACTCAATATTATAGGGGTTGGATTGTAAATACTCAAAGCTTGAGTATTAAGTATAAAATAGAGAGAGATCTGATAGAAGAGGGTGTGAAGTAGAATCGAAGATTACACACACTCATGCAGATCTGATTAGAGAAAAGAGAATTGCTTTGCAAGAAAGCCATGAACCAAATGTAATATTCTTCTCTTAATCATTCAATAGATTGTGTTTGATTGTTAATTGTTCATATGTTTATGTTTAGATTGAATGAATTGCTAGAAATATGAATTCACATATTTGACATTTTACAAGACATTCTACATAGATTGCATGACATTCTACGTAGATTGCATGTCATTCTACGTAGATTGAATGTCATTCTACGTAGATTGCATGACATTCTACGTAAATTGTACATAGAATATGTTCGTCGATACACTACGTAGATTGCATGTCATTCTACGTAGATTGCATGTCATTCTACATAGAATGCATGTCATTCTACGTAGAATGCATGTCATTCTACGTAGATTGCGTGACATTCTACGTAGATTGCGTGACATTCTATGTAGAGTATCGACGAACATATTCTATGTACAATCTACGTACATTTGATAGATTCATTTTCCATATTTTATAATTAAAATTATTTGTAAGATATTAGATTTATAATGAATGTAATAGCTATTAGATGTTTTACATGATAATCTATGCTGATTACATGACAATCTACGTAGATTACATGATAATCTACATAAAATATAATACAATACTACTTGTAAAAAATCACACATAATCTATGTAAAATGTTATGTTTCTTATATATTTAATATATTTTTATGTTTCTTATACATTTCTATATCTTTTTATGTAGATTAACATTACTATTCAATGTGTTTTTGGTATATTTATCATGTAATAATCTACGTAGAATATATGATAATTGACATTCTACACGACATTCTACGTAGATTGCATGTCATTCTACGTATATTGCATACCATTCTACGTAGATTGCATGCCATTCTACGTAGATTGAATGTCATTCTACGTAGATTGAATGTCATTCTACGTAGAATGCATGACATTCTACGTAGATTGTACATATAATATGTTCGTCGATACCCTACATAGAATATGACAGATTCATTTTTCATGTTTTATAATGAAATTATTTGTAAGATATTAGATTTATAATTATTGTAATAGTTATTGGATGTTTTACATGATAATCTACGTAGATTACATGATAATCTACGTAGATTAAATGATAATCTAAATAGAATATATTACAAGACTACTTGTAAAAAATGACACATAATATATGTAAAATGTTATGTTTCTTATATATTTCATATATTTTTATGTTTTTTTATACATTTCTATATTTTTTTATGTAGACTAACATTATTATTCAATGTCTTTTTTGTATATTTTATATTAGTTGCATACCAAGTGTTTGATAAAATGTCTAAATGAAATCTTTTTTTGTTTAATGTGTTTTTGATATATTTTATCAGGTAATCTACGTAGAATATATGATATTTGACATTCTACACGACATTCTACGTAGATTGCATGTCATTCTACGTAGAATGCATGACTAACTACGTAGATTGTACATAGAATATGTTCGTTAACATATTCTATACAGAATAAAAATATTCTATATAAACATATAATATTTCTATATAAAATACGTTATTTTTTTAGCAATTAAATAATTTTCTATATAGAAAAAATAAATTTTTTTTATAAAAAACGTTTTTTTACTTTAAAAATCAATTATAATGAAAGAAAAATAAAATGAAAATGAAAAAAAGTAAGAGAGAGAAAGAGAAAAAGGAGATTTTTTTCTTCCAAAAATACCATTTTCACACATTTTCAAGATTCTCTACTATCAAAGTTCAAAATAATTACAAACTTGTCATCCAATATATCAACCATTGATTATCATTAATCCAATGGCCATAAAAGGTTCTTAGGTTCCCACACTTTTTATGGTTCTTAGAAGAACCCTTCCCTATATATATATATATATATATATATATATATATATATATATATATATATATATATATATAAAAGTTGAGTCCTAGGTAATAAATATGAGTATTAATGATTTAATTTTGATTTTTAATAAATAATATAAATAAGTATTTAGTTATTTTTTATTAAATGGATTAAATATTTACAAGTCCTACATTACTACTCTTAAATTGCAACCGTTACTTATCATTTTTTAAATTGAATTAATTGTCAATTAATTGAAATCAAGTGTCTTCATTTCCTATCACACGACAATCCATTTTCCTCAATTACTATTTTTTTGAATGACAACTTATTTATAACCAAAAAACTAAACAAAATTGTCAAAGAAATATACATACAAACAAGAGACTATACGAGCTACACTATCACAATCTTCCTTTGCGCTATCTCTTTAGAGTAAGAATTCATATTTTTTGTTTAGCTGTTTAATTTTTTTTATATTTTTGCGATTCTTTAAATTTTGTAACGGAAAAGAATGTGTGATCATCATTTTGTGTGGAAAATTAACAATCTTCATCGTTGTGTTTGTATTTCAGTTTGGTGGTTTTCGACAAAACATTGAGGAATACTAAATTGGTGATAGAGACATACGTTCTTAGTGTTGAACGCTTTTACTGAAGGTGACCTAAAAACTAAACTTCATAGAAATATATGAAAAGTGATGAGGTAATTTATATTTACTTTTATTCTGTATAAGTGAACACATACGATGAACTTACATTTTTATACCTAATTTATCAATTATTAGAAGTGATGTTTCTTTTAAATTGATTTTGGTTAACTATCATGGAATTTAGATTTTGTTTATTAGAATAAATACTGTAAATTTTGGTTTCTGTTGCGTTAAATTTTATAGTTACCCGAGAAATTAAGGTTGATAAATTCTTCATGAAACTATGAAAAAACCTAAAATGTCATCCAAAATTGTCATAAACTATAAAATTATTTTTGTATTAACTTATTTGATGAATGAAAATCAAAATATAAAAGTAGAATAATGTTTTCTTCTAAATATATATGTCATAGAACTTACAATAATTACCATAATATTATAATAAATGCAAGTCTAAACCGAAAATCATATTTTAGTAATAGTTTTATTGTTTGTTTTATATTTTATTTTAAATCTATCTTATAATAAACGTAAGTCTAAACCAAAAACCATATTTTAATAATAGTTGTATTTTTGTTTTCTATTTTTAATTTTTAATGTTATAATATATAATTGTGATTTTTGTTTGATAACTTTAGAAACGGATCAACATTGTGATTGTTTTTTTTTTAAACAAAACATTAAGACAAATGTATATAATCAAAATTAATAATTAATTCAATTTGCTTTATATAATCAAAACTAAATATTGTTTTAGTTTTAAAAAAAAAATATGTTAAAATAATAGACTATCTATTTTTTCCAACTTGAAGAATTGCTTTAATGTGATACTAAATATTGGTTTAATGTTGCTTAAATTTAATTAATTTTACCTTAATAGTAAAAACCCTCCATCTATCCTAAGGTTAATATTTCTTATCAATTAAATGTTTTTATTTTACCTTGATTATGAATTAATCTCAATCATTTATCTATAAATAATAAAGTTAAATTTGTTCATTCACATTCTTCCATCATTTCATGTTACAAACAATTTGTGAGTGCTTGGTGGATGGAAAATCCTACAACAATGCTAAGAATTTTGATTCCATTTAAATAATTACAATGATCATTAATAAATCAAACTATATTATTTATTATTTAATTTATTTAATTTGATAAGTTGGGTCCATTTCAATAAAGACTCATGCCATAAATGATTTTATGTATAAAGTATTCCAATTCAATATAATAAATTACAATGATTATATTTTATATCAAAATATATTATTTTATTATTTACTTTAACTAATTTGATAAGTTGCAGCATATGTTACTAAAGTCCATGTAATGAACTACAATGATATTTATTTAAATCATAATAGTGTATTTTATTTCAATTCGATTTGATAAGTTTAGTCATATAACAATAAATTCCATGTAATAAGTTATACTGGTAATTTATTAAGATCAAAATATTTAAATTTATTAGTTAATACAAAAGAATAACATGGGTTATCGAGTAGATCATAGGAATATTTAATATCAAGTCACTGATTTAATTTGTTTAATACCAAAAAATAGTCATGAAAATCATTTAGTTTAGTAACATCGCAACATGTGTCAACTAACATTTATTTACATATGATATACATCATTTATTTATTTAATTTAATTTCAAAACACCACAAAGGTAAGATGAGATACTAAAAATATAATAATCGTTATTTCATTAAATTAATATGTAAGATGCATCTTTTATTATTTATACCTAAATAAGTTAACAAAGAGGAAAAAAATATTGTGTTGAATTTTAATTTATTTATTTAAATTGAATATCTTTAATAACCGAGTTATCTTACCAAAAAACATAATTCATAAATCTCCTTTAAATGATAAGAGACTAAGAATTTTATTTGCAAATAGTATATTTTAAAAAAATGAAATATCACTCTTTGTAGATTTAAAATTTCTAACAAATATATTTATCTTTATAAAAGTATAATAATGGTAATGATTTCATGTCTATAGTAATTAATTCGATGTAATATATTACGATGATCATCTTTTATATATAATGCATAATTATATTATTTAATTTATTTAATTTGATAAGTTGAGTCGTATATTGATAATTCTATATAATAAAATATAACTATTATATATTTAGATTAAAAAATTAGTTTATTTTTAATTTAGTTTGATAAGTTGAGTCGTGTAGCATAAATCTCATGTAATAACATGTATTTAATTAATGTATAAGAAATTTTAAAATACTTACACGTTGTACCTAAATTTTAAGAAACATTTTTTTTTCTAATTTTTAGAAACTTTTATGAAAATATATGATTCCTTAAGTAGCCTTTAAAATCCGTTAATCAACAAATTAATCCAAATAAAATATATAATTTAGAATTTTATGATTAGATATATTATTTATAATTAATATATATTTAAATTTACACATAAATTTTTTTAAAATATAGTTACACATTGTAGAAAAGTTTTAAGATATAATTTTTAATTTTTTAAAGAACTCTTTATGAAAATACATAATTTCTTAAATACCCTTTAGAAAACAAGTCAATTAACAAATTAAACTAATAAAATATATAATCAATAATTTTAAGATTATTCATAAAATAACTAGGTTTATATAAATTTTATTATAAAATGGACTCAACTTTGACACAACATTTTAATATAAATAAATATTACTTGAACTCAAATAAATATAACGTAATAGAATTTTATAGTTACATAGATTCAATGTAGAACCTTATTAATATTCATTTAAATTAATGTATTGAAATAAACTTCTAATACAATTACATGTTATATATAAACACTATGAAATATTTAATTAAAGAGTTTTTACGAAAGCATATAACTAATCAAATCACCTTTAAATATAATTTAATTAAAATATATATAATTTAAAACTTTAAAATTAATTGCATTATTTGTAGTTAAAATTAATATATTTTTATTTCATGAAATGTGAAAAGAATACATTAATGCATAAATCTTGAATTTTAATAGGTTCAAGTAACTAATATATGCATCATGTACAAATCATAATTACACATAAATGACATTGATTGCTAATTTTTTTTTTGAAATTATCTCATAATTTTCAAATATATACACATTATAATTACACATAAATGTCATACTATTTGCTCAATTCTTTTGAAATTCTCTCATAATTTTCAAACGTAACCTATTGCACATAAATGTCATATTGGTTGTTACATTTAATCTATAGTATCTCGGCACTCTAAAATCGTAATAAAATTTGACATTATTGTTTTCATTTTTATCTTTGATGCATGATCAGTTTCAAAAAATATCATATTCTCACGTTTCTAACATTTTTTTATCATTGCAGGATGAAGAAGCATGAGTGTAGAACGAACATTGACATAGTCATGGTCAATATCATCCATCTTTTCATTACAAAATTTATCTACCATTTATTTACTTCTCAGGTGTATATTTGTTATTGTTTTTTAATTCATTTCAATCAATTACACACTTTCGTATACGTGTTTGTCATTTTCAGTTGTTTTAGAAAATGAATTATGGAGAACTTTTTTATGTTAACGTGTATTTTCCGAGTCAATCTTATTTTATTCTGTGAAATAATATTTTAAACTTGCAGGATGTTGGAAAAAAAAACACAACAAGTATAGTGGCTGTTAAATTTCACTTTTGTATGACATGATTTTATTTTAAGGTATATACAACTATATAATATTATTACCAACGCAATACTAAATATTTTTTAATAATCACATATATTTTTGTCTCATATTTTTTTCAATTTATAAATATCAAATGCACATGAATCAATGACAGTCTTGAGCATAAACGATTTCATGTTTATAGTAATTTAACTACATATAATAAATTACAATATTCAATAATTTAGAATAAAATATATTATTTTATTATTTAATTTGATAAGTGGAGCCATATGTTAATAAATTCTAAATAATAAACTATAATGGTCATTTGTTCAAATCAAAATAAATTATTCTATTGTAATTTAATTTGATAAATTGAGTCCAATAACAATAAATTTATTGTATGTTATAATGATAATTATTAGATCAAATAAATTATTTTATTAGTTAGTTTAGTTTAGTTGATAACATAAAACTAACATGAGTTACCGAGTAGATAACAATCTTTTATAACATTTAAATTACGTCTAATATTGCATCATTGATTTAATTTATTTAGTAAAAGAAGTAGCTACAAAAATCATTTATTTATTTAATTTAGTAACACCATAACAATCACATGTCCCTAATCTTTACCTAATATATTAATTAAAATTTATCATTTAGCCCGGTGCATCGCACGGGCCAACATGACTAGTATATATATATATATATATATATATAGGATGAGGACCATTTGAGCACCATTTAATAGTAAGCACCGGTGTGCACTATTAAAAATTTAATGAATTAGCATCAAATAAAACATTTGCATGTTACCAATAACTTATTTATATAGTTTGAATGCGATCAATCTAGTGAATCTTGTGTATATTAAAGTCTATGAATGTAATGAACCTAACGAAGCTTGTATATATGAAAACATGAAAATGCAATGAATCTAATGAATCTTGTGTATTTTAAAGCGTATGAATGCAAATGAACCCACTGAAAATTTATTTCTATTTGTCCAAAGCTCGTATATATAAAAAATTGTATGTAAAAACCCTTATTTTGATTGGTGCTTACCAGTGCTTAATTATAAATGGTGCTCAAAGGATCCTTATCCTCTCTCTCTCTCTCTCTCTCTCTATATATATATATATATGGTTCACGGTAAAACCATGTCTATCTGTAGAACCAACCATATATAAAATTATACATGTTTTCACGATTTTTGTGTATTCGTCCCTTAATTATATTTTACAAAAAAGTTGTCAAGTTAATTATTCTTTTTTAGTTTTGTAATATTTGACTATTGGTGACTGATTGGTAAACTGGGTTTTTTAAAAACTGAAAACCGGGTTTAAATAGCCAAATTTCAGTGAACTAGAAAGAAAACTTGAGGATTCTTTAGCGAAAGTATAATATCGAGGAACGGAAACGTGAAAACATGTTGGCTATCTTCATAATAAACCCATTTTTTTCATATATTTGTTTAAACAAACATTAAAAGTTCATATTTTTGAAAATTCACGTGGTTTCGAGTTGTGAATGTACGTTAAAACATACATGTACATCAATCACCATTAATTTACCTTCACAATATACATTCGTACATTCATGTAACACCCACTTTTTACACATAAAAGTCACGTCACTATAATATCATAAGTGACAATATTGCAGTTATTTCATAATACACATGTCATAGGATTACACAAATCACTAATAATTAAAACATTTGCACAATGTCTTGACAGTAAGATTAGGAGACTAATGCTGATAACAAACTTCTACAAAAGCGGGCAGATCGCTGCTGTCTACGGGTATACATACTCACTGAACAGTTATACAAAAACTAATTAACAATCTCAAAAGCTAGTATCATCATATGGTAATGAACATACGGATCTCAATCAACTCTAGCTCCTACTTTTGCTGTTGCGACTGTTGCTGTTCACCATTCTGATTGTCTGAACATGTTAGACTCGAAAACGTAAGTACATAGCACATAACACAATACATAGCACATAGAATCACATGTAACTCGACACAAATAATTCAGTACGCCTCATAATCTCTGGTGTAGTCTCGGAGCTCATTACACAACTCAACTCAATGGGGACGTCGTTCCCCGGCTAACAGACTGCACACAACAGTGGTTAGCTACTCAATAAACACAGGAGCGGTCTGAAAATAACTCTGTCGTATATATACGGTCTTATAGTTCAGGTTGGTTTGGGACAGTCAGCCTGCGCGATCGCCCATCACGATACTCTGGAATCAATCTCAACTCATACACACAAATCACGTATAATAAAAGTAAATAGGATCATACTTGAGGCGCCACATCTCTGTCTCAATTATCTCATCAAAACCACACAAGTAACTCAATAAGACTCGTAAAATAGAGCGCTCGTTAAAAAAGGACTCGTGTACTCACCTGGTTACTGGAAATCTATCTCACTGACCCTTCTAAACTCAACTCGCTATTTGTTCGACCATGTATACATAACGGATCCCAGAATATTAATTCAAACCCAACTGATGCGCATAACAGAATCATACACTTACCTTGTAACTGAATTGGACCCCAAAAGTAACCCCAAACGGGGCTCAAAATCCAAAACCAAAGTTCGCCTAAATAAGCGGATCACAGCCCGCACTCAAGTCCATCGCGACCGCACTTGTGGTCGCGGTCGCGCTCAGGTCATCGCGGCCGGGCTCATGATCTTGGTCACGCTCACTGTCTCTGGCCATACTCACCCTCACCGCCTTAAACACATCGCGGCCTCGCTCAAGGGATCGCGACCGCGATTTGAAATGGCAGGTTCTGCTCTGCTCGCTGTTAATGGCCGTTCAAGGGTATAACCAACCCCACAACTCAATTTCCAGCCACAATAACTCATAAAATCAATGTATAATTCTACCCTACATGCTTATAAGCTAATTCCCATGACGTAGCAACATATAATCACAAATTACCCATTGGAAGGATGATTTCTTACCTTTTTCAATTCAAGACTTCAACTAGGAAGGTGATGACGAGAACCTTAACAACCAACTCAGATTGTTGCAGCTTTCTTGTTGTTCCAACTGACCAAAAAAAAAAAACACACACACACACACACACACAACTTTCAGCCCTTTTCTTAGAAGAGAAGAAGCCAAAATATTCAAATAAGGCGACATATATATACTTTTCACTTATGGCAGGTTCCGAACCCATTTATCCAAACCCAATGTCGTAATTTCAATATTAACATCAATGGAATCCATTTAATCTAGTGATCTCATAATTATTAACAACCCACCCACATAAGAACCTGTTTCCACGTATGTCTCAATCCCGACATGTATAATCCACTATTCAGGATTCTATTCGACCAATGCAATATTAGTTATTTAATAATGCAATGAAATAAATCCACGTATTAGGTCTGAAAGTGGGATATTGCTACAATTCACATGTCATTTTGAGGTTTTATAAAATTCAAAACTATGTGAATGCTTTTTTAAATAGTCTAATAATGTTTATTTAAATACGAAAATGAGAAAAAGTTAAAAGGTTTAAAAATTTAATTTTGGTTCTATCAATAGATAATGATTCTACCTTGAACCCAAATATTCCCCACACACACAAATATATATATATATATATATATATATATATATATATATATATATATATGTAACACCGCGACTTCCGAGCGGGTACGTGTAGTTATCCTATTGCCTAATTATTTTATTGAGTATTTGTTGGGAAATAGTTTATGTATGTTCAAGCTGTTAGTTAGACTTCTCAGACTGTTAGTAGATTTTACATGTAAATACAAAGTTCATGCTGCTAGTTGAAGAAACTCGAGTTGCCAGTGTAAAAGTTCAAGCTGCCAGAGCAAAACAACTCAAGCTGCTCAGTTCATGTTGTCAAGAGATTCAAGCTGCTCAACAGTTTCAGAAACAGAAAGTGCTGATTTTCAGGAAACGATATCTACATGAAGATTCCAGCATATCTACTATCAGAGAAGTCATAGTTCGTCAAGGAAACATATCAAGAAGCAATATAAATACAAAGAATAGGTCATTCTATTGTATAGGAGTTTTCTGCATATTTTGAGTCTGTAAATTGCTTTATTGATTAAGTTTTCTTAAGCCTCTAAGGTTGTAAAACCCTAAGAACAGTCTGTGTTCTTCGTCTAATCAAACAGATTAGAGGTGATTGTAATCATTGAATTCAGCAATACAAACAGTCTTGATTACTTCTTATGTTTTATGCTTCATTGGTTCTGAAAGTTTTTGTCAAAATAATTAAGTGTTATTCCGCAAACTTCTTAATTAAACTTTGATTCAGAGCAAGATTATTGATTTATACTCTGATAAATTTCAAATTAGTTAATCTTGGTTATTCAGTTTTAGATCCTGACAAGTGGTATCAGAGCCAGGTTTGTCAAACCAGGTTGTTCAAATCAGGTTTTTCAAACCAGGTTACTCTTTGTTTTTCAAAGTCAAAAACTTTCTTTTAAATTTTTAATCTTTTACAATGGAATTTGAAAATAGCAGCAGTGGATCTGGGCAAGGACTCAAAGTGCCTATGCTCAAGCCCACTGAGTTTGAGATGTGGAAACTCAGGATTCAACAGCATATTCAATTCATTGATTATGCCATATGGGAAGCTGTTGAATTTCCTCCTGTAGTTGATCCAGAACTTGATGATGAGGGAAAACCAGTCAAAACTCCTCCAAAAACTGAACTTGAAAGGAAGGCTAGAATGAATGAAGTGAAAGCACTCACACTATTACAAATAGCCATTCCTAATGCTTATCAACATCAGTTCAAAAAGTTTTATACTGCTCACTCTCTTTGGAATGCCTTAGAGAAGAGGTTTGCTGGTAATGCAAGTACCAAGAGAAATCAAAAAGACCTCTTGAAACAGCAGTATGAAAACTTTTCTGGTGGCAAGAATGAAAACCTCACTCAAATCTTTGACAGGTTCAACAAACTGATAAGTGAACTGGAAAGTGCAAAGGTCAATCTGGATCAAGATGAAGTCAACAGAAAGTTTCTCAGATCTCTTGGAGAAGAATGGACAGTCTATGCTGCACAATGGAGAACAAAAGACACTCTTGATGAGATAGAATTGGATGATCTGTATAACAGTTTAAGAGTGTTTGAGACTGAGATTGATGCTAAAAAGAAATCCTTTTCTTATAATCACAACACTGCTCTTCTGTCTTCTGAAAAATCTAATAACTGTGATTCTTTTTCAGGTGGTGATGGCAATTCTGCTGAAACTCACTATGAGGCTTTTGTTGCCAATGATGGATTATTTGCTCTAAATGTTGAAGACTTAGAACAAATTCATCCAGATGATCTTGAAGAGATGGATTTAAAGTGGCAACATGCAATGCTGACCATGAGGGCCAAAAGATTTCTGAAAAGAACTGGTAGGGCCAACTTTCAAGCCAAGACAGAAGGCAAACCATCTTTTGATAAATCAAAAGTGGAATGCTATAAATGCCATAAGCTTGGTCACTTTGCCAGAGAATGTAGATCTCAAGGTCAACAGCCATCAAGGACTTCACAGCCCATCCAAGCGTCATCATCAACAGCACTTGTCTCTCAAGAAGACAATGTGTTTGACTGGAGTGATCAGACAGAGGAAGAATTTCAAAATCAAGCACTTATGGCAGAAACATCAAATGTCTCCTCCACTGAACTACCATCTGAGGTAAATTCTAAACTCTGCTCTCAATCATGCAAAAATATGGTTAAAAAGTACAGAGATCATAATGAGAGCATGTGCAAAACTCTAGCTAAGATGGAAGAAAGGAGATATGAATATATGCAAGCCATAGAAGATCTGGAAAAACAGATCAATGATTATAAGGATAATGAGATTCAAATGGGGTATGATAGAACCTATCATGAATGGGAGAAAAAGGAACTCAATAAGAAAATAGAATCTCTGAATAAAAAGGTAGAAGAGACTGAACAGAAGGTGTTAGAGGCTAATAAGAAACTAGAATCTGTTAACATAGATCTAGGAAACTTCAAGTTAGCAAATCAAAAGCTAGAACACCTAATGGAAGTTCAATTCTAAGATAGAGTGAAATCTCAGGTCAATCCCAAAGAAGGAATAGGATACAGAGCTACTTCACCTCCATATAATAACAAGTACATTCATCCAATGAGTGAGGTTGCTGATAGACTTGTCAATGAACCACTAGATGAGTCTATGACTATTGTAGATCCTATTCTTGATAACAGTCCTGAATTAAAAGAAGATAAGAGTCAAAATAGAGACTGTGACACAAAGAGTGCACCCATAGAAGTCCAAGCTCCCAGTAAGAAAGGAAAAGAGAAGATGAGTGTATGCAATGCTACTCCACAAGATCCTGTACATTCTAACTGTAACACTGCATCTTCATCAAAAGGAACTAAAAGAGGTAAAACTGTTTCTATCTGCACATGCCAAAAGCATGGTGTTCAAAAGTTTCCTAAACAACAGCAGGTAAGAGGAAACCAGAGAAACAAGAACCAGAAATTGACAGAAAATTCTGGTGTTCCAATTCAAACTGTCAAAAGATGCTTTCACTGTGGAAGGAAGAATCACTTAGCCAAGGATTGTTTTTACAAACCAGCTGTTGCAAAACAGACTGTGCATCACACAAAATCAAATCCTAATCAGGCAAAGCACTCAAAAGTGAAACCTTCCACAGCAGCTCCAAAGAAAACAGTTGATCACAGATTCTCAAAAGTTAATAAAAAACAGTCCACACATCAAAAACAAGTTTTGGCAAAGCCTAAATCAAGTTTTAAACAAATATGGTGTGTCAAGGACAAATCTGTTGCTCAAACTGCTAATGCAAAAGATCAGACTGCTAAGTCAAAATCTGATGCTGTTAGTGCAAAAACTGAAACTGTTAGCACTACAAACACAGCTCAAGCTGCTGGGCATCAAACTGGAGCTGCTAGTGAATCATCTGAGACTGTCAGAAGAAAAGATGATCAAAATAGTTGGATACCTCATATTATCACTAAATACTCTCCAAAGACTCCATCAGTAGATCTCACCAAATATAAGAAGTCAAAAACAGTTTTTAGTTATGTCAATGTACAAGGCCAACCCAAAACCAATTTGGTTTGGGTTTACTCCACTACTAACTAAGCTGTTATTTGTGCAGGGCAACCACAGGTCTCCTCATAGAACAAGATGGCATCTGGACAGTGGATGCTCTAGGCACATGACAGGCAATTCTGAATGCTTGTCAAATTTCAAAGGTTTTGATGGAGGTTTTGTTGCATTTGGAGGCAACTCAAAAGGAGGTAAGGTTACAGGTAAAGGTACTGTTAATGCAGGCAACATGACATTCCATGATGTTCTGTATGTTGAACAGCTTAAGTACAATTTATTGAGTGTCTCTCAAATCTGTGACAAACAAAACATTGTTCTATTCACAGATTCTGAGTGCATTGTTCTTTCAAAGGATTTCAAAGTTCCTGAAAAACTTGTTTTACTAAGAACACCAAGAAAGGACAATGTTTACTGCCTGGACACAGATCTCTTGACTAAATCAAATACTTTAAGCTGTTTAATATCCAAAGCATCATCAAATGAGTCTGCTCTTTGGCATAGAAGGATGTGTCACATGAACTTCAAGTCCATGAATGCTTTAGTTAAAAAGAATCTGGTAAGAGGATTACCACAAAAGGAGTTCATTTGTGATGATCATTGTGTAGCATGTCTTAAAGGTAAGCAACACAAAACTTCTCATAAGGCCAAAGAAGTAAATTCAATCTCATCTGTTCTTCAGTTGTTACATATGGATCTATTTGGTCCAACATCTGTTTTGAGTTTGAATAAAAGGGCATACTGTTTAGTCATTGTTGATGATTTCACCAGATTTACTTGGGTTTACTTTCTTAGGTCCAAAGATGAAACTGCTGAGCTAGTTAAGTCTTTTGTCCTTAAGATAGAAAACCAATCCAATTCCAAAGTTAAGGTGATAAGATCAGACAATGGAACTGAATTTAAAAATCACATTCTAAACAGTTTTTGTGAGTCCAAAGGCATTGCTAGACAATATAGTGCACCAAGAACACCACAGCAAAATGGTGTAGCTGAAAGAAAGAACAGAACATTAATTGAGGCTGCTAGAACAATGCTAGCTGATTCAAATCTGCCAATGACTTTCTGGGCAGAAGCTGTTAATACAGCCTGTTATGTTCTAAATAGGGTTCAAGTAGTTCAATCACAAGGGAAAACTCCCTATGAGTTATTCCATAACAGAAGTCCCCTAATAGCTTTCTTCAAGCCCTTTGGATGCCCATGTACTATCCTTCACACTAAGACTCACTTAGGGAAGTTTGAGAGTAAAGCTGAAGAAGGATTCTTTGTAGGATACTCAACTCAAAGCAAAGCCTATAGAGTATACAACAGTGTGTCTAAAACAATTGAAGAAAGTGCCAATGTTGAATTTAATGAAAATACTGCTAATATCAAAGGCACTGGTCCTGATTGGTTGTTTGATTTAGATTCACTAACAAATTCTCTGAGCTTTGTTGAGTATACTGCAGAAGCTGATGCATACAGGGTTGAAGCTGCTAACACAAATTCTCATGCTGCCAATACAATTTCTCATGCTGTTGGCACAAAGTTTCAGACTGCTGCAGATTCAACAAGTTGGGATGATTTCACCACTCTACCACTTCTGTCATGTGATCCTCCAGGGGTCCTGAGCACTCAACATGATGCAAATCCCGACACTGAAGTGCCATTCCCAAGTCCTGACAGCACAGCTCCAACACAAAAGGAAACAGTTCCAGTTTCTAGGCTAGCAGTCCCAACAGCTTCTCAAGCTGTTAGCCTAGAAACTCAAGCTGTTCCAGAAACTGAACCATTCACTGGTTCTGATGGAGATGATACAAACCTTGGAACTTCCTTTCAAACAGAGAGAGAGCCCACACTAAGAGTTCATAAGTATCACCCTCTCCATCAAATACTGGGTGATCCAAGCACTCCTGTTCAAACAAGGAAGATGGTTCACAATGAGACTGCTGCTGCTGAACAAGCAGTTCCTGAATTCAGTCTAGCAGCTTTTGAACATGCCTGTTTCATGTCTCAACTAGAACCCAAAAAGGCATCAGAAGCACTAAAAGATTCATCTTGGATTGAAGCTATGCAGGAAGAGCTTTTACAGTTCAAAATTCAGAATGTATGGACTCTGGTGGATCTTCCTAAAGGTAAGAGAGCAATAGGTACAAGATGGGTGTTCAGAAACAAGAAGGATGAGAGAGGAATAGTCATCAAGAACAAAGCAAGACTAGTAGCACAAGGGTACACTCAAGAAGAAGGAATAGATTATGATGATGTCTTTGCTCCAGTAGCAAGAATTGAAGCCATCAGACTATTTCTAGCATATGCAAGTTTCAAAGGATTTAAAGTGTATCAAATGGATGTTAAGTCTGCTTTCCTGTATGGGACAATTGAAGAGGAAGTATATGTGTGTCAACCTCCAGGTTTTGAAGACTACAAGTATCCAGACAGGGTGTACAAGCTAGACAAAGCTCTCTATGGTCTTCACCAAGCCCCCAGAGCATGGTATGACACACTGTCATCATATCTTCTACAGAATGGATTCAAGAGAGGCACTCTGGACAAAACACTTTTCACTAAATCCATCAAAGCTGAGATTCTTCTTGTCCAAATCTATGTTGATGACATCATCTTTGGCTCAACTAATGATAGTTTGTGCAAAGATTTTGAGGCCCTAATGCACAAAAAATTTCAAATGAGTTCAATGGGGGAACTCACATTCTTTCTAGGGCTGCAGGTTAAACAGAAGCCTACTGGTCTATTCATAAGTCAATCAAAGTATGTCAAAGACATATTGGAAAAGTTTGGCTATCAAGACACAAAGGTTGCAAGCACTCCAATGGATCCTCATAAACAGCTCCATACAGACAAAGATGGCATAGATGTGGATATTCATCTATACAGATCCCTTATAGGATCTCTCATGTATCTAACATCTTCAAGACCTGATATTATGTTTGCTGTCTGTGTGTGTGCTAGGTTTCAATGCTCTCCAAAGGATTCTCACTTGGTTGCTGTTAAGAGAATCTTTAGATATCTTAAAGGCCAACCACATTTAGGTCTATGGTATCCTAAAGACTCTCCTTTTGAACTAACTGCTTATTCTGACAGTGACTATGGTGGATGCAACATTGACAGAAAATCCACAACTGGTGGATGTCAATACTTAGGAGCAAGACTGGTCTCTTGGCAATGCAAAAAGCAAACAACTGTCTCCACATCATCCACTGAAGCAGAATACGTAGCAGCTGCAAGCTGCTGCTCCCAGGTAATGTGGATTCAAAATCAGCTAAGAGACTATGGTATGAATTTCTTATCCACTCCTATTTATATTGACAATTCAAGTGCAATTAGCATTGTGCAAAACCCAGTGAAATTCCCAAAAACCAAGCATATAGAAATCAGGTTTCACTTCATCAGAGATTGTAATGAAAAGAAGTTAATCCAAGTTACCAAAATACATACAGATGATCAGCTAGCTGATCTATTTACAAAACCTTTTGATGTGGGAAGGTTCACTTTCCTAATATCAAATATTGGTATGGTAAACATGGATTAATTGGTTTTCATTATTATCGACTCCGTATGCTAATTTAAGGGGGAGACACTGTTCCATTGAAAAGTTGCACAATTTTACACTAACAGCATGAGTATTTTCTCATGCTGCTAGTTCATTTTCTCGGACTGCTAGTTATTTTCACTTGATCTGTCAAAGTGTGCAGGGTATTTGGGTAATTTTTCAAATGTGTGCGCGGGACCCAACCTTTTCGAAACCTTTAAAGGTCCCGGTTTCGTTCAGTTGTAACTACCAGTTACATATTCTTCTTCCACGGCCTTCTGCTTTCTCTCTGAACGAATCACACATTCTTCTTTCAAACCCTACAACCATCGTTTGTTCACCCATGGAGTTCGTAAAAGAGCATAACTGCCTCCCATACACCCTAAAACACTATGAACTTCAACCGTTTCATGCAATGATGGATTTCCTCAGGCACTCCCATATCCATTATGCCCTAACCATAAACCCTACTATATACATCTCCCATATTGAATAGTTTTGGAATCATGCTTCTGTTCAAACCATCAATGGAGTGCCTACTCTCATATCCAAGATTGATGGAACTGTCATCAATATCACTGAGGAATCCATCAGACATCACTTGCATCTTCAAGATGCCTCAGGTATGACCGACCTATCCCTTCAAGCTTTACATTTTGGTCTTCAAAATATTGGTTATAGGGGTCCTGCTGATTCTTTTACTTTTCTTAAGGCACATTTTTCTCCTAAATGGAAATACCTTGTGCACATTATTCAGCAATGTTTAAGCCCCAAAAGAACTGGTTGGTCTGAGTTTTCTTCAAATATTGCCACTGCCTTAGTGTCCTTTTCTACTGGCCAACAGTTCAATTTTTCAAACATGATCTTTCAAGGAATGTTAAGGCATCATTCCCTAAAGAATGAGAAATTTTTTATGTATCCTAGGTTTTTGGCAGAAATTATTGCACACACCTGCACAACTCCACATTTACATAAACGGATACATGTTTCCCATAGGCACTCATTGTCTTCAATCAAAAGGCTGATAAAGCCAAGTGCCAATTTTGTCAGTGTACATGTTCCATTGCCCTCTGCAATGATGAACATCATTTCAGGAAACAGAGGAGAGGGTCCTGAGCAGGCTCAGCCCATCATTACTGCTACACCCCCAGGACCCCAACCCCCTCCTCATGATACACAAACTCCCTCTGATCCTTTTGTACAACCAACACGCCCACTCAGAAACATATACAAAAGAAAAAGGGGACCAGGAGCTCCTTCCTCCTCCTCCCATCAGCAAGAGCCATATATCCCTGTGCAGGAGGATACTCCTGCACAGAATATCCAAAGGGAACCAGTTGAGGAAACTCTCATCCTCTCTCAGGAGGTGAACATCTCTTCAGAGATGATTCATATGGGTTCTGTGGCTGGCACTACTGATGTCTCTGCAAAAGAGGCACAGGACAGTGCCAACATAGCTAAGACCACGCCCATGGCAACAGCAAGTGTGCCAACACAAGCTGGAAGTCCCCAGAACCAAGAAAAGAGGGGCCCAGAAGTTTCTACTTCTGGTTTCAATGTCAGTGATAGATCACAAGCACCTCAGGTGCTCTCTGATCTTGAGGCTAGTCTGCAACAACTGCTTTTAACGGATCCCAGGCTCAAACCTGTTGTAGCCATGTTAGACTATCAAATGTCCATCATTGCTGCACAGGGAGCTCAAATTTTTGCTCTCAAGCAGGCAGAGGCTGCTCAGAATAAGAGGATGGATTATCTTCACAGAGGCTTCACTCTCTGTGGAAATAAAATTGTGAAATTAGAGCAGATGATTCAAACCCAAGGGGCAAAGGTTGTAGGTCCTTCTGACCAAACCAATGCTTCCAAAAAGGGGGAGAATCAGGAGGTTCCTACATCAGTCCAAGCAGCTCCAACAACAACAACAGTCCAAGTAGCACCAATAGTCCCAGTTTCTAGGCTAGCAGTCCCAACAGCTTCTCAAGCTGTTAGCCTAGAAACTCAAGCTGCTCCTTCAAAAGTCACTGGAGTTGTGATCAGAGAAGGAATTCAAGTTCCATCAAGCACAGTCCAAGCTACAACATCTGCTACAAAAGACAAAGGCAAGGGCATTCTCATAGAGTCTCCAAAGCATAAATTTTCTTCAAAAGAAGCCCAAATTGCCTTTGATGCTGAAGTTGCAAGAAAAATAGCAGAAGAACAAGACAAAGAATTAGAGCAGCAAGCCCAAACCCCAATGGATGATGATGAGACTTTAGGTGATTACTTGAAGGGGTTTGTGGCCAAGCAAGGAGAAAGGAAAAGAAAGATGCCAACAGGGCACTCCAAGGCTGAGCATAGAAGATTTCTTATCAATTTTGCCTTTGCAGCAGGTATTCCAAAGAAAATGGCTCAGTCCATGTCTACTGAAAGGCTGCAGGAAATTCATGATAAGGAGATGGACAAAAGACTGAGAACACAAGTCTCTCCATAAGCTCAACCATCAACCCAATCAGTCCAAGCTGAAGCTGGTGCCAGTGCACCTGCTCCCCCTGATCAAGCAGTCGTCTCTATTCCTTCATCAGTTAAAAGGGTGCTCTTTGAGCAACAACTACAAAAGGCTATGGAGATAGAGAAGCTGATTGATCAGCATGATTTTACAAAGCCTCAAATCAACTACTGGTTTGCTAAGTCACTGGATGACCGTGACTTGAGAATTAAGTTTGTGATAAGAAGAGAGTCTGGTCCTGAAGAAGAGTATGATACTTTTTGGCAAATAGTTCAAAAGTTGACCAGAGATGAGCTGATAACGATGCACAACATTGGGTCTGTATCACAAGTTAGATCTTCTCTACCACAAGTGAAACAAGTCATCAGAGATCTGAAGTCCATTGTTGATCCTGAATTTATTAGAAAAGATGTAGAGGATGCCAACAAGAAGGGATTGAAAATCAAGGAAGTTAATATTTTTGTCAAATCCAGGACTTACAGAATCAAATTCACAGATGGATCTGGTATGTTCTTTAATCTTGAATTCTATGATCTTCCAAAGAATATACTACTCCAGATGAAGTCTGTCAGAATATCTTGTGATAGAGATGAGCTAAAGAGAGAATTTTTGAAGGCTATAGATCATAAACTTGCACAGTTGTAAGTTTTTGAAAGCCTTGGTTTGTAAATAACAGTTTACTTATTCATTTCCAATTCTTGTATAGAACTTAAAGTCTTGTGTAAAGAATTTAAGTTAGGGGGAGATTGTTGGGAAATAGTTTATGTATGTTCAAGCTGTTAGTTAGACTTCTCAGACTGTTAGTAGATTTTACATGTAAATACAAAGTTCATGCTGCTAGTTGAAGAAACTCGAGCTGCGAGAGCAAAACAACTCAAGCTGCTCAGTTCATGCTGTCAAGAGATTCAAGCTGCTCAACAGTTTCAGAAACAGAAAGTGCTGATTTTCAGGAAACGATATCTACATGAAGATTCCAGCATATCTACTATCAGAGAAGTCATAGTTCGTCAAGGAAACATATCAAGAAGCAATATAAATACAGAGAATAGGTCATTCTATTGTATAGGAGTTTTCTGCATATTTTGAGTCTGTAAATTGCTTTATTGATTAAGTTTTCTTAAGCCTCTAAGGTTGTAAAACCCTAAGAACAGTCTGTGTTCTTCGTCTAATCAAACAGATTAGAGGTGATTGTAATCATTGAATTCAGCAATACAAACAGTCTTGATTACTTCTTATGTTTTATGCTTCATTGGTTCTGAAAGTTTTTGTCAAAATAATTAAGTGTTATTCCGCAAACTTCTTAATTAAACTTTGATTCAAAGCAAGATTATTGATTTATACTCTGATAAATTTCAAATCAGTTAATCTTGGTTATTCAGTTTTAGATCCTGACAGTATTGCGTTGGTCCAATTGCGTCCCGTATAGTGGATTATACGTGTCGGGACGGGGTTTACGTGGATTCGAGATATAATTCTAGTGGATATATTATATTTATGGATTCACGGGATTAAATGGGATTTATTGATATACATAGTGGAATTTTAATATTGGGGTCGGGTATCGGTGTCGAACCCGCGATATAACCGGATCCGTATAGATACGTATATGTGTATGTGACGTTGCTTTCTTCCTTTCTTTTGTGCAAAACCTAAGGAAAACTTTGTGTGTGTGAATTCTTGTGCTGGAGCAGAATCAAGGCCAATTTAAGGGAATTGAGTTGCTGAAATTGATTATAGTCTCCTTCCTTGTGTTCTTTATAAGTTCAAGGTGAGTAATCTTCAATTTTAAATCTGATTTTGGGTATTAAGTGTTGTGAAATATTGGGAATTGGTGTGTCTGTGTTTTAGAAGAGTTTTGGTATCATTTGTATGGGTATTTACAGCTGGAATCAGAGTTTGGAGGTGGAATTCCTCCTGGGCAGAACTGAAACAGCGAACAGGGGACCTGTTTTGCATCGCGAGCGCGGTCGCGACACGCCAAGCGCGGCCGCGATGATCTTGATGAGCGCGGGCTGCGATCGGGCCAGTGCGGCCGCGATCCGGTCCAGTGGGCTTGGGTCGGTTTGGGGCTTTGGGGGTCCGTTGGGCTGTGTTGTGGGGTTTAATTGGTTATGTTAACAGTATGAGGTATTTGGGATTAATCTGGGGAGAATTAAATTGTGTACAGGGATTGTCGGAGATTGTTTCGGGCCGAGTTCGGATCAGACAATTAAGGAGATTGTGCGGAGTGATCCAGGTGAGTACGCGAGATTTTTCAAAGACTAGTCGTTGTCTTTTGAGTCTTGCTCGTTAAAAAAGGACTCGTGTACTCACCTGGTTACTGGAAATCTATCTCACTGACCCTTCTAAACTCAACTCGCTATTTGTTCGACCATGTATACATAACGGATCCCAGAATATTAATTCAAACCCAACTGATGCGCATAACAGAATCATACACTTACCTTGTAACTGAATTGGACCCCAAAAGTAACCCCAAACGGGGCTCAAAATCCAAAACCAAAGTTCGCCTAAATAAGCGGATCACAGCCCGCACTCAAGTCCATCGCGACCGCACTTGTGGTCGCGGTCGCGCTCAGGTCATCGCGGCCGGGCTCATGATCTTGGTCACGCTCACTGTCTCTGGCCATACTCACCCTCACCGCCTTAAACACATCGCGGCCTCGCTCAAGGGATCGCGACCGCGATTTGAAATGGCAGGTTCTGCTCTGCTCGCTGTTAATGGCCGTTCAAGGGTATAACCAACCCCACAACTCAATTTCCAGCCACAATAACTCATAAAATCAATGTATAATTCTACCCTACATGCTTATAAGCTAATTCCCATGACGTAGCAACATATAATCACAAATTACCCATTGGAAGGATGATTTCTTACCTTTTTCAATTCAAGACTTCAACTAGGAAGGTGATGACGAGAACCTTAACAACCAACTCAGATTGTTGCAGCTTTCTTGTTGTTCCAACTGACCAAAAACACACACACACACACACACACACACACAACTTTCAGCCCTTTTCTTAGAAGAGAAGAAGCCAAAATATTCAAATAAGGCGACATATATATACTTTTCACTTATGGCAGGTTCCGAACCCATTTATCCAAACCCAATGTCGTAATTTCAATATTAACATCAATGGAATCCATTTAATCTAGTGATCTCATAATTATTAACAATCCACCCACATAAGAACCTGTTTCCACGTATGTCTCAATCCCGACATGTATAATCCACTATTCAGGATTCTATTCGACCAATGCAATATTAGTTATTTAATAATGCAATGAAATAAATCCACGTATTAGGTCTGAAAGTGGGATATTGCTACAATTCACATGTCATTTTGAGGTTTTATAAAATTCAAAACTATGTGAATGCTTTTTTAAATAGTCTAATAATGTTTATTTAAATACGAAAATGAGAAAAAGTTAAAAGGTTTAAAAATTTAATTTTGGTTCTATCAATAGATAATGATTCTACCTTGAACCCAAATATTCCCCACACACACAAGTACAGATATATATATATATATATATATATATATATATACATATATATATATATATATATATATATATATATATATATATATATATATATATATGTAACACCCCGACTTCCGAGCAGGTACGTGTAGTTATCCTATTGCCTAATTATTTTATTGAGTATTGCGTTGGTCCAATTGCGTCCCGTATAGTGGATTATACGTGTCGGGACGGGGATTACGTGGATTCGAGATATAATTCTAGTGGATAAATTATAATTATGGATTCACGGGATTGAATGGGATTTATTGATATACATAGTGGAATTTTAATATTGGGGTCGGGTATCGGTGTCGAACCCGCGATATAACCGGATCCGTATAGATACGTATATGTGTATGTGACGTTGCTTTCTTCCTTTCTTTTGTGCAAAACCTAAGGAAAACTTTGTGTGTGTGAATTCTTGTGCTGGAGCAGAATCAAGGCCAATTTTAGGGAATTGAGTTGCTGAAATTGATTATAGTCTCCTTCCTTGTGTTCTTCATAAGTTCAAGGTGAGTAATCTTCAATTTTAAATCTGATTTTGGGTATTAAGTGTTGTGAAATATTGGGAATTGGTGTGTCTGTGTTTTAGAAGAGTTTTGGTATCATTTGTATGGGTATTTACAGCTGGAATCAGAGTTTGGTGGTGGAATTCCTCCTGGGCAAAACTGAAACAGCGAACAGGGGACCTGTTTTGCATCGCGAGCGCGGTCGCGACATGCCAAGCGCGGCCGCGATGATCTTGATGAGCGCGGGCTGCGATCGGGCCAGTGCGGCCGCGATCCGGTCCAGTGGGCTTGGGTCGGTTTGGGGCTTTGGGGGTCCGTTGGGCTGTGTTGTGGGGTTTAATTGGTTATGTTAACAGTATGAGGTATTTGGGATTAATCTGGGGAGAATTAAATTGTGTACAGGGATTGTCAGAGATTGTTTCGGGCCGAGTTCGGATCAGACAATTAAGGAGATTGTGCGGAGTGATCCAGGTGAGTACGCGAGATTTTTCAAAGACTAGTCGTTGTCTTTTGAGTCTTTTGTGTTAGTATTTCATATGTGATTATATGAATTATGTTGGGCACTGCGAGCTGCCCCTTAGGTATGATCCTTCTTTCTTTATATGTGTTATATGATTGAGATCCATTATAGTATAACGCGGTGGGTTATCGCAAGAGCTGTGTAGCTCTGTCCAATCTTGTGTAGGGTTCCCATATATATATATATATATATATATATATATATATATATATATATATATATATATATATATATATATATATATATATATATATATATATATATATATATATATATATATATATATACATATATATATATATATATATATATAATATATATATATATATATATACATATATATACATATTATATATTATATATATATATATATATATATATATATATATATATATATATATATATGCGGCCGTCACTCCTGTTAGCCTCCGCGGGCGTGGCTTGGCTCCAGGGGGGGGGGAGGGATTCCCCAATTGAGATGAGAATCTCCTTCTGTATTGGATCTCTAGTGTCTCTGATTAGAGGCCGGTTGGCATGTTTTATGCCACGTAGTGTAGGGATGCCATGTGACATGCGATATGTGTTTATGTGAACTGTGCAGTGTCTAACCCTTGTGTACTCACGAGCTGCGAAGCTTACGTATTCGAGTCTGATGTGTGTATCAGGGGAATCGAAGATAGGACCGCAAGCTCCTGAGCGAAGATAGGAGCGTGACTTGCTGTTGCTGAGAGATCCCGCATTTTGTTATCTGTATGTGTTCCTTGTACTGTTGGGAAAACTGTGGGTCAGACATCCGGGTTTGTCTGTGGATATTGGGATCTGGGTCGGGTTTTGTATGTTGGGTGGCTTCTAGACATTGTGGTTAATGTGTGTAAAAATGTTTTAATTAATCAGTGTTTATGTAAACATTGACATTGTGATATGGATTTTAATTGCGTTAATGCCACTTGTGTATTGTAAATGACGTGGCTTTTAGCTGGGTTTAGAGGGTGTTACATGTATGGTATCAGAGCTTGTGGTTCTAGTATTGAGTATCAGTGGATGCTAGAGCTTAGACCGTGTTCAGATTCTTGGGGGAGTATTCCGGTGACGGATACTAGAGGATTTAATTATCCTGGCTTAGCGTATAACGTTGGGCGATTTATCATTGTTACTTAATTGCCTTGTTTTGTGCAGATCAGTATGACAGATCAGGGAGAGGGTTCTGGTGCGGGCAAGCCGCCGGGTGATGAGTATATCCGCAAGTCAGAGTTGCTTGAGGTCCTTACAGAGTTTTACAGACAGCAGAGAGAGCAGGAACGGGAACAGGGTCAGGGTATGGGACCACGTGCTGGGGGTGGTCAGGATACGGGTGCGGGTGTCTCTTCGTCTACGTCTCAGCGAGGGGGTTCGTTTAAGGATTTCATGACCGGGAATCCGCCAGAGTTCAGAGGCGGGGGTGAGCCAGGGATGACATTAGCGTGGGAGCGGGAGATCGAGTCCGCGTTTCGGGTTGCTCATGTGGACCCGAAAGACATGGTAGGGTATGCCACGTATCAGTTGAGGGGTGGGGTCTCACAATGGTGGAGATCGATAGAGTCTTCCATGTCAGATTCGCGTGCGTATGTGATGTCCTGGGCACAGTTTAAGGCGATGTTCGAGATTCAGTACGCACCCCGTGACGAGCAGAGAGAGATGGAGCGCCGCTTCCTCCACATACAGCAGAGGGATCTGTCCGTGCAGCAGTACGTGTAGGGGTGTCCAAAATATCCGAATTCGAGCATCAGAAACAAAAATCCAAAAATCCGATCCGAAACTATCCGAAATTTCGGATATCCGAAATTTTGGATTCGGATAGTAAAATTCCGGATTTTCGGATATTCAAATAATCCGATATCCAAAAATCAAAAAAAAATATTTTTTTTAAATTTTTTTTATATTTTAGTATTGATTATTTACATAATATTGAGTGTTTATTATTATTCTAATGTATATTTTTGAGTTTTATCTTAGTATTATAGATTTATTAACTAATATTTATATAAATTTTAGTTTTTTTATATTTTTTAGTCGTTTTGAGTAACTAATTCCGGATACATTTAGTTTGTAATATATTTATTTTTAATATCTATTTGGAATTATGAATTTGTATTTTAGATATTTAATTATTTGATTAATTTTTAAAAAAAAAAATATGAACTTCGGATATTTTTTCGGATATTCGGATAATCCGATGTCCGAATCTGAAATTTCGGATATCCGAAATTCTGGATTCGGATTCGGATAGCAAAATTCACTATCCGAAATTTCGGATATCCGGTTTTGAACACCCCTAAGTATGTGGACCGCTTCAACGAGTACTCCCAGTTTGCGCCGCAGCATGTGGATACAGAGAGGCGCAAGGCCGATGCTTTTGTTGACGGCCTGAGACAAGATATCAGGGAGTTCGTGGGGTTACAGGAAACGTCATCCTTCGCCAGGGCGCTAGAGTTAGCTCGCATGAGAGAGCGAGAGATCGAGAGGCAACGGGAGCAGCCGCCCACCCAGAGACAACGTACGGGGGCCTCTGAGCAGTCTAGTTATTGGCGCGAGCTGAGAGACCAGCAGCCCGAGAAGGGCCGTCATCAGGAGCAGAGTACTTGTTCGCGCAGAAATAGAGGTAGAGATAGAGGCCGAGATGATAGATTCCGGGGACAGGGCCAGAGAGATAGCCAGACGGCTAGTAAGAGCAGTGTTGGACAGGGATCCCGGGCAGCGGGGAGCAGAGCTGACAGTTCGTCCAGGGATCGAGATTGTTCGAGGTGGCACCGTATGCATGCCGGGCCATGTGCTAGTGATCAGTTTCGATGTTTTAGATGTGGCCAGTTCAGCCATACAGCTACTGCATGTACAACCCCAGAGGCATTATGCTTCGGATGTGGGAAGCCGGGTCACCGCATGAGGGATTTTTCAGATGCAGCACCAGCGGTACCGGGGGCGAGCACGAGCGGTGCCAGAGGAGAGCCTTCTTCTTCCACCTCCCGCAGGGATGCACCTCCGAGAGCCAGAGGCCGAGTGTTCCAGGCCACAGCTGAAGAGGCCAGAGATGCTCCAGATGTTGTTACGGGTACGTACATTCTGAACGGCTTGCGTGCGCGAGTCTTATTTGATTCTAGAGCTGATCGCTCATATGTGTCAGTGTCCTTCTGTGCTTATTTTACAGTTGCTCCTACTGTGTTTTCTGTGCCATTGATTGTTGAGAGGGTAGACGACAGTACCGCGCTAGTGAGCCGTGTATATCGAGAGTGTGTACTCGAGATTGATACTCACCGATTCCTGATCGACTTACTGCCTATTGAGATCATCAGCTTCGATGTGATCATCGGCATGGACTGGATGACAGCCCGTCAGACAGATATTCTTTGTGCTAAGAAGATGATCATGATACCGATTTCTGAGACCGAGGCCGTGACAGTTTACGGGGAGAGGCGAAAGGGCGAGATAAGGATTATCTCGATGGTTAGAGCTCAGAAATACGTGACTAAAGGTTGCGAGACCTTCCTGGCTTATGTGATTGACGCCCAGAAGGAGAAGACGAAGGTAGGGGATGTACCTGTAGTGCGAGACTACCCTGAGGTATTCCCAGATGAGTTACCTGGGCTACCGCCAGATCGCCAGGTAGAGTTCCGGAGCGACCTTATCCCTGGAGCGGTGCCGATTGCGAAGACGCCTTATAGGCTGGCACCCACTAAGATGCGAGAGATGATGACTCAGCTTCAGGAGTTGCTGGATAGGGGATTTATCCGTCCAAGCTCATCACCGTGGGGAGCACCGATGTTGTTCGTGAAGAAGAAAGACGGTACCATGCGAATGTGTATCGATTATCGAGAGCTGAATAAAGTGACAGTGAAGAATAGATATCCAATTCCGCGAATCGACGATTTATTCGATCAGCTGCAGGGGTCTAGCTTCTTTTCGAAGATTGATTTATGATCTGGATATCACCAGCTGAAGGTCAGGAAAGAGGATGTGCCCAAGACAGCCTTCAGGACGCGCTATGGACACTACAAATTCTTAGTCATGCCATTCGGACTGACTAACGCACCCGCAGCCTTCATGGATTTGATGAACATGGTGTGTAGAGCCATGTTGGATCGATTTGTGATCGTGTTCATAGACGACATATTAATCTACTCGAGGAGCGCTGAGGAGCATGAGCACCACTTGAGGGGGGTCCTGAGCGTGCTGCAGAGAGAGAGAGACTCTATGCGAAGTTTTCGAAGTGCGAATTCTGGCTCCGAGAGGTGCAGTTCTTGGGCCATGTTGTGAGTAGCGAAGGTATCAAAGTGGATCCCACGAAGATTGAGGCTGTGATGAGCTGGGAGCAGCCTAAGACCGTGCCAGAGATTCGTAGTTTCCTGGGGTTGGCAGGCTACTACAGGTGGTTCATTCAGAACTTTTCGCGGATAGCCATGCCGTTGACGAGACTGACACGGCAAGGCGTACCATTCGAGTGGAATGACGAGCAGGAGGCTGCCTTTGCTAAATTGAGAGCTCGGTTATGTCAGGTGCCGGTGTTGGCTTTGCCCGAGGGTACGGATGACTTCGCTGTATATTGTGATGCGTCAGGGACGGGGCTGGGTTGTGTATTGATGCAGCGTGGCAAGGTGATTGCCTACGCTTCGAGGCAGTTGAAGACATATGAAGAGAATCACGCTGTCCATGATCTTGAGTTGGATGCCATAGTCTTTGAGTTAAAGATATGGCGACATTAATCTGTATGGGTCCCAGTTTGTGGTATATACTGATCATAAGAGCCTCCAGTATCTCTTCAGCCAGAAGGAATTGAACATGCGACAGAGACGCAGTTTAGAGCTCCTGAAAGACTACGACTGTGAGATACAATATCACCCTGGGAAAGCGAATGTGGTAGCTAACGCCTTAAGCCGTAAGGCATGTGTTCAGACAGTTACTTCCCGAGCTGTGAGACTCGAGATTACCTCTACCCTGATTGACAGTCTGAGATTGGCATAGATAGAGGGTGTGTGGGAGCAGAATGTAAAGAGAGAAAGGTTGGTGGGACAGACAGAGGCGTTGGTCAGGGATGACCGGGGATTGTATGTGTTGAGAGGCAGGGTTTGGGTTCCCAGATTTGGGGACTTGCGACAGTTGATCCTTGATGAGTCGCATAAATCGAGGTTGTCTATTCACCCTGGGAGCACCAAGATGTACCGAGACCTCTGAGAGTTCTACTGGTGGCCGGGTATGAAAAGGGACGTGGGCCGTTACGTCGAGCAGTGTATGACATGTTTGCGGGTTAAGAGTGAGCATCAGAAACCGCACGACCGTCTACAGCCACGGGAGATTCCCGAGTGGAAATGGTACCACATCACGATGTATTTCATCGTCCTACTTCCTCGTACCGTGCGTGGAAATGACATGATTTGGGTCATAGTGGACCGGTTGACTAAGAGTGCGCATTTTCTTGATGTTCGGGGTACGATCACGGTGGATCAGCTAGCGCGGCTGTATATTGATGAGGTAGTGTCGCGGCATGGGATTCCGAAGTCGATTACTTCTGATCGCGATACTCGATTCACCTCGCGGTTCTGGCAGAGTTTCCAGAGAGAGCTAGGTACCCGGGTTCAGCTGAGTACAACTTACAGGCCTCAGACAGATGGGCAGACTGAGCGCAGATTCCAGATACTCGAAGACATGTTGAGAGCATGTGCCATAGACTTTAGAGGTAGCTTGGATGTGCATCTCCCGTTAGTAGAGTTTGCTTACAACAATAGCTACCATGCCTCGATTAAGATGACCCCGTTTGAAACGTTATATGGCCGTAAGTGTCTAACCCCAGTGTGTTGGGGTGAGGTCGGTGAGCGACCGATCAGTGGGCCTGAGCTACTTCAGGAGACGAGTGACAAAGTAGTCGTGATCCGGGAGCATATGCGTGTCGCATAGAGCCGCCAGAAGTGTTATGCTGACCGCCGTACTTCCGAGCTTGAGTTCTGTGTTGGGGATCAGGTGTTGCTGTAAGGTCTGCTCTCTACGGATCTTATCTTGACGCGACACCTTTAAACGAGTGCGGAATCTTCGTTAGTGGCTTGACGGTAAGACCACACACACCGAAACACGGAGACTACCACGGGGATAGACGAACACCTAGAACGTCCCGACACAATGATTCTCTCCAAATGAAACTCTCCAAATGCTAGCAAGTTCGAGATCGCCCTTTTGCTTAAACTCCCCTGAAATCTGAAAAGTCTCTGCAAAAGTCTGATAATTAATCGAATTAACCCTAAATTATACTGACAGGTTCGACTTTGTCTAGGACACATTCGAACTTGGCCCAAGGCCTATTCGTACATGTCCTCCTAGACAAATTCGAACTTAGGCCGTTAACTAAACTCGAACCTTATCTTTCAAACTTATGTTTTGAACTTATCTTTTAACTTATGTTTGAATTTATCTTTGAACTTTATGTTTGAACTTATTGTAATACGTTACCCTAAGTTCAAACATACAATCAATATCAAACATATGTAATCAAACACTTGTTAATATTCAATATCAAGTAAATTGACTTACACAAAATGCTATCTATACTTAGACTGCTATCGTCACACAGGATGTACTAACAGACTCCCCCTGTCGAAGAACCAGCTTAGAATTCCACCAGAGAGATTTTCAGATCCTGACACTTTCATCTTCTTTTTCCTCTTCGGCTCTCCCTTCTTCTCTTCCTTTCTGAACCATAGATTTAGTAATTCAGCTCTGGTTGGTTCTTTCTCAGCTTCCTCCAGCTCTGAGTCTTCTACAGATGCCAGCTTAATCTCATCAATATCAATCACATTTTGATCATTTTGCACGTATTGCTCAGTGATAGGTTGTGAATGAATGAGCACTTCATCAACGTCATCATCTTCATCTTCCATGATCTCATCATCAGATTTCCAATCACCTATGTCTTCAGGAACAAACTCCCCTTCCTTTAAATCTTCAACTTCATCTTCAAAATCAAAATCAAAAAGTGTTTCTTCTTCTTCTATATCCATGAGAGCATCTATCATCTCGCTCTCTACAATCTTAGAAGAACTAGCTTCACCTCCTTCCACTCCAGACTGACTAGGCTCCCCCTGAACTGTCGCATGCTGAGCAGATGGAAAATCTTCAGGCTCACTTTCTTTTCTAGCCTCGGGATCATTGCCATCATCATCTTCTCTCCTTTTCACTTCAGCTTCTTTACAGTTTGTCTCCCCCTGAGCTTGAAGATTTTTCATCAACTGCTCGAGGAGGGACTTCATTTTCTTGATCTCAGATGCTTGATCAGCAACAAATGTTTTCAGTTCAATATTTTCCTGATCAATTCTTGCGTTATGCGCTTGAAGCTCGTTGAATGCTTTTGTAAGTTGGAAGATTTGGACTGTCTGGAAATCTACTTTGCTCCTTAGCTCTGTGAATCGCTGGTTTTCAGTGAACGTGGACGAAGTGGATGGAACAGATGTAATTGGTGATGGCGTGATTGATGGTTGAACAACAGGAATCTCAGGCTCTGGAGCAGAAGCGGATGAAGCTCCCTGCATGAATCTGTGTCTTTTCGCCCTTTGCCTTGTCACTAGAGGAGTAGGATCTTCAGCTTCAAAATCAGAATCATTGTCATCTGAATCTCTAGACACTCTTTTTCCTTCCTCTTCTCTCAGACTGACTACTATTCTTGAACCATATTGCCCAATACGTACAGATGGGTCAACACTCTCTTCCTCTACTTCCTGTACCTCTACCTCTTCGACTTCTTCAAATGCCGACTCAGACTCTGAAGTGGTCATAGCTTGACCATCTACTTCAGGCTGATATTCATCTACGTCTCTAAAAATATCATCATGAAGATCAGTTGGTGGATCCAGAACATCCTAAACCAGTTGTTCAGTTAGACTTACGTCCGCATTAATCCCTTGAGCCCAGATTTCTTCTAAAGTTTCTACTCTAGGATCAACCTCTGGCTCCGCGCTTGAAAGGCCCGCAGCATCCAACGATGGACCTGCTGCCGATGGCTCTTGTACTCTGCTTGTTGAAGGCCTGGATGCCTGAATCTGTCTTTCTAGAGCTCTTTGCCTCCTTCTCGGTTGCTGTGGAGGTCGTTGTTGTGGCTGTTGCTGCTGTTGCTGTACTTGTTGCGGCTGAGGTTGAGGCCCTTCTCCAGCCCAATTATCCCCGGCTGGAGCCACATAATCAGGATCTACCACTGCACCAAAGAGAGGTGCATCCAGTGGTCTAATCTGCTCAGCCCTACGAGCGTTATGTGACTGGCAATCGGCAAAAATACGCTTATCCATCACTGCCACACTCTGAATATCTGGAAGCTGTGGCAGGTTTGGCAAAAAGTGACGGATCAACATCATTACGAAACGTGGATACATCAAAAATCTCTCCGCCGCTGGAGCCGTGATCTGGTGCACGAACTCCGCAAAGAACATCTCCGAGTAGCTGAAACTTTTATTATATACCAAGGCAATCATAGCCGACTGCATCTTGGATACTATATAATCAAAACCCGCCTTTTTAGGTGCAAAGCACACCATAATCACGTGTGCTAGGTACCTCCATTGACCTATCAACCCGCTCTTCATATAGGCAGCTTTAGCAATATCTAATCCATAACCCATTCTCAAAAAGGCCGCTTGCCTTATGTTCAATGTGAAATCGATTGGTCCTGCCTCTTGTTCTACCGTCCCGAGTTGCAAAATCTGACGCAGCATGTCAGCAGAAAACACAATAGGCTTCCCGGCAACTCTTGTCCTTAACACTGTTGGCGTCACGGTACAATCCACTTGCAAATGATCCCAGAATTGCCTAACATATGGCAATATTATATGTACATTATGTGAAAGTGCATATGACACCCTGGAATGTGCCAAGAATTCTACCATCTGCCTGCATGCTTGAGCTTCGGGAAGCTCCCTATCTGGCGATATAACCATATTATGCTTCTGGAAAAAGGCTCTTTCACCCATATCTGCACATTAAACAATAAAATATATTAGAAGTGAAAAATAAAAATGACACTTGTTTAATTTCAAATTTGTTTTATTTTGAACTTACAAAGTTCAAAATCCAACACATTTGAATTTCTACAAAATTGAATTCAAAATTATGCAAATTATTTCGACTTTAATACTAATTTTGAAGGACATGTTCGAATTTGACTTGAATTCGAGTTTGTTGACAAATTCGAATTTCCTGACAAGTTCGAACATGATGAACATGTTCGAAGTCGGTCACTTTCGAACACAAATCCATGATTTTAACCCCATTTGACTTAGAAATTAGTATTATCTAGTCCTATTAGGTCCTAATCGAAGATATATGCTCTTTATTTGAAGTTTCACCCGTTAAAACTTGTGATTTTGAATCACAAAGTTTAAAACCCAAAAACTTCAAAATTGGTCGATTTTTGCTATAAATGAGTCCTAGGCTACCTAAATTTTGTATAATACTTATGATTATACCTAGATTTGCTAGTAAAGTCGAACACACAAGAGTAAAACTTCGAGAAATAGTGGAATCTTCGAAAACGACAAAGTCGAGAACAAGTTCGAAATCGCAGGTGTGCAAGTTCGAATCAACAAAATCGAATGTAGGTGATATTAATGAGTCACTGTTGACCTTTATATACTAACCACCTTCGAACTTGCATTAAGTTCGAATTTACTGACAGATTCGAAATTGAATTCGAGTTTGTCTTAAATTCGAACAGAACTTAAAATTTTGAAAATCTTCGATTAAAATTCAACTTATTCAAACTTTTCCAACTTTTTCAACTTTTTCGTGCAATGAAACAAACTTTGCTAAATTATTCACACAAAGCGATAGATTTTCATGCAATGTATGTTTATTCAACTAAAAAATGCATCCTTAGTAATTTTGACCTTTTTCCTAAAAAGAAAAATAAAGTAAAATAAACTAAAATAAAATAAAATTTTGAATAAAACTTAAACTTAAACTACTCAAAAATACTTTTAAAATTTTACATCCTATACTAAAAGAATATTTTTGGCGAGAAAGTCATAGAAAGGTTCAATCAGATAGCGGTGTCAGATACACACTTTTAGTATTACACTCTCACACTTAGGAATTTTTGATTCTTTGATTGTTTGTCGTGACACACATCTCTAGGCGATTGCTGGTATTATTTTCCCTTTAAACATGTTACACTTTGGAATATATCTTGGCCTTTTTATTTATCAAGAAATTACCTTACGTGTCTCATACTTAGACATACTTTTATGGTCAAGGCATACACACAATGATTATAACTTTTCGGTATTGCAAATTTTCTTTAAAAGGCAAACATCGGACACAGTTCTGTATTTACATACAACAGAGTGTCTTAGTTTGTCTTAAAGTTTATTTTAAAGCTAGCAAGACAGCGGTGACAGGTCTGTACCGACGTACAACAAAGCGACTTATCTTGCTAACTCCAGTCAAACCAGAGGCAACAGATCTGTACTTACGTACAACAAAGTTACTTGTTTTGACTCTCAATTCACTATTATGATTTTTCTATTCTTTTCTTTTCTTTAAGATGTATCTGATGTTGCTATACATCCCCCAGAAAATTTGCATACCTTATTTAGAATCAATGTCTGTATGTCTCTAACATAAAAATTAAGACCATTTGGTCATACATCTAAGTTAGTTACACGTCTGACTTTTTCTTGAATATTTTATTAGCTTTTGAGATTCCCGTTGTGTATTATGCCTACCAACACATCAAACTAGAAAATGTATATCACTTAGAGTTTAAGGTGCATTATGTGTGAAAGTTTAACACTTAGAGATTGTAACGACTGTGCTAATTTTCGTCACTTTGAACCTATGTATCTAAGACTTAACTCATTTTCTAATATTCTCTCTCTCTTTTTTTTTTTTTTTTTGCTTTTTACGGTTTTCTCTCCTTTTTTTTTGTTTTTCATAAATAAGAGTAAGAAAATAAACTAACCTACTAACTTACTATAAAAAGAAAGAAATTCTACTGCTATAAAACGAAATAAATTCTACTAAGGTCAAATTACTCTGGATTACGCATTCCGTTTAGTTGAACTAACAACTCAAAACGTGACTTATTAAAAGCTTTGGTAAATAAATCAGCATTATTATCTTCCGTTGCTACTTTTACCAGCTTAATTAAATTCTTTTCAGCACAATCACGTATAAAATGATGTCTTATGTCTATGTGTTTGGTTTTACTGTGTTTAACTGGATTATTGGATATAGCAATAGTTGACTGGTTATCTATCCTAATAGGAGTATGAGTATAAGTCAAACCGTAATCCCGCAATTGTTGTTGTATCCACAAAACCTGTGAACACCAACTACCAGCAGCAACATATTCGGCCTCGCACGTTGACACGGCTACCAAAGTCTGTTTCTTGCATAGCCAGGAAACGAGTCTCCCTCCAAGGAACTGACAACCTCCAGTTGTTGACTTGCGATTCAAGTTGCATCCCCCATAGTCTGAATCCGTGAAAGCCACCAGTTCCATATCACCATCCGCGTGATACCAAAGTCCCAGCTTCGGTTTCGACTTGAGGTATCTCAGAATCCGCTTCACAGCTTTCAGGTGCATCTCTTATGGATTAGCTTGAAACCTAGCACAAATACACACAGCAAACATTATGTCAGGTCTAGAAACAGTTAAATACATGAGTGATCCAATCATGGCCCGATATAACGTCAGATCCACATCGGTATCACTTTCTGTACCCGGTCCGAGATTATGATTCACTTGAATCGGTGTGATGAAGTGAGCAGTCAGCTTTGTCCCCTCCATCCCGAAGCGCTCTAGAATGTCGTAGACATACTTCGTCTGATGGATAAACATACCCTCCTTCCTCTGTTCAACTTGCAAACCCAGAAAGAAGTTTAACTCACCCATAGCACTCATCTCAAACTTAGACTTCATCACCTTCTCAAAGTCTTTGCACATCTGTTCGTCTGATGACCCGAAAATGATATCATCGACGTACACTTGTACCAATATGAAATGTTCACCCTTCCTTTTCACAAACATCGTACTATCAATCCTCCCTCTTTCAAACCCGTTGTCTAAAAGATGAGTAGATAGCGTCTCGTACCACGCCCTTGGTGCTTGATGTAGTCCATACAAAGCCTTATCTAAACGATACACTCTGTCTAGATACTTCGGATTTGTAAACCCGGGCGGTTGTTCCACATACACCAGTTCCTTCACTTTGCCATAGAGAAAAGCACTCTTAACATCTAGCCGATAAACTTTAAAACCTTTAAAGGACGCAAAGGCTAGAAACAAACGGATTGCTTCAAGCCTTGCTACTGGTGCAAATACTTCATTGTAATCGATTCCTTCCTCTTGGTTGAAACCCTTTACCACTAGTCTTGCCTTGTTGCGAGTAACTATACCCCGATCATCTCTCTTGCACTTAAAAACCCACTTGGTTCCTATTAAAACTTCTCCTCGAGGTAACGGAAGTAACTCCCACACTTCAAGTTTGCTGAATTGTGACAGTTCTTCCTGCATCGCTTCAACCCAAGAGTTGTCTTTTAGTGCTATTTGCACATTCTACGGCTCTACTTGCGAGATGAAACATGAATATAAGCAAGTATGAAAAGCCTCGGAGTCATTGATGATCGACAACAACACTGTGTTGTTATTCAAACTACTCCTAGTCCTCATACCAGCATTTGGATTTCCTTTGATGCTCTCAATCGGATGATTCTTATTAATCCTCGATGTTTCTATCTCGTCAACCCTAAGATTATCTCCTAAGTTGGATCCTATTTCACCTATCGGGGGAACGACTTCAGACTCTACATTTTCTTCCTCATGACCACTGTCTTCAGAGTTAGAATTTGTTGTCCGATTTTCGTTTATAGGCAACTCAGAATCATTCTCTGCTGGAGATCTATCTTCAGTTGTTGTAGACTCAGATGTTGATGGAAAAGTTGTCCGCGGAAAACTTTGACCCTCGTCATTCAGATTTAATGACGACAGGTCCTGTTCGATTGTACCTGTATTTCCATCCAAAGGAATGTTAAATGATTCAAACAATTTGTCATAATCAAAAATCCATTCCGGACCAGTTTGGGGTTCATGTGTATAACTTGTTGCTTCAATGTTATACACAATCTCTACTGTACCATTTGATTTATTAAAAACTCTTTTATTTGGTGAGTTCGGCACATAACCTAGGAAATAACATTCGTCAGCCTTTTCACCAAACTTAGGTTGATGTTTTGTTTTCATTAACGTACATGGTACCCCAAATGGTTCGAAGCCAGTTAAATTTGGTGGCCTTTTATTCAAAACTTCATAACAGGTTTTGTTCAATGATTTGACAGTAAGGACCCGGTTTAAAACATAACACGCGATATTCACTGCCTCCCCCCAAAACATGGTAGGAAGCTTTGAATCCGAGAGCATGGTCCTTGCTGCCTCAATCAAAGTCCTGTTTTTCCGTCCTGCCACCCCATTTTGTTGTGGCTCATATGGTGCACTGAATTGATGCACTATGCCCTTTGATAGGCATATACACCAATAACTGTGTTTTTGAATTCCGTTCGGTTATCACTCCTGATACATTTTACCCGCGTTCCATAAGAGTTTTCCACTTGGTCTAAGAACCCGATTAGCTTGGCAGTTGTCTCGTCCTTTGTACCTAAAAAAGAAAACCCATGAAAATCATGAGTAATCATCAGTAATAACCAAACAATACCAACTACCACCTATATTCCTTTTGTTGATCGGTCCGAAGAGGTCCATATGCAACAAATCGAAAGTGGCAGCTATAGAGTTCTGAGTCTTGGACTTGTGTGTCTTTTTGTGTTGTTTTCCTTTCTTGCATGGTAGACACTTGTCCTCAAACTGAAAACTCTTCATTGGAACACCTTGCACCAATCCATTTTTCGTTATGTAATTCATTTTTCTCAGGTGCAAGTGTGCCATTCGTCTGTGCCACAAAACTGATTCAGTCTCTGAAGCTTTTGATAGTAGACATATTGGTCCTATCGAAGATTCTGGTTTGTTCATGTCTGGCATGTACAAGTCATTCTTCATTGGGGCCCTCATCAGTATCCACTCTCAGGAACTTTGAATCCCGGTTTCAGCACTAACGCCTCAGTATCAGTGAAAAGTACTGAGTTCTTCTTATCATAGATTTGAGATACACTAATGAGATTGTGAACCAGTTTATCAACGTGATAAACTTGATCCAGTTTGATAGTCCCATTAGTGACCACTCCAGTACCGATGATATTTCCTCCTTTATTACCAGCGAATGATACAAATCCCCTATTCCCTCCCTTGAAGTCTGCGAGTAGACTTCTTTCCCCATTCATGTGCCTAAAGCAACCACTGTCGACGAACCATTTGTTGTTTGGACCTGTAGTTATCTCCTGCACATAAAAAGAAAAGAGGTTAGTTATCACGGGGAACCCAAGCCATGACTGACTTGGTAATACCATTCTCGTCCACATACTTGAACTCTTTCAAATACCCATCTCTCTTTTCAGGTGACTTGGGTGTTTGAGTTAGAGCCTGTTGTGGTGCAGAGTGATTTAAGTTCACTCTCGGCCTTTGTGTAGGCATTTGCTGTGGAGCTCTTGAATAGTTTCGATTATAAGGCATTTCCGATTGATATCCCTGAGCTCTACCTGGTGTTTGATGTCTTACAGGAGTGTGTGACCTAACCGGAGTGTAAGCTCTTTTAGGTGTAGTACTCCTATAATTTTGTTGTGGTCCTGACCTAGATTGATTAGGGACTCTATTCGGTGAATTAGTCCTAATCACTTCGTTTGGTCTACTTGACACAGGTGTTTGTTTCACAGCACTTTGTGGTGTGGCTTGCACAATTTTCTCGGTATTTTGAGAACCACTTGTGCTTGCTACACTTGTAGAAGGTTTATGTTGTTCCGGCTTTCCATTTTTAGGTGTAAAGTCTACCTTCCTATGTGGACAACTAGAAGCAACATGTCCCTTTTCATGACATCTAAAGCAAGACATTTTGTCAATTGACTTTTTATGTGTGCCCTTTGACTTAGGTGTCTCACTAGTGTCTTGTTCTTTCGTCTCAACTATAGTGACTGTTTCCTCTTCTTGATTATTAAAGTTAATTTTGGCTTCTCCTACAGGATTATCACTAGAAGATGGCACAAATTTGACCTTCTTAATCTTGACATTATTATTAGTAACCCTAGCTTCTTTATCCTTAACTAGTTCAGACATAGGTTCAGGTGCTACCTCTGATTCAATTGGTGTTTCAGTTTTCTCCTGAGGCTGAGGCACATAGTTATCATTGAAAGGTGGAGGACTGTTATTATACCCTAAACCTACAGGTTTCTTAGACTGACGCTGTGCATCTAAGATCTTTCCTAGGTTCAGTGATGAGTTTCTAAACTTTTCCAATTTACTATTCACCTTGGCTACCTTCACCTTAGATTCAGTTAGCTCTACCTCTTTGATCTTAAGCTCTTTGGTCAATGCCTTAACATGTTCATACATTAGTTCTATTCTAACACACTGCTCAGTCAGCTTGTCTTTGAGAACTATGACATCTTGTGCATCCGCCTTAAGCTTATTTCTAAGGTCTTCCTTTATATCTAAGAGGCTAGCATTATCCGATTTTAAGGATTCATTTTGAGCAGTTATATTTTGATGTGATTCTAGCACTAAGTTTAATCTATCATTAGACGTAGCACACAAAGCACATAAATCACGGAATATAGAGAAGTTCAGAATTACCTTGGCGTGATCAGATTCCACATTGGCCATCTGTGCGGCGAACTCCAGAATCGTCTGATCTTCTGATTTTTCTACCAACATCGGACTGATATCACTCTGATTGATGTCCCTTGCCTGTTCCTCTTCTCCGACACTTCCAGTCTCTGTTACTTCAGCCATAAAGGCTCTAGCATTGGACTCTGGATGTGTACTCCAGTCATATGTTCCATCGAGCTGTCTGTCAGATGTGATATGGTTAACAAACCAGCTATATTTGCCTGATTACCCAAACTACCCGGCTGATATCTCCCGTGAGATTGATTCTGGTACTGGTTCTGGTAGTTCTCGACTTTAGGTCTTTGACACTCTCTAGCGAAATGTCCTAACCCTTGGCAGTTGTAACACTTAACTTTGGATTTATCAAACCCAATCTTATTGTTACTGACATTGAGATTTCTGCCCGTCCTTTTGATGAACATTTTAACTCGCTGAGTTACCATGGTCAGTTGCCATTGAAGATCCATCTCCTCTAAATCATCAGGGTCCACCTGATCATAATTTTCATCCCATAGCGCAGGATCGTTGATTTTCCCTTGAACGCAATTGCCATAGGCGGCCACAAATGAAGCCAACAGATTCAGATGGTCTTCAGCTGAATTTGCGCTCATCGGCATCTTTGAGTATCCTTGAGATGTTGATGCAGACTGAGTTGGCTTTTCTTCTGGTCTAGAGAACCCTAAGAAAGCTCGGCTCCCTGAGTCATCTACTTCAACCGGAGTCGATGTTTCACCCGAAAAGAATGTTGTAGCCGTCTTCAAGTCACTTGCCCCTGAAGGTTTGGACTTCCCAAAATACATATCCGGATCCTGTAGTTGGTCATAATCCCGTTCCTTCTTCAGCAATCCAAAGTTGTAGGCCCTCAACGTTCCTATGACATTTTCTAGAGTGAGAGTATAGAACTTGTCTTCATCATGTTTTATCAGCGCCACATACATCTCCCATTTGGCTGGTAAGCATCTAGAATTTTAACAATCTTTTCTGACTCACTATACTCGACATCATGGTTGTCTAACTCAATCAATAAATGATAGAATCTGGTAATTGTCTCATCCAACTTTTCGTTCTTCAAAGCTTTGAATATCGCGAACTGCTGCTTGAGCATTTTCATTCTATTTTTCCTAACTCTAGGATAACCTTCACACCTTTTCTCCAAAGCATCCCACAATTCTTTTGTTGTTCGCTGATTGCGAAATGTGTGCAGGATCTCCTGAGGTAAAGCCATTCTAATAATCGAGAATGTTCGGTTCTCGGCCTCATAAAGCTTCTTATCATCATCTTTCATCTTTTGATATGATAAGACACATTGACGTCCTTCAACCTCTGTTGTAGGTGGAACGTATCCCCCGTCAATACAAATCCACATCCTCATATCGTTGAATCTAGCGAAGTCGGCGAACCTATCCTTCCACCAATAATAATCCTCTAATAATCCTCGAATTTAATTAATTTTAAATTTGTTTGGAATTAAATTCGAAATTGAGTTTGAAGTTCAACCAAAGTCGAAATATTAGACAAACTCGAAGGTTTACTAAATTCGAAGAACTAAATTCGAATTTAAGTGTAGATTCGAAAATAGGCAAATTCGAATCAGTCAAACTCGAATCAAACCCCAAAGAACTTCGAAAGGAGCGTATTTTTCTGACAAACTTGAAAATTGAGTAAACCCTAATACCCCTTGATGTTCGTGCGCCGCAAGTTCGGAAAACGGCTAAAAGTTTGAATTTTTACAACTTTTCAGATTAAACAAAAGTTTTTAGGCTTAAAAACTTTGATTTCGATCAAAACAATGAGCTTTTCTGAACTTTTTCCCGATATCTTACTTGATAAACTCGAAATCTATCCAAAAACGTGATTTTAACCGTCCAAAACGTCAACAAACCACATATGCTTCTAGTGAACACGAAGAACACCATGAACACCCAATGGCTCTGATACCACTTGTAAGGTCTGCTCTCAACGGATCTTATCTTGACGCGATGGATCGGCTAGCGCGGCTGTATATTGATGAGGTAGTGTCGCGACATGGGATTCCGAAGTCAATTACTTTTGATCGCGATACTCGATTCACCTCGCGGTTCTGGCAGAGTTTCCAGAGAGAGCTGGGTACCCGGGTTCAGCTGAGTACAGCTTACAGGCCACAGACAGATGGGCAGACTGAGCGCACAAACCAGACACTCGAAGACATGTTGAGAGCATGTGCCATAGACTTCAGAGGTAACTGGGATGTGCATCTCCCGTTAGTAGAGTTTGCTTACAACAATAGCTACCATGCCTCGATTAAGATGGCCCCGTTTGAAGCGTTATATGGCCGTAAGTGTCTAACCCCCGTGTGTTGGGGTGAGGTCGGTGAGCGACCGATCAGTGGGCCCGAGCTACTTCAGGAGACGAGTGACAAAGTAGCCGTGATCCGGGAGCATATGCGTGTCGCACAGAGCCGCCAGAAGTGTTATGCTGACCGCCGTACTTCCGATCTTGAGTTCTGTGTTGGCGATCAGGTGTTGCTGTAAGGTCTGCTCTCTACGGATCTTATCTTGACGCGACACCTTCCAACGAGTGCGGAATCCTCGTTAGTGGCTTGATGGTAAGACCACGCACACCGAAACACGGAGACTACCACGGTGATAGACGAACACCTAGAAAGTCCCGACACAATGATTCTCTCCAAACGAAACTCTCCAAATGCTAGCAAGTTCGAGATCGCCCTTTTGCTTAAACTCCCCTGAAATCTGAAAAGTCTCTGCAAAAGTCTGATAATTAATCGAATTAACCCTTAATTATACTGACAGGTTCGACTTTGTCTAGGACAAATTCGAACTTGGCCCAAGGCCTATTCGAACTTGTCCTCCTAGACAAATTCGAACTTAGGCCTTTAACTAAACTCGAACCTTATCTTTGAAACTTATGTTTTGAACTTATCTTTTAACTTATGTTTGAATTTATCATTGAACTTTATGTTTGAACTTATTGTAATACGACCCTAAGTTCAAACATATGTAATCAAACATATATATCAAACACTTGTTAATATTCAATATCAAGTAAATTGACTTTCACAAAATGCTATCTATACTTAGACTGCTATCGTCACACAGGTTGTACTAACAGTTGCTGAAAGTGTCTCCGTGAAGGGTATTATTCGATTCAGACACCGGGGCAAGTTGAGTCCGAGGTATATAGGGCCGTTTGAGATCATAGCCAGGGTCAGAGATCAGGCCTACCGATTGAGATTGCCGCCAGAGTTAGCCAGTGTGCATGATACGTTCCGCGTGAGTCATTTGAGAAAATGTTTAGCGAAAGAGGATCAGTACGTGCCGTTATCAGAGATTTCCGTGGATGATCATTTGAGATATGCTGAGCAGCCAGAGTTGATTACTAATCGTAAAGTGAAGAAGTTGCGCAATAAAGAGATATCATTGGTACTCGTTCAATGGAGACATCATAAGGGTACCAGCGTAACTTGGGAGCCCGAGTCTGAGATGCGGAGTCGCTATCCTTTCCTGTTCCAGAACCAAAGATAGATTCCGGGACGGAATCTTTGTAAGGGGGGAGGATTTGTAACACCCCGACCTCCGAGCAGGTACGTGTAATTATCCTATTGACTAATTATTTTATCGAGTATTGCGTTGGTCCAATTGCGTCCCGTATAGTGGATTATACGTGTCGGGACGGGGATTACATGGATTCGAGATATAATTCTAGTGCATAAATTATAATTACGGATTCACGGGATTAAATGGGATTTATTGATATACATAGTGGAATTTTAATATTGGGGTCGGGTATCGGTGTCGAACCCGCGATATAACCGGATCTGTATAGATACGTATATGTGTATGTGACGTTGCTTTCTTCCTTTCTTTTGTGCAAATCCTAAGGAAAACTTTGTGTCTGTGAATTCTTGTGCTGGAGCAGAATCAAGGCCAATTTAAGGGAATTGAGTTGCTGAAATTGATTATAGCCTCCTTCCTCGTGTTCTTCATAAGTTCAAGGTGAGTAATCTTCAATTTTAAATCTGATTTTGGGTATTAAGTGTTGTGAAATATTGGGAATTGGTGTGTCTGTGTTTTAGAAGAGTTTTGGTATCATTTGTATGGGTATTTACAGCTGGAATCGGAGTTTGGAGGTGGAATTCCTCTTGGGCAGAACTGAAACAGCGAACAGGGGACATGTTCTGCATCGCGAGCGCGGTCGCGATGCGCCAAGCACGGCCGCGATGATCTTGATGAGCGTGGGCCGCGATCGGGCCAGTGCGGCCGCGATCCGGTCCAGTGGGCTTGGGTCGGTTTGGGGCTTTGGGGGTCCGTTGGGCTGTGTTGTGGGGCTTAATTGGTTATGTTAACAGTATGAGGTATTTGGGATTAATCTGGGGAGAATTAAATTGTGTACAGGGATTGTCGGAGATTGTTTCGGGCCGAGTTCGGATCAGACAATTAAGGAGATTGTGCGGAGTGATCCAGGTGAGTACGCGAGATTTTTCAAAGACTAATCGTTATCTTTCGAGTCTTTTGTGTTAGTATTTCATATGTGATTATATGAATTATATTGGGCACTGCGAGCTGCCCTTCAGGTATGATCCTTCATTCTTTATATGTGTTATATGATTGAGATTCATTATAGTATATCGCGGTGGGTTATCGCGAGAGATGTGTAGCTCCGTCCAATCCTGTGTAGGGTTCCCATATATATATATATATATATATATATATATATATATATGCGGTCGTTACTCCTGTTAGCCTCCACGGGCGTTGCTTGGCTCCAGGGGGGGAGGGATTCCCCAATTCAGATGAGAATCTCCTTCTGTATTAGATCTCTAGTGTCTTTGATTAGAGGCCGGTTGGCATGTGTTATGCCACAGAGTGTAGGGCTGCCATGTGACATGCGATATGTGTTTATGTGAACTGTGCAGTGTCTAACCCTTGTGTACTCACGAGCTGCGAAGCTTACGTATTCGAGTCTGATGTGTGTATCAGGGGAACCGATGATAGGACCGCCAGCTCCTGAGCGAAGATAGGAGCGTGACTTGCTGTTGCTGAGAGATCCCGCATTTTGTTATTTGTATGTGTTCCTTGTACTGTTGGGAAAACTGTGGGTCAGACATCCGGGTTTGTCTGTGGATATTGGGATCTGGGTCGGGTTTTGTATGTTGGGTGGCTTCTAGACATTGTGGTTAATGTGTGTAAAAATGTTTTAATTAATCAGTGTTTATGTAAACCTTGATATTGTGATATGAATTTTAATTGCGTTAATGCCACTTGTGTATTGTAAATGACGTGGCTTTTAGCTGGGTTTAGAGGGTGTTACATGTATGGTATCAGAGCTTGTGGTTCTAGTATTGAGTATCAGTGGATGCTTGAGCTTAGACCGTGTTCAGATTCTTGGGGGAGTATTCCGGTGACGGATACTAGAGGATTTAATTATCCTGGCTTAGTGTATAACGCTGGACGATTTATCCTTGTTACTTAATTGCCTTGTTTTGTGCAGATCAGTATGGCAGATCATGGAGAGGGTTCCGGTGCGGGCAAGCCGCCGGGTGATGAGTATATCCGCAAGTCAGAGTTGCTTGAGGTCCTTACAGAGTTTTACAGACAGCAGAGAGAGCAGGAACGGGAACAGGGTCAGGGTATGGGACCATGTGCTGGGGGTGGTCAGGATACGGGTGCGGGTGCCTCTTCGTCTACGTCTCAGCGAGGGGGTTCGTTTAAGGATTCCATGACCGGGAATCCGCCAGAGTTCAGAGGCAGGGGTGAGCCAGGGATGGCATTAGCGTGGGAGCGCGAGATCGAGTCCTCGTTTCGGGTTGCTCATGTGCACCAGAAAGACAAGGTAGGGTATGCCACATATCAGTTGAGGGGTGGGGCCTCACAGTGGTGGAGATCGATAGAGTCTTCATGTCTGATTCGCGTGCGTATGCGATGTCCTGGGCACAGTTTAAGGCTATGTTCGAGATTCAGTACGCACCCCGTGACGAGCAGAGAGAGATGGAGCGCCGCTTCCTCCAACTACAGCAGAGGGATCTGTCCGTGCAGTAGTACGTGGACCAATTCAACGAGCACTCCCAGTTTGCGCCGTAGCATGTGGATACAGAGAGGCGCAAGACCGATGCTTTAATTGACGGCCTGAGACCAGATATCAGGGAGTTCGTGGGGTTACAGGAAACGTCATCCTTTGCCAGGGCGCTAGAGTTAGCTCGCATGAGAGAGCGAGAGATCGAGAGGCAATGGGAGCAGCCGCCCACCCAGAGACAGTGTACGGGGGCCTCTGAGCAGTCTAGTTATTGGCGCGAGCCGAGAGACCAGCAGCCCGAGCACGGCCGTCATCAGGAGCAGTGTACCGGTTCGCGCAGAGATAGAGGTAGAGACAAAGGCCGAGATGATAAATCTCGGGGACAGGGCCAGAGAGATAGCAAGACGGCTAGTCAGAGCAGTGTTGGACAGGGATCCCGGGCAGCGGGGAGCAGAGCTGACAATTCGTCCGGGGAGCGAGATTGTCCGAGGTGCCACCGTAGGCATGACGGGCCATGTGCTAGTGATCAGTTCTGATGTTTTAGATGTGGTCAGTTCGGCCATACAGCTACTGCATGTACAGCCCCAGAGGCATTATGCTTCGAATGTGGGAAGCCGGGTCACCGCATGAGGGATTGTCCAGATGCAGCACCAGCCGTACCGGGGGCGAGCACGAGCGGTGCCAGAGGAGAGCCTTCTTCTTCCACCTCCCGCAGGGATGCACCTCCGAGAGCCAGAGGCCGAGTGTTCCAGGCCACAGCTGAAGAGGCCAGAGATGCTCCAGATGTTGTTACGGGTACGTACATTCTGAACGGCTTGCGTGCGCGATTCTTATTTGATTCTGGAGCCGATCACTCATATGTATCAGTGTCCTTCTGTGCTTATTTTACTGTTGCTCCAACTGTGTTATCTGTGCCATTGATTGTCGAGAGGGTAGACGGCAGTACCGCGCTAGTGAGCCGTGTATATCGAGAGTGTGTACTCGAGATTGATACTCACCGATTCCTGATCGACTTACTGCCTATTGAGATCAGCAGCTTCGATTTGATCATCGGCATGGACTGGATGACAGCCCGTCAGGCAGATATTCTTTGTGCTAAGAAGATGATCAGGATACCGATTTCTGAGACCGAGGCCGTGACAGTTTACGGGGAGAGGCGAAAGGGCGAGATAGGGATTATCTCGATGGTTAGAGCTCAGAGATACATGACTAAAGGTTGCGAGACCTTCCTGGCTTATGTGATTGACGCCCAGAAGGAGAAGACGAAGGTAGGGGATGTACCTGTAGTGCGAGACTTTGGGCTGTTCACAGACGGTTAACCGAACCGAATTTGAGTTTCGGACGGTTAACCGAAAAGATCGGTTCGCCAAAATCCTGAACCTAAAGCTAAACCTAAATTCCCGGTTAACCGGTTTTCGGTTAACCTGGTTTTTCGGTTCGGTTTTCAGGTTAACCGATTAACCGTTATACGATCAAAATTTTTAACAAAGTCTATAATAAATTTCTTAATCCGACACAATGCAATACAAAACTACTAAGTTTAACATCATTATAGGGTCATCAGTCCAAAAGTTTCATCATAAGAAAGTGGAATTATGTCTTCAAATCATTATCAAATGAAATAAATAAAAGCAAACGACAAATAATATCATTCTCTCGAGTCTTGACATCTTCTACTTCAAAGTTCAAATATCTTCCGTCATCGTGAAAGATTCATCAATTTTAATTGTTGGTTGCTCCAATGTCAAATTCTTCATACCTACAATTTAAAGAAAAAAAATGTAAATTTATTCATAAGTAACTTAGTATTTAGCATACATAATATTATAAACAATGAACAAAAAAAATTGCATTCCTCTAGTTCTTCCAATTGAAGGAAACATTCCTCTATTATTAGAGGTCCTTGTGAAGTTCGTAACCAATCTTGAGTACAAATAAGAGCTTCCACCATCCTTGGAGTTAAAGAAGTACGAAATGAATCAAGAACACGACCACTGGTGCTAAAAGCGGACTCCGAAGCAACCGTAGAAACTGGTACCGCAAGCACATCTCGAGCCATCCTACAAAGAATGGGATACCTCTTTTGTTGATCCTTCCACCATTGCAAGATATCAAAACATGAATTCACTTGCTCACACTCATCTTGTAAATATTTCTCCAACTCATTTTTCCTCTCACAATTCTCAAAAGTTCCCTTTGCCATCTTATATCTCATACTTAAAAGTTTTTGAACATCCAACACATCCCCACTTCTTTCCCTTTCATCATAACGAGAATCACTCGTTGAAAAAGTGCAACCCGGTGCTTCTGTTTTCTTTTTTTGTTGAGGCATAGAAGAAGCATAATATTCAAACAAAGATTGCAAAGTAAGTTTAATCTTTGATATCAACATATTAGCATTTTCCTCATCATAAGAAGACTTGACAACCCAATCAACATAATCCAATTTATGCCTTGGATCAAGAACTAAAGCAATAAATAGCAAAATGTTGATATTATCAACATTAGACAAATACTTATCATATTTGACCTTCATGTGATTTGCCATCTTCTTAATGTTGGCATCCTCATTTTCACAATAAGTTGAAATCAAGTATCCAACACCGTAAATCTCCAGTACATAATAATTACGGTCACATATCTAGATCCGGACAACTTCAATGTAGCATCATAAAAAAATTTCAAGAAATGTAAGAAACTACCAACCGCATTCCAATCATCATCATTTGGTGTACCTCCATACTTTCCAAGCTCTTTAACATAAGGACCACCTTTAGATTTCATGTTATCAAATGCTAATCTAAATCTCAAAGCAATTTCAAGCATCAAAAACGTTGAATTCCAACGAGTTTCAACATCCAAACAAATGAGTTTTTTGCTTTGTATCATCTCTTCATCGACACAAGCTTTGAACTTATTAAGTCTAGCCGGAGAGGATCTAACATATCTAACGGCGGCACGAACTTTTTTTATGGAAGTGGCAAGGTCATGTAATCCTTCTTTAACAACCAAATTCAAAATATGAGCGGCACACCTCATATGCAAATATTTACTATTCTAACACACCTCCCCCCCCCCCACCCAATGATTGATTCTTCTTTTTAAATATTGAATGGCCACAACATTTGAACTTGCATTGTCTACCGTCAAAGTTAAAATTCTTTTAATATCCCATTCAATCAAACACTTTTCAACCGCTCTGCCAATTAGTTCTCCACATGACCGGCAATTGGACAAAAATTAATTATCCTTTTATGCAAATTCCAATCATCGTCAATGAAATGTGCGGTAAGGCACATATAACTTAAGTTTTGACCGGAAGTCCAAGTGTCGGTAGTGAGACTAACTCTAGAACACAAATTCTTGAAACAAGTTTTAAGTTTCTTCCTTTCATCAATAAATAGATCATAACAATCCCTAGTGATGGTTGAACGTGAAGGGACATTAAATTGAGGTCACAAAACTTTGCATAGGTAACGAAATCCTTCACGTTCAACAAAAACAAACGGTAACTCGTCAACAATAATCATTCTTGCAACCGCTTTCCTTGCAATATCTTGATCAAACACCCATAACCTAGGGACACTCATTCCTTCAACTGTTTTTCCATCAATTGTAACATCTTGAGATTCAAAAGTAAGGATCTTTTGTTTCTTATTTAGATTAGCCGGAAAAAGCTTGCATCTTTCAGTGTGGTTTTTTAAAACACTTGTCCCATTTTTGACACATAACGAACCGTCTTCTTACAATACTTGCAATCAAAGTAATCCGGCTTATCTGTTTTCTCAAAATGCTCCCAATAAATTGACTTCTTCTTTTTATCAATAGGAAGAGACTCACTTACATCGGGTACTGATTCCTCCTTTCTTTTCGAAGTGTTTGATGTTTTAGTGAAATCCTCCATGTTGATTTCCTCAACATCTTCATTAGAATCTTGGCTTAAAATGACATCCTCATCCATAGTGTTTTTGCCAAAGCTAGACATTGAGTAAATGAGTAGCCTATAAATAAATTAATAACATTAATTGAAGTTCAAAATACATATCACTAACTCAGTAAGTAACATTAAATTAATTTAACTACTAAATAAGCAAGTTATTCAATATTTCAAGTTACATTAAATTAATTTAACTAATAAATCAGTAACTTATTCAAGATTTCAAGTAACATTAAATTAATTTAACTACTAAATCAGTAACTTATTCAAGATTTCAAGTTACATTCCCGTCATTTAACTACTAAATCAGTAAGTTATTCAAGATTTTAAGTAGAAATAGTTAAAATAACAACCATAAGAGTAAAGAGTGTAAGCATCCAAGAGGCAACAACTTACTGGAATTGAAGCAGGAATCGAAGATGGAGGAAGCCGTGAACGAGGCTGGAGGCGTGGAGTTGTGAACGATGAAGCAGGAATCGAAGATGGAGTGCTGGGCTACTGGCCGCTGGGCGCTGGCAGCCGTGAAGTCGTGAACGAGCTGCTGCAGTGCTGCTGCCTGGAAGCCTCCTGGAGGGCGGAGGCTGAACCGGAAGAGTGGAAGGAACTAGGAAGGAATCGCAGAAGGCATCAAGGCAGAGAAGGGAAATAGGGAATTAGGTCAAAATCAAAATAGAAAATGCATATATTGGGCTGAGTGACTAAGGTGGGCTCACATGTTCGAATTTTAAGTTTTAACTAAATTTTGACAAATATTATGTATAATTAAATATAAAATCAAAAAAAAATCGGTTTTTCGATTAACCGTCCGAAGCCAAAAACGTGAACCGTAACCGAACTGAGAAACCGAATAATTTTCCGGTTCGGTTAACCGAACCGAGATGTTCGGAAAAATACGGTACGGTTAACCTGATTTTCGGGACGGTTTTGCCGGTTTTCGGTTCAGTTTTTCGGTTTCAAAAATTTCTGAACACCCCTAGCGAGACTACCCTGAGGTATTCCCAGATGAGTTACCTGGGCTACCGCCAGATCGCTAGGTAGAGTTCCGGATCGACCTTATCCCTGGAGCGGTGCCGATTGTGAAGACGCCTTATAGGCTGGCACCCACTGAGATGCGAGAGATGATGACTCAGCTTCAGGAGTTGCTGGATAGGGGATTTATCCGTCCAAGCTCATCACCGTGGGGAGCACCGGTGTTGTTCGTGAAGAAGAAAGACAGTACCATGCGAATGTGTATCGATTATCGAGAGCTGAATAAAGTGACAGTGAAAAATAGATATCCAATTCCGCGAATCGACGATTTATTCGATCAGCTGCAGGGGTCTAGCTTCTTTTCAAAGATTGATTTATGATCTGGATATCACCAGCTGAAGGTCAGGGAAGAGGATGTGCCCAAGACAGCCTTCAGGACGCGCTATGGACACTACGAATTCTTAGTCATGCCATTCGGACTGACTAACGCACCCGCAGCCTTCATGGGTTTGATGAACAGGGTGTGTAGAGCCATGTTGGATCGATTTGTGATCGTGTTCATAGATGACATATTAATCTCATCGAGGAGCGCTGAGGAGCATGAGCAGCACTTGAGGGAGGTCCTGAGCGTGCTGCAGAGAGAGAGACTCTATGCGAAGTTTTCGAAGTGCGAGTTCTGGCTCCGAGAGGTGCAGTTCTTGGGCCATGTTGTGAGTAGCGAAGGTATCAAAGTGGATCCCACGAAGATTGAGGCTGTGATGAGCTGGGAGCAGCCTAAGACCGTGCCAGAGATTCGTAGTTTCCTGGGGTTGGCAGGCTACTACAGGCGGTTCATTCAGAACTTTTTGCGGACAGCCATGCCGTTGATGAGACTGACACGGCAAGGCGTACCATTCGAGTGGAATGACGAGCAGGAGGCTGCCTTTGCTAAATTGAGAGCTCGGTTATGTCAGGCGCCGGTGTTGGCTTTGCCCGAGGGTACGGATGACTTCGCTGTATATTGTGATACGTCAGGGACGGGGCTGGGTTGTGTATTGATGCAGCGTGGCAAGGTGATTGCCTACGCTTCGAGGCAGTTGAAGACATATGAAGAGAATCACGCTGTCCATGATCTTGAGTTGGATGCCATAGTCTTTGCGTTAAAGATATGGCGACATTATCTGTATAGGTCCCAGTTTGTGGTATATACTGATCATAAGAGCCTCAGTATCTCTTCAGCCAGAAGGAATTGAACATGCGACAGAGACGCAGTTTAGAGCTCCTGAAAGACTACGACTGTGAGATACAGTATCACCCTGGGAAAGCGAATGTGGTAGCTGACGCCTTGAGCCGTAAGGCGTGTGTTCAGACAGTTACTTCCCGAGCTGTGAGACTCGAGATTACCTCTACCCTGGTTGACAGTTTGAGATTGGCATAGATAGAGGGTCTGCGGGAGCAGAATGTAAAGAGAGAAAGGTTGGTGGGACGGATAGAGGCGTTGGTCAGGGATGACCGGAGATTGTATGTGTTGAGAGGCAGGGTTTGGGTTCCTAGAGTTGGGGACTTGCGACAGTTGATCCTTGATGAGTCGCATAAATCCAGGTTGTCTATTCACCCTGGGAGCACCAAGATGTACCGAGACCTCCGAGAGTTCTACTGGTGGCCGGGTATGAAAAGGGACGTGGGCCGTTACGTCGAGCAGTGTATGGCATGTTTGCTGGTTAAGAGTGAGCATCAGAAACCGCACGGCCGTCTACTGCCACTAAAGATTCCCGAGTGGAAATGATACCACATCATGATGGATTTCATCGTCCGACTTCCTCGTACCGTGTGTGGAAACGACATGATTTGGGTCATAGTGGACCGGTTAACTAAGAGTGCGCATTTTCTTACTGTTCGGGATACGATCACGATGGATCAGCTAGTGCGGCTGTATATTGATGAGGTAGTGTCGCGGCATGGGATTCCGAAGTCGATTACTTCTGATCGCGATACTCGATTCACCTCGCGGTTCTGGCAGAGTTTCCAGAGAGAGCTGGGTACCCGGGTTCAGCTGAGTACAGCTTACAGGCCTCAGACAGATGGGCAGACTAAGCGCACAAACCAGACACTCGAAGACATGTTGAGAGCATGTGCCATAGACTTCAGAGGTAGCTGGGATGTGCATCTCCCGTTAGTAGAGTTTGCTTACAACAATAGCAACCATGCCTTGATTAAGATGGCCCCGTTTGAAGCGTTATATGGCCGTAAGTGTCTAACCCCGGTGTGTTGGGGTGAGGTCGGTGAGCGACCGATCAGTGGGCCCGAGCTACTTCAGGAGACGAGTGACAAAGTAGCCGTGATCCGGGAGCATATGCGTGTCACACAGAGCCGCCAGAAGTGTTATGCTGACCGCCGTACTTCCGAGCTTGAGTTCTGTGTTGGGGATCAGGTGTTGCTGAAAGTGTCTCCGTGGAAGGGTATTATTCGATTCAGACACCGGGGCAAGTTGAGTCCGAGGTATATAGGGCCGTTTGAGATCATAGCCAGGGTCAGAGATCAGGCCTACCGATTGAGATTGCCGCCAGAGTTAGCCGGTGTGCATGATACGTTCCACGTGAGTCATTTTAGAAAATGTTTAGCGAAAGAGGATCAGTACGTGCCGTTATCAGAGATATCCGTGGATGATCAATTGAGATATGCTGAGCAGCCAGAGTTTATTACTGATCGTAAAGTGAAGAAGTTGCGCAATAAGGAGATATCATTGTTACTCGTTCAATGGAGACATCATAAGGGTACCAGCGCAACTTGGGAGCCCGAGTCTAAGATGAGGAGTCGCTAACCTTTCCTGTTCCAGAGCCAAAGATAGATTCCGGGACGGAATCTTTGTAAGGGGGGAGGATTTGTAACACCCCGACTTCCGAGCAGGTACATGTAATTATCCTATTGACTAATTATTTTATCGAGTATTGCGTTGGTCCAATTGCGTCCCGTATAGTGGATTATACGTGTCGGGACGGGGATTACGTGGATTCGAGATATAATTCTAGTGGATAAATTATAATTTTGGATTCACGGGATTAAATGGGATTTATTTATATACATAGTGGAATTTTAATATTGGGGTCGCGTATCGGTGTCGAACCCGCGATATAACTGGATCCGTATAGATACGTATATATGTATGTGACGTTGCTTTCTTCCTTTCTTTTGTGCAAAACCTAAGGAAAACTTTGTGTGTGTGAATTCTTGTGCTGGAGCAGAATCAAGGCCAATTTAAGGGAATTGAGTTGTTGAAATTGATTATAGCCTCCTTCCTTGTGTTCTTCATAAGTTCAAGGTGAGTAATCTTCAATTTTAAATCTGATTTTGGGTATTAAGTGTTGTGAAATATTGGGAATTGGTGTGTCTGTGTTTTAGAAGAGTTTTGGTATTATTTGTATGGGTATTTACTGCTGGAATCGGAGTTTGGAGTTGGAATTCCTCCTGGGCAGAACTGAAACAGCGAACAGGGGACCTGTTCTACATCGCGAGCGCGGTCGCGACGCGCCAAGCGCGGCCGCGATGATCTTGATGAGCGCGGGCCGCGATCGGGCCAGTGCGGCCGCGATCCGGTCCAGTGGGCTTGGGTCGGTTTGGGGCTTTGAGGGTCCGTTGGGCTGTGTTGTGGGGTTTAATTGGCTATGTTAACAGTATGAGGTATTTGAGATTATTCTGGGGAGAATTAAAGTGTGTAGAGGGATTGTTGGATATTGTTTCGGGCCGAGTTCGGATCAGACAATTAAAGAGATTGTGCGGAGTGATCCAGGTGAGTACACGAGATTTTTCAAAGACTAGTCGTTGTCTTTCGAGTCTTTTGTGTTAGTATTTCATATGTGATTATATGAATTATGTTGGGCACTGCGAGCTGCCCCTCAGGTATGATCCTTCATTCTTTATATGTGTTATATGCTTGAGATCAAGAATAGTATATCGCGGTGGGTTATCACGAGAGCTGTGTAGCTCTGTCCAATCCTGTGTAGGGTTCCCATATATATATATATATATATATATATATATATATATATATATATATATATATATATATATATATATATATATATATATATATATATATGCGGCCGTTACTCCTGTTAGCCTCCATGGGCGTGGCTTGGCTCCAGGGGGGAGGGATTCCCCAATTGAGATGAGTATCTCTTTCTGTAATTGGATCTTTAGGGTCTCTGATTAGAGGCCGGTTGGCATGTGTTATGCCGCGTAGTGTAGGGCTGCCATGTGACATGCGATATGTGATTATGTGAACTGTGCAGTGTCTAACCCTTGTGTACTCACGAGCTGCGAAGCTTACGTATTCGAGTCTGATGTGTGTATCAGGGGAACCGAAGATAGGACCGCCAGCTCCTGAGCGAAGATAGGAGCTTGACTTGCTGTGATCGGAGGTTCTGCTTTTGTTATCTGTATGTGTTCCTTGTACTGTTGGGAAGCTTGGGATAAGACTGGGTTTGTATGTGAATATTTGGGTATGGGTTTTGTATGTCGGGTTGACTTCTGGATATTGTGGTTAATGTGTGTAAAAATGTTTTAATTAATCAGTGTTTGTGTAAACCTTGACATTGTGATATGGATTTTAATTGCGTTAATGCCACTTGTGTATTGTAAATGACGTGACTTTTAGCTGGGTTTAGAGGGTGTTACAATATATATATATATATATATATATATATATATATATATATATATATATATATATATATATATATATATATATATATATATGTATGTATGTATGTATGTATGTATGTATGTATGTATGTATGTATGTATGTATGTATGTATGTATGTATGTATAACTAGGTTAAATATGAATGTATTACATGGGTTGGCTTATAAAAAACAATGTTATTTAAAGATATGTAAATTAATTTTAAAACATTATGGTTTATTAGATTTTAGTTAATTATTTATTAAATTAGTTGATTATGTGATAGTAGATTTAATTAGATTTGAATTAATTTAAAATTGAAATAGATATTAATGAATGTTATGTGGCAAAAGAAGCTACTAACATGTGACAAACTAAATGAGAGGCCGACATGTGACAATATATTTATTACTTTTATTAAAACTAGTTTATTAACCTGTGTATTACACAGATAAATCTAATAAATATTTTTTTTCTTAAAACTATATAAACATAAAACTAAAATTTAATATTAAAAATTTATAAATATATAAAAATAATTTTAAAATTTTAGTTTAATGAAATTTTAGTTAACTAATAGTTAAAATAGATTTTAATAGATTGGATTGAATTAGATTAGATTTGATATTATTAATAATTCTAGTAAATGACATGATAATTTGTAAAAATGACAAGAGGTAAATTAAATAAGAAAAATGACAAGTGACAAATGGTAGGATAAGATGACAAGTGGCAACTTTGTTAATTACATATGTATTTATAAACTACTTTGTATGATTCATGAATTCAAAAATAAATAATCTTTTTGTGATAAACGTTTGGGTCAACCGAACTCAATTTTTTGATAAATTTATATAATTAATCATTAATTTGAAACACATATCCATATTTACTTAAATAATAACATTTGCCAAGATGTAAATTCATTATTCATAACCTATTCATATTATTACTTTTTGTTATAGTTTTTGTTTTTAAGATTTCATGTTTTTCCTATATAATTTATTTATCAATTTGGTTTAATTAAATAAAATATAATTATATATTATATATTATCTAATACTAATTTACTTAATATTTAAATATTATATTTTTACATTCAATTCAAAGTCATTTTTAAATGTTGTTATTTTATTTAACCCAATTTTAAATTTACTTAACAACTACTTTGAAATTAATTTTTTATGTTTTAATTTATTTCTATTTTTATAGATTCTTATAAAATAAAGTACCGTGAAATTATTTCTTTTCCAATTTTTTATATACATGGAAATATATAAAATTAATAACATTTATCAACATGATAAATCACTAGTCATCATTTTTTTGTTTTTAAGATTTTGTATTTTTCCTATATAATTTATTTATTAATTTTTTTAACTAAATAAAAATATAATTCTATATTATATCTTATTTAATACTAATTTAATCTAATATTTAAATATAGAGTTTAATACAAACTCCCATTCAAAGTCATTTTTAAACATAGTTATTTTATTTAATCTGATTTTAAATTTACTTAATGTCAACTATTATTGCTTTGAAACTTTTTTCTTATTTTTTTATGTTTTGATTTTTTTCTCTTTTTATATATTTTTATAAAATAAAAAATATTACACATAATCTATTTGATACATAACACTATTCATAAATCAAATAAATATTTTTAGATATATTATTTATTGAATAATTTTATTATTGTAATTGTTGTTTTAATCATCATCTTTATTGTTAAATTGTTTAAATATATAAACTTAGAACCAAATGATAAGTTAAATGTATCTCGAGAAATGTGAGAAGTATAATAATCCATTTTTACGTATTGATTCACCATTTTTTATTGTATAAATAATAAATCATAAATTACAGACTAAGTGAATTAACAATTCACTATGTTTTAAGTTAATTCATTAGTTTTTGAATTTATAAAATTGAATCATAAATTGAAAATAAGTGAATGTATGTATGTATGCATGCATGTAATTTGTTCGATATTTTTTCTTGTATTATTTTCATTATAAGTTTTAGCAAAATAAATGTAGTATATTTAGAATTTGTTTAAAAAACTTAAAAAATAGCAATTGACCCTTTCAAATAATAATAACATTAAAATGATATGTGACTAAAGATGTTATTATTAATTTTGGTTGATAAATATATTTTAAATTTGTTATTTTTTTATTTCTACTCAATTAATTTATTTGTTAATGATTCATTTACCCGCCGCAAAGCGCGGAGTATTTTACTCGTTCTAATCAAAAGATGCCATCAACAATCATGAATAATTAGCAAAATCATGTTACAAAACATTGATTCTAGATTTCTAGGTTTTTTTCCTATTTAATTTTGTATGTTAAATTCTGGATACAGTTTTGTAATATTATATGTAAATACAACATAATCATCATCGATCTGTCAAGAAAAACTAGATTGCACATGCCATTCGTTTGTTTGCTATTTTAAGAATTGTAATTTGAACATTGTATGAAACGTGTTTGATAAAATGCCTAAAAGAAAATTTAACGTAAATAGTACATTCACAAGGAAGCTGTGTGTATTCATGATGATGTCTGATTGATTAATACTGAAATTTAACATGTACACAAATTAAATAATCATTCACATTAGAATTCATACATTCACATAGTTATTAGTAGTCACATTCACAAGTTAATTCTGTCGATTCATTAGATAAGGATTTTCATTCATTTAGAAACATACATCATTCATTAGCTAAGGATTCATTCACTGAAACTGTAATCACAATGAACACACACTACGGATATATAAATCATGCAAGGAGCTCTCCCATCGTGATACAACGAATAGTTTGGATAAAGTTGTACGATGAATAAAACTCGTATATATATACATTTAGGCACATATATGTATAATGAATGCATATAATTCAATAAAATCTAGTTTTGTGAATGGTCAGAACTAGTGTGTGAATGAACATTATTGTCTTGGTATTATAAGAATAAAACTATGATATACTACAAACAAAATGTCATTTAGTGATATACAGAAAGTGTCACTAAAAGTAAAAAAAAATGTCACCGTATAGATCAAGAAAGTCACATTAGCTACACCAGACTAGACACACTTTCTAGGTGTCAAAATTTTTTACCTACACAACAAAAAGAATGGGTAAAAGTGAAGTGAGTATAAATATATTGTGACTAAAAATGTATGTGGATATAGGCCTCAAGTATCTTTGTGACAGAATTTTTATGACACTACTTTAAAAAAATGTGGGTAAAAGATTGTTTTATACATACTCTTTTTCATAAGTGACTCTAGAAGTAAAATATAATGACACATTTTTTTGTGTCACTAACAGCGTATGTCATTAAATGACACTTTTCTTGTAGAAAATTCACTGTTGGGAATTATCATAATACATGGATAAATACAACATATTGTTAAATCAAATAAACATTACATCGTAATGTGTCTTCTAGTTTATATGGATGATAAATACATCACTTGAATGAAGAATATTAATATAAATTTGTTATAATACTTGGATAAATGTGATAACTTATGTTTATGATAATATTGATACTCATTCAAATTGGAAAATAATTGACAAACAATTAAAAAAAAAATACAAGAATTCCAAAATTATCAACTCCAACGTATCTAAGAAATTCAGGAAAATTGTTAACAATTATCCATATCTCAAATTATCTAACACAATACCTAAAATATACAAAGTATTTATCCAAACATAATATAATCATCACTTGAATCCTTTCTCATAATATGACTCTACAACAACATGAATATATTCATTTACAGCAAGACCATAATCATTCACTATATGTATTATGTACAACATGATAATGTAACTCGTAATAACATTTTCATAACATTAAACGATTCATTCACAACTTGTTATTGTCCATGCGTAAAGTGCATTGTACAACTTTCAGTTATATATCATCAATTTACAACATAAATATGTTCATTCGGTATTACCAGTGCTTCAAATATGATGTTCATTCACAAAACAAATATTTTCATTCGCTATTGCATATGCTAAAATGAATCATTTTTAGAGAGACAGTAATGCAACTATTTTGAATGAATCGATGAGTAATCAATTTACATAAAATGAGTAATCAACTCATCTAACAATGTGACAATGTAACATATTATTAAAAGTTTGGAGTAATTATGATTTGCACCCTTTAAACTTAACTTTTAAAGATTTACACTTTTAACCCAAATCATAACTTTTATTAGTCACAAATCTTATGAAAATAAAGATACATAATTAGGGTAAATCAATGCTAATCTAAATTAAGAGATGTTACATAACTAAAATAAAATGAATACAGTAGTAAGTGTAAATTAAAATGTATTAATTTAACGGAAAATTTAAATTAAAATGAATAAAGTACTAAATTTAAATCGAAACGTACTAATGTAAAATTATAATTAAATCAAAACGAATAAAATCATGAGTTTATATATTTTTTCATAAAAATTACAATTAAATTAAAATATACTAACATAATTAAATAGTTAGATAGAAACATGCAAAAGAACAAAATGTATAAATATTTAAATAAATGGAATGTATGATAATTTTTAATAAATAAATTGTGCATATAAAACAAGCGTGACATAAATAAATTAAATATAAAATAAGGATTATCTTTAATAAATAAAAATGAATATATTTTAAAAATAAATATATATAAGTAATAGTATAAAATTATAAAATAACATTTAAAATTTTTAAAAAAAAGAATAAAAATTTATGAAATGATTAAAACTGAAAATAAATTACATTGTTGAGTTACCAAAACTGTAATTGAGATCAAAATCGTCATTTAAAAAAGTTAAGTGATAGAAGAACTATTTTTGCAAATAAATTGTATTTTGATGGACCATTTATGTAATATTTAAAGATCAGAGACTAATCCTGTAATTTTGAGCTAAACACAATGACCAATTTTATAATTTACTCTAAAAGTAATGAATGAAAATTTTAGTACAATAATGATCAAATGCTACAAATACTCATATATTATCAGTGAATTATCATGGTGTTGTGAATTATCATACAACTATGGTGAATATTTAAATTCGACCAGTTTATCAGATACTATCGTGTGATGCACGTTACAATTGCTTTGTGAATGTTCAGAAAACCGTAGTGAATGAATATAAATGTAACAAACCACCCGTTGATGAAACTAAATAAATCTGATTTCTAAGTCAATGGATTGGGTTATGTGTGTGAATGGTCATAAGAACAGACAAATAAGTAGGTACATAAATGCAGTGAATGATTGAATAATTATGATGAATGAACAAATAAATAATCATATAAATAATACCATGTGACGCACTGTTTTATGACTTTATCAATGAATGAAGATCCATATCATGTGAATATAAAGAATCATAGCGTGAATGTTGTAAACTAAATGATAAAATCACATAAACTCTTTCAAACATTTCATCAAACACCTTATATGCATTCTTTAAATCAAAAGATTTTGAAAGGAAAAAAAACCAAACAAATGGAATAAGCTAAAGAGACAGGAGACGAAGATTGATTGTTTTTTTCATTTTTCTTCCATGAAAAAGAAATTACCTCTCGGTTATTCAATCTTTGATTTATGCATTGTTTCAATTGATATCTCGTATTCACATGTGATTAAAACTCGTTGATGGTTTGATTGATGATTGTGAACTTTTTATCAATGAATGTGAGAAATATAAGAAATCGATCGAATATTACTTCCTCCAACTCACATGAGAGAAAGATGTAAAGAGAACACGATTTTTTAATGGATTTAGGTTGTGTTTGATAGGAAGAATAAAAAAGAAAGGAAATGAAGACAAATTATTAGTTGAGAGTCTTGAATTGTATATATAAATTCTCTATGAATTCTCAAATTGTATTTATATTTAGCCTAAATTTCAATTTTTTCAATTCTCTGACAATGATGGAGAATTTAGTAGAAGCTGTAATTGGAGAAAAAGAATTACAACAACCATATAGTTATTGTATTTTCAAATTTCTTAGTCTAAAAAACCATTGATTTTGTCCTCATGTCTTTTCTTTTTGATTATATCTACCAAACGCAACATTAATTTCCAGTGAATTGATTGAGAAGGGATGTGCAACAAATAACTCTTCGAAATTTGCCTATCATTTGAATTGGTTCATCATACCAATCTAACAAATTGATGTTTTATTGTATTATATTAACTATTCACAGTTAGTCACTGTTTTAAATAGATGCGATCATAAATGTATATTAAAAAATAAAGTTGATTGTGCAAAACGTTGCTCACAGTTAGTCACTGTTTTTTGATTATGCAAACCACTATTTTACACATTCACAAAAAGGTTTTGTGATTCACGGTTATTGAATGTGATAATTGATTGTGAATAGCTAATAAACTTTAATGTTAAATTTATATTTTTAAAAAAAGTGTAATATGAAAATATAAGGGGTTTGCATTTAGATTAATTGTATCTGCATTATAAAAAAAAGTGGATGTGGTTCACAAGTCCGTTTCCGTTCTACGAATATGGGTATGATTGAGATATATCGATTAAATGAGGCACACAACCATTGACTTGATCCTGCTGATGAGGTATATCTAATGCGTTGTAATCGAAAGCTGACTTATGAACATTAGATCATGATACATCAATCAACGAACATCAACATTGACCCTATGAATACATTTAAGTTTTGCAAGATAAGGGCTGGTGGATATGAACACGTTCGGGCGTCGAGAACGGAATTCAAAAACTTCAAACGAGACATGAATTGTTATATGGGAGATAGTGATGCACGGATGGTCGTTGACAAGTACACTAAGAAAGTTGAAAATGTACCAAACTTCCATTTTCATTACAATTGTGATGATCGAGGAATATTTTCCATGATAATTTGGGTCGCTGAATTAGCAGTTGCAAACTTCATGGCATTCGGGGATGTCGTGTCTTTCAATGCTACATATAGGACAAATAAGTAAGTTAAAACTTTTAAAAAAGTTCTTGATCTTTTATTTAAATGTTTGACACACATAATAATTGTGTTATTTTAATGTAGGTACAACATGGTGATTATATATATATATATATATATATATATATATATATATATATATATATATATATATATATATATATATATATATATGTATGTGTGTGTGTGTGTGTGTGTGGTCGAGATCAATGGAGTATCATGTTAGACCGCGGAACCGGAGTCCACCAATGTTTGACTACAAGCACAGAAGGGTAATATAGTCAATTAAATTTTATTTTAATTAATAGATGATAATTAGTGATTTAGGAAATTCCTTAATTGCAGGGATTTGATATCTCTTATAGTCAATTAAATTCATTTTAATTAATAGATGATAATTAGTGATTTAGGAAATTCCTTAATTGTAGGGATTTGATATCCCTTACGTACAATTACTATGTGTTTACGTGAACATGATTTTTCTATTTTTCTATGTTGCACATGTGCAATATACAGGTGCAATATATCTTTTCTTTATGTGATAATAACAGTACTATAAAGAACATATTGAACATGTTCAATAATGGTACCGAACATGTGCAATATACTGGGGATTGCTTTTAAAACCATATTTGAAGACTTTGAACATGTGCAGTAAGAGATTATATAGAGGTAAAACACATTAAACATGTGCAGTATTGAACATGTGCAATACACTACTAGAAAAACTGCAAAGGGCAACGACTTTTTAGCAACGACGCACGTGTCGTTGCTAATATCTTCAATTAGCAACGAAATCAGCAACGCAATAGCAACGAAATGCAAAAAAGTTATTATAATTTGTTAGCAACGAATTTTCGTTGCTAAATTCGTCGCTAGTTAGTGAAAATAGGAGGGAAAAATTCCCGCTGCTTTTTTGCAACTAAATTTTTAACAAAAGTGGTTGCTAAATTTGACAAAAATAATCAGCAACGACATATATATTTTATAAGTATTTAACAACTATTTTATTTACTTTAGCAACGACTAAGTTCGTTGCTAAATGCAATAACTTTATTTCCTTCATTAACAACTAGATAACTAAAAGATGTATTTTTTTTAATTTACATTTTAATCTATTTATATTAATATATTTATTTTTAGGGTTAATATTGAAAAAACCCTACGAACTTTCATGAATTTATCGATTAAGTCACTGTACTTTTTTCCCGAGTGTTTAAGTCCCTAAACAATTTTTGTCCTATTCAAAACTAAATATTTAACCTGTAAGGTCACTAACCGGTAAACGGTACAACGACCTAAACAAGAAAAAAGAAAGTCCAATGACTTAATCGTGAAAATAGGAAAATATTGGTTTTTTTACATGTTATAACATGACTTCACACACAACTAATAGTTATTAATGCCCAACAAATTGTTATAACATTAGATGAACATAACTGCTTGTAGCGGTTCAACATAAGTAATTATAACATGTTATGATATTAAACAAAAGGTACTTGTGAATGTCAAATATGACCCATTATAACTTATTATAAACTGATGAAACCACTAATGTTAGGTTACATCCAATGTAACCCATTATAACTTGTTATAATCTATATGAGGATAAGTATTTGTTAAGATTCTATATGTACCATTATAACATGTTATAAAACATAATAACAACTATTATTGTTAAGGCCAACAAGGCCTATTATAACCTATTATGACATTAGATAATAAATTAGTTGTTATTATGGCCCAATATGTCTCACTATAACCGGATAATAACAACTAATGTTTTATTAAGGTCTAACATGATCCATTTAAATGAATAATACTCATTGTGACGTGTTATGAATTTGTTAAGGCCCAATATGTCTCACTATAACCTGATAAAAAAAATTAGTTGTTATTGGACACCCCTAATTACCTACATGAAAATTAATTACTTGTTAAGGCCCAATATGACTCACTGTAACTCTGATGGTAACAACTAGTGTTTGTTAAAGTCCAACATGATCCACTATAACTTGTTATGATACTGAGTGCACACTGAAGGCAATTGCAATCAACTAATAATGTTATCAAAAGTGAAATCGATCAACTAATCAATTTTTTCACTGAAACAGAAACAGAGTGTATAATACAGCAAGTCAGTAACACTTTGAAATCGATCAACACAGCAACACTTTGAATTTAATGAAGAGTGGAAGAATGTAGACTTGCTATGGTTTGTTCGATTGATTCTATGATTCGTTGTCTGCTTGATTAATTGATTATGTGATTTGTTGTCTGCTATGATTTCAAAATGTCATAATCATAACAAATGCCCAAAGGCCCACATTTCACTCGGTAATTCTATCTCATGTTTACTTTCTAGGGTTCACGCATAACAAATTCCCAATGTGAAATTTCTTTATCATTTACTCATTAGTCAAATGAAGATAACTTTATTGTATCCATTTTTCATATAAATATTTAATTTAACTTATAAGTGAACATTATTTAATTAATAAATCGTTAATATATATTTATTTCATTTTTGGGTTATGGTCTGAATTAATCTAATTAAACTTTTAATAACTAACAATAATATATAATTGAGTTTAATTGTAAATATAAATGTGAATAATTAATTAATTTGTTACCCGTAAATTAATTTATTTAGAAATGGTTCCAACATATATATTTAATAGTTTATGAACCCACGTATTACGTGAATAATTTTTAATAAATATTATATGAAAGGACTATTTTTATAATATCATCGTAAAACTAAAAAGTAGAATGAATTAGTTTTTGAAATTGAAGTAAATCCATATTTTTAGGAAATAATTTTTATAGAATGTTTAAATAATTAAAATAAATTTTGTATTAAATTGTTTTTATATTTTATTATATTTTTTAAATTAATTTATCATTCAATAGACAAAAAAAAAGTTAAATAAAAAATATTTCATAAATTTGAATAAATAGAAGATATATATACATGTGCAGTATAGAACATGTGTAGAATTGAACATGTGAAGTATCGAACATGTGCGGAATTGAAACGGACAACAACTTGAAATCGATTTCAATGGAGGGTGATCGCTGAAATGGGCAATAGAATTAATAACAGCAACTGAGAAATTATTGGGATTTACAGAATATTTGATTCTCATTTTTGAAAATTTTCATACCCATTTTACCCCTCACATTAAATGACATGGGATTCAATTTTCAGCAGAATTTTGGGTATTAATTACTAATTTTAGTGCAAAATGATTGGCTATGAACGGTACCCCGGTCTAACATGGTACCCCATTGATCTTGAATATATATATATATATATATATATATATATATATATATATATATATATATATATATATATATATATATATATATATATATATATATACGGTCGGGATCAATGGGGTACCATGTTAGACTGGGGAACTGGAGTCCATCCATGTTTGGTTATAAGTTTAAACGGGTAATATAGCCAATTAGGTTTATCTTAAATAATAGATGTCAACTAATAAATTAAAGATCCTTTAGTTATAGAGATTTACTTCCATAACAATTTTATAATAAATTTCAAAATGAGTTTTAGTGAACATGTTCAATCGGATTCGACAATGAGTTTTAGTGAACATTTCAATCGGATTCGACAATGGGATTTATTGAACGTGTTCAACCGGAGGTGTCAAGTAAAAGTATTTATTATTTTCTTCAAATAGTTCGTGAATGTTCAATTTCATTTACACGTTATTGAACATGTGCAATCGGGGTTTATTGTGTTTTTAGTCATTGTTAACCGTTATGGTGATAAATCAATATTGACAGTATTGTACATGTTCAATCGGGTTTATGGAGTGTCATCATTGCACATGTTTAGTATGGAGGAATGTTATTAACTGAAATGAAGATTTTCATGGAATACAGAGAATATTTGATTCCAATTTAAATTTTTTAATATCATTTTTACCCCAACATTAATTAATGTTGGAAATAATTTTAAAATTTATATTACATTTTGATGATAAATGATTGGCTATAAATGGTTTCCCGATATCCCAGTCTAACTTGGTATCCCATTGATCTTAAATATATATATATATATATATATATATATATATATATATATATATATATATATATATATATATAAAATCAAGTTCATTAACAAACCTTCAAGATTTCAACGTATCCAGCGTACCCCAATGTAAATGGTCATTTACATATATATTTTAAATAAACATGTATGAACCAATATTATAAAACATTTTAGGGTTAAAGTCATACAAATGTATGTTATTTTAATGAAATTATCGATATGACTAATTTACTTTTTCTTTTAACCGGATGATACTTGTACTTAAAGGTGACCTGTCGATATGATACGTATAACCGGTAACTGTGCTGACATGACAGTTTTTGCTGATTCAAACGATGATATGACATACTTTTTATGACATGACAATTACATTAGTCATATATATGTATGTTAATTTACCAAAATTATCGATAATTTCAGTCACCAAATGTACCATATCAACAACAAAATCAAAGTACGAGTATCATCCGGGTAAAAAAAGAACTACATTAGTCATATCGATAAATTCAGTAAAGTAGCATACATTTGTACGACTTTATCCCAGCATTTTATTAAAAGAATCATACCAAAATTTCAAAAATATAAATATTGTGAATAGTAAAAAATGATCATGTGAATCGTGTGAATGACTATTCACTTGAATAACTATTCACATATATATATCCATTAACATTCATATAATTTTTAAGGACGTAAAAACCGTACATGTATATGAATTTCACATATCATGTGTGTACCGTTAATTTAAACATAATACTGAAAAAAATATTTCCTTTAAAGGTGGTACCTTCGAGTGCACCGGATTTCAAAAGGTATTATTTTTAACTTATATGTATGGTTGGCTTTAATGCAGAACTATAGAACTAATACTCAATTTCGAATAATCAAATTTTTAACGTTGAATCCGATGTTGAATATATAAGATTTAGTAGTGAATATTCAATTTCAAATAGTCGATGTTGAATAATCAATGATGAATATATTTTTTAAATATAATATCATCAACGTTATGAAGAGATTTAAAATTAAAAATTCTTATATTTATTAATTTTGAAAGTTGTTCCAATGTTATACACAAAATTTAGGTTTTGTGTTGATCATGTATATCTATACACAAAAAGATAGTATTATTACTGAACCTAAATTTGATGCAATTCTGCAAAACAAACTTTAAATCTAAATGATAAACAAATTAATAATTTTCAAAACAAAAATATTATACCATGAAAACAAGAATTTTATTCTCTTAAAAACGTAACAGATGATGTTTTTTTTAGTATTTAACGAATAGTAAAAATAATCTAATAATTTAAACTTACCTTGACTAAAAATATTAATACTAGTTTATGAGCCAACGTATTACGTGAATAATTTTTAATAAATATTTTTTTACATGTAATATATGCACACTTAAAATTAAAAAAAGAATAGTATTAATATATGTTGTATTATGTTTACTTTTAAAATATTTAATATTATTTATAATATCTATATAATTTATGTTTATCATTAATATATTTTATTCTTCTCAAGATTAATCTTACTTATTTTAATATTTATGTCAAATAGTGGATAGAGTGAATTATTTATTAATCTTTATAGATATCAGAAATATTGAATTATATTGATTTTTTATTTTTTATTTTAAAAATAATAAAATGTAATTTCTTTAAATAATGAATTGCATCTAACTTTTATTATATTTAAAAATAATAATATTTATTTATTTTTCTTTTATAAAACGTGAGGATGACATACAACGATCTGTGTTTTTTAATGTATAGGGATGAGATCCATTGTGAACAAGTTATCATTGTGAACGTTGTGAACAAATAAAAAAAATACATATAATCATTTATATATCTCAACAAGTGTTTATAAAATGATTCATATGATTTAAAAGGTTCATAGAAGTGTCTACCACATTCAGAACATTCAAAAGATTCATAGTAGTTTTTACATCAAGATGCATAGGAATCAACAAAATTCATAAGATTCAACAAATTCATTGGATTTAATAAAATCCATAGGATCCAATATTAATAGGTTAATAGAAGGGTTCGGTAGTATTTTCAACAAGATTCATAAGATTCAAAAGCTATTTTATGGTTGTTCACAACGAATAAAGTGTTCACAAAAGATCTTTAGTGTATATATATATATATATATATATATATATATATATATATATATATATATATATATATATATATATAATGGGGCACCATATGCATCGGGAACCAAATGGGAACCAAAAATGCATTGCTTGTTTACAAAGGGTGCATTAAGGTCATTTTGGGATTGCTTAATAATATAATGTTAAATTCTAAAATTTAATTTAATATTTATCATTTATTTAGGAAACTAAATAAAATGATCAACCACCTTCCCATAAATCCACGTTTAAATGTCGAAATGCATCACGATTTTGGTGATGCATAATGATGGAATAAAAACGAGGATGAATATGGCCGAAATGCATCACGATTTTGGTGATGCATAATGATGGAACAAAGACGAGGATGAATATGGTCGAAATGCATCATGTTTGAAATTGAATTGTATGAAGATGCATCGTGTATGAAGACGAATCCAATAAATTGGATGAAGATGCATCATGTTTGTTTAGATTCGGATAGAATATTTTCTGAATTAAATCATCTTCCGATTTTGCCCTTCCGCGCGCGAGAAGTTATGCACCCGTGCACCCATTTTCAAGTTAATTACTCTTTTGTCACTACAATCTGAACCATTAAAATTCAAGATCTAACGGTGCATACAGGTTCACAAAGTGTACAATGCATACAGGTGCCCCATAGAACCTGACCCTATATATATATATATATATATATATATATATATATATATATATATAGGGTTGGGTTCCAGTAAGAACCCTCGTTACCGTGAGAAACACTTCAAAATGGACAAATTTGTATATCAAATGCACAAATTTAAAAATTAAAAGTTTCACTTAAAACCATTATTAGTCTTAAATATTAATAAATATCATAATGTAACACTAAAATTACATTCAAAATTTATATTCTTTAAACTATAAACTAAATGCACAAATTTGAACATCAAATGCACAAATTTTTTAAATGCACAATTCGTACATAAAATGGATAAATTATAGCATGAGATGCGTAAATTTTTACATGTAATGCATAAATTTATCGAAAACATTTAATTTTAGTATCAAATGCACAATTTTATACGGTGGATGCACAAATTTTAGAGTGGTTCTCACGTTCTCACGGTAATGAGGGGTTCTCATGTGAACCCAATCCTATATATACACACACACACACACACACATATATATATATATATATATATATATATATATAGAGAGAGAGAGAGAGAGAGAGATTTAGGTTCAAGTGAGTACCACCCATTATGCAGCGCACCAGAAGGTACCACCTTAAAAGTAATTTTCTTGAAATTTTTTTCATGAACATGTTTTAATTAACATTACACAGATCATATGTAAATTTCACGCAAATCCGAACACTCTAAGTGCATGAAAACACGCATCACATAAATGTGCGTTCACATGTCTTTAAAATTATGTAAGTGTGTGTTCACATCATTTTTTAGGAGCTAGAAGATGTGAATGTATGTGAAATTTACATATGATATTTATAATGTTAATTAAAACATGCTTATGAAAATAAAATTTTAAAAAAAGTTTTATAAAAGGTGGTATCTTCTGGTGCGCTGCATAACGAGTGGTACTCTCTCGAAACATACATATATACATATATATATATATATATATATATATATATTTAGGTTCAAGTGAGTACCACCAATTATGCAGCGCACCAGAAGGTACCACTCTTAAAAATAATTTTTTTGAATTTTTTTTTCATGAACATGTTCTAATTAACGTTACACAGATCATATACAAATTTCACGCAAATTCGAACACTCTACGTGCATGAAATCACGCATCATAAAAATGCAAGTTCACATATATTCAAAATTATGTAAGTGTGCGTTCATATCATTTTTTAGGAGCTAGGAGATGTGAATGCATGTGAAAAATACATATGATCTTCATAATGTTAATTAAAACATGTTTATGAAAAAAAAAATTTAAAAAGTTTTTTTAAAGGTGGTACCTTCTGGTGCGCTGCATAAGGGATGGTACTCTCTCGAATCATATTCTATATATATATATATATATATATATATATATATATATATATATATATATATATATATACAGATTCATCAGCGTACCTATAAGATTCCAGCGTACCCTAATGTGAATGATCATTCACATGTATATCTTTTGAATAAACATGTATACGACAACAGTATAAGACTTTTTTTCGAAAGAAGCAACATCATAAATCTTGTGAGTGGTAAAAAAAGATCATGTGAATGGTCATTCACACTATTCACATGGTGTGAAATGACCATTCACATGGATGACCATTCAGATAAATATGCATTGAGTATTCACATAATTTTTAAGGAAACAGAAAGTGTGAATGTATGTGAAATTCATATATCATGCGTATAACATTAAGTTAAACATGATTATGAGAAAAAAAAAATTTAAAAAAAAAAAAACTTTTTTAAGGTTGGTACCTTCGGGTGTACTTGATTTCGAGATGTACTTTTTTGAACATGAATATATATATATATATATATACACACTCTCTCTCCAAAAGGACGTCGTCTATACGTCTCTGTCATCGCATTTATTGATAGAGACATATCATGAAATAATGACCCAACAATTAACTAAAAGTCCAATGCAATTTAATAAGAATATAAATCAAGGAAGATAAATAAAAGTTACTTTAATCTTTATAAATAAAAGATAAATAAGTTACCAATATAATATGGGTTTTTAATTATCCTTTCACTGTTTTGTTGATTTGATTCCTGTATAATTTTTCTCTTATTTTAATCTTTATAAGATTTTTCATAGTTATTTATAGGAGTGTTAAAACAAAACTGAAAAATTAAGAAACTAAATCGAACCGCTTAATCTGAAACTGAAAAAAACCAAAACCGAAACATCACGAGGAGGTTTACTTTTCATTTTTAGAAAATCGTGGATAATCGAACCGAACCGATTATATATATATATACAAGTTAACAGCTTCTATTTATAATTTCATTTAGACATTCCAATACATTAAATGCTAGATTTTCAAAATTGTTTTATTAAATAAATTTAGTGTAACTTTTAAGTTTTATAATCAAATAGTTTCCTATGACTTAGAACTTAAAAGGAATTTGTAACATCCTTGGAATTAAATTATTGTATTTGAAGTTATTAAGTTTTAATATGTAATTTAAGTTGAATTATGGAAGTTGGTACGTAATTTGGATTAATTATAAAGTTTGTTGCATATTATGGAAAATTAGAATTTTAAATTATTAAGTGAAAATAATTATTAATTATTAAGGATAATAAATAAAAGATAGAAATCTTTTATTTTATAAATCAGTATTTAATGGAACCGGTTAAGTTGAGGGACTAAAGGTGCCAAAGTTGGAAATTGGGAATAAAAGGGGATGAAAGACCAATTTTGTCTTTCATTGTCATAAAACACACACTCTCTCTAAAATCTCTCTCTCGGCTCTCTCTCTCTCTCTAAAAATTTGAAGATCATCAAAGATTGGATTTTGAAGCTGAAAATCTGGAATAAGATTGCATTCAAGGAACTAAAACATCTGCAATCATCGAATTAAGGTAAACATTTCATCAACACTACGATTTTGATGGTTTTTGGGTTCGGTTTTGATAAAAACCGAAAATTAGATTTGGAGTTGAAAATGTTGATGCATGTAATATATTGTTATGGATTTGTCTAAATCTAGTATATAGGATGTTATATATTGAATTTCAGCTTCTGATTCAACCTGAAAGTATGATTTTTAGAAATTAGTGTGTGTTTTAGTGTGTGTGTTCGAAAATGATGAAAAATGGTCAAAAAGGGGTGTGATTTGGTGCATGAAAGAGGTTAATGTTAGTGTTAAAGTGGTTGAAATTAAGTGTATTTTAGTGGGTATAATTTAATTCATGTATTGAATAAACACGAAAAATGACTTAGATTTAAATCTAGAAAATAGTCGAATCAAGAACAGATTCGAATGGTCTGAAATTCGGATGTTCGAATCTGTTAGGTTTCGAATCTGGCACCATTAGAATCTAGGATAGATTCGAATTTAGCATGTAATCCGAAATGATTGTTTGAACCGAAATGTGATAATCAAAAATGGCAAAATATTCTAAGTATTTGAATTCCGGATGGGGTCCGAATTTAGTGTGTGGTCCGAATTTATTATGTTTCGAATCTATCAAATGGTTCGAATTTAATCAAGGTCCGAAATTGCAATGGTTCGAAATTAATGGGGTCCGAATTGGGACTTATATATATATATGTGTGGACCGAATTGGGATTTATGTGGGATCCGAACTGGGGTCCGAATTCGGGTGGGGTCCGAATTCGGACATAGATCCGAAATTGGGACCAAAATTCTGCAAAAATTTATAAAAATTAAGTTTTTATGAAATTAAATAAGTTATTGACACAATGTGTTGTTACAAATGATTTAACAGGTCCCTTGTGGTGTTGTTAAACCCACAGTGGGGTACTTTGTGGATCCGGTTGAAATTCCGAGGAGAAATAATATTGCTAAAAGATTAATAACGCACCCACTGTGAGTACCTTTGATTTTAACATTGCTGCATCTGCATTATGTTTGCATTGCCTGCTGAGGCATGTTGTTTCATATTCGTTTGGCACTCTACTAACATGCGTAAATGTTGATGCACACTCATACTTGTTGCATGTCCGTTCATTTGTTGTGCATCCTTTCGATGGACCTGCGTGGTCGCATCTGTACTCTGATGTTACTGTGCTATATGACCAAGAGTTTGACACCTCTGTGGTCAGGATAGACAGTAGGTCATCCCCGATGTAATGTCTGCCTCAGATGGTTGGTTATTCTTATGCCGAGTGTCAGCTCGAAGGAGCTGCGGCTCGGGTTTGCGTACTTGGAGTACGTGTGGAGTATACGGTATGTGTTACCGCGGTTACTCCGGGTGGCATCATAATGATTTATAGAATGTGTAAAATCATATGGTATTCACTAAGCTTTAGCTTACCCTTCAGTTGTTACATTTTTACAGGAAAAGGGAAATCCGCTGCGGGACCATCTAGCTAGGACACTTGTTGAAGCATTTGAAGATTTCTACTGTTTCACTTGGTATTTGGTTATGGAATTACTGTTGTAATAAATTTGGGGATGATGTACTTTTGAGTTTGTAGACTTAGACGTGTAACCTATGTAGCACCGTAGGGTGTATGACAAATTTGTATTATTTTATTTTGTATTTTATGCTTCCGCACTGTAATTTAAGCTATCAGATCATTATGTTATATGTTTGTTGGTGATTAATCCTGGGTGAATTGTAATTGGTGGTTAATGTGGCAAGGGTGTCACAGCCTATGGTATCAGAGCAGTAGTTTGAGATTCAAGTGTCCGTGAGGTCTTGGTCTCAAACATTAAGTGTTGACATGTAGTGATTCTAAGTAATGATCTGAACTAAGATAGGTTACGATTTAGTAATCATAAGAATATTGACTATCATACGGGACAATTGGGTGGTGTCTATAAATAAATGACATGTTACTAAATAAGTTATATGTTTCATATTTCAGAACATGTCTGGAGGAATGACACCAGAAGAGACGAGGGAAATGATGCTAGCCTTGATGGCTGAGCAAAATCAGATGATTCAAGATCAGTTTCGGGCTCGAGATGAGGCCGAAGCTAAGCGAAGGGAAGACAAAAGGAAGAATAAGGAAAAGGAGGGAGGAAACAATGACGAGCAAGATGACAACACTAGGTCATCTAATAAGCCCAGGGGTTGTCGTTTCAAGGACTTTAAGGGAAATGGAGCCGTTGAATTTACTGGGTTGGGGGATGCTGTTACTGCACTGGAATGGATAACAGCTACAGAAAGGACTTTCCGAATCAGCGATTGTGCTGAGAAGGATATGGTCCGATTCGCTACTGCCATGTTCACCAAAGACGCAATAATGTGGTGGAACTCGATGGTGAATGCACTAACAATGGAGAAGGTTGCTGTAATGAAATGGGCTGAGTTCATTGAAGTTTTCACTCAGCAGTACTGCCCGGCCGATGAGCGCCGAAGATTGGAGGCTAAGTTCATGACGTTGATACAGGGGACTAAGTCTGTGTCCCAGTATGCCGTGGAGTTCACGAGGCTAAGTTTGTTCGCGCCTCATCAAGTGGATACTGAGGAAAGAAAAGTGACCAGGTTTGAGGCTGGTCTGGATTTGGAGATTCGAAGGGTGATGAGCAATGTACGCTACCCCACATTTGCTGGTTGTAACAACCCAACTTTTAGCCCAACTTAATATCTGATCATCGAACCAATAATGTAATTTTATTACATTATTTGAATTATAATTTAATTAAGTATTGAAATATTTAATTAAATTATATGAATATTTAAATTATGAATTAATAAATTATTAAGGTAATTAAATTAGATGATAAAAATTAAGAAAATGTAAAATACAAAGTGTAAGTGGGTTAAATGAATATTTATCAAAATTAATGTATAAACTAAAATTAATGGCTTAAATGTTATTTATCACAATTCAAGAAATTTACTCTCTCTCTCTTCTTTTTCTCTCTAATCTACGGCTACCTCAAGAAATATCAAGATTGTTCATAAATTTGCAATTTATTGAAGAATTGAAGTCAAGAAAGGTTGCAACAAACATCAAACAACAAGTATTTACAAGATTTTAAGGTAATAATTGGTTTAAATTTCGATATTTAAAGAGTTTGGTTCGGTTTTGAGACAAACCGAAACCAAAAAGAATTATAACATGAATTTGTGTTGCATGTTAGAATAAATGAATTGAAATCATGTAATTAAGTAATTTGAAGTTATAGAAACAGAAATCATGAGTTGGATTGTCCAAAATAAGCAAGGAAATGTAATTTTTGATAAAATTGTGTTCTTGGCAAAAAGTGCCTATTTTGGACAATCTTGATCAATTATGGTGTTAATGATAAGGAAAATAGTATAAAATCAACCAAATAAAGATAATATAACATCATTATAAGTTGCATGTCGATAAAATGGACTCCTGGGAATTTTTATGAAAATCCGTATGTATATAAGATAGAACACGAAGAACAAATTCTGGGAAATTATGAGTACGGGATCCGAATTCGGATGATTCCCGAATTCGGATGAAGCACCCATTTCGGATGAAATGCCCAGTTCGGATCTCAACTCAAACATAATTCAGATTTTTCTAATTCGGATCTTGTATCACTTCGGATCAAGTACCATTTCGGATGAGGTGGTCCGAACTCGAATGACCCGAGTTCGGATGGTGCCTAATTCGGGTCCAATACCATTTCAGATAAAGTACCGTTTCGGACGGAAGAAGGTCCGAACTCGGATGATCTTCGGAAATGCCATTTCGGATAATCTGGAACCGAATCCGGATGATCCGAATTCGGATGATCCGAATTCGTATGGTCCTAATCCGGATGTGATTTTTATAATTCAAAATATATACAACAGATTTCCTAATATAAATATGAATGATCAGATTTCAGAAATGTAACTTTATAAGACTTTGAGATTATTACTGACAAAGAATAGAAAGATTCTGATAAGATTTAAGAGATTGATGATAATATGATCAAAATATAAGATTTTGATATCAAAGACCAACGAATGAATCTTGAGCATAAATGATGAACACTGAATATATATTATTCAGATGATATAAGAGCTAATAAATATCAGAAATGATATTAATAACAGATTGAGCAACGAGCAAAATGTCGAGCATCTGAAAGTCTGATATAAATCAGATAGTGGTTCTATCCACTACAGATTGTGAGCAACAGAGCCAGAGCCAGAAACTAAAAGAGCACAAATAGCCAGTAACTGTGAGTTGTAGATTTCATTTTAACTGCATATTATGTGAATTGAGACTTTTGTTGCTTTAATCTGATTTATTTGATATTCTAATCTTGAGCTTATTGATATATTGTCATAGTATATTTACTATGATTTGTTGAGCTGAGTATTCCTTCCTCTAGATTCGATTCTTTGACGAGTCATTTGATTGTTAAGCTTAACTCCATCACTATTGCTCAGTGTTGGGTTAATGTTAGGCTTATGATGTGCTGATTTACGTGATGAAAGCACAGAGGGTAGCTAGAGCTGAGCATTCCGATGATATCCATATAGAGCTTTTACTGGTAGCTAGCCCAGTACGTGGCTGATCCCCACTAATGATGCGTGTGTATGGATTTATCATCATCCGAGCATTCCTTATGAATTTGTCTAAAAGTCTCAAGAGCAACAACAGTTTTATAACTGGGAGCTGAGCAAAAGTCGCGCATCAAAAGAGCATTAATTGGCCAATGACCCTTCGAGATTGAGCTGTGCATGAGCCTAGTGCAGTGCATATAGAGCTGAGCCGTGCATGAGCCGAGTGCAGTGCATGTGCTTCCGCGTTCATAATTGCATGTTAAATGTGAAATTCTACATTCTCACTAAGCAATTAAGCTTACCCCGTTGTTGCATTATTTTTCAGGTAAAGGCAAAGGATTGGCTGGACCTAGTTCATAGGTCAGGACTTTGAAAGAGCTTGAAGTGCATTAGAACCTGTTCCAATACCTTGGTACTTGATTGAAGATTTAGCTTTGGGGATTGGGCTAGTTTACATTTGTGCTTTGATGAAATAGTCTAGAAGTTTGTACCTTATACTTAGTCTTTTGTCTCTGTTTGTAATTAACTTTATTTCCGCAATTGTTAATTTTATCTTAGTTTCCTGATTGATATTGCATTGCGACTGGGCCTTGACTTGAGACCTTTGAGAAATCAGAGGGTCTCACACTGGTCTATTGGAAGCCGCCAGAAATGTGGAACAGATTCTAAGTATGTCTGGATATGTGATGGGGTCTGCTGCTGTTTCAGCTAACCCAACTCAACCCTCACCACCGAAACGTCAGCGTGAAGGAGGCTACTCTGGTTCTTTACGATCTTCGCAGTACTCGCCGCAACAGTCCTTCCGTCGACAGTCTAGTTCTTCTGGTCGTGCACGTGCATACTCCATCAACACCGAGCCACAATACTGTAACAAGTATCATCTGGAACATTTCGGCAAATGCACAAATGGGCGTGCGTGTTTTTGCTGCGGAGAGTTGGGCCACTTTCAGAATGAATGCCCACGAAGATCAGACGCCTGCCATAAATGTGGAGTGTGGGGGCACTATAGTAGAAATTGTCGAAAGAATGCTCCAGCAGCTGTTGCTCCAACATCAACACGATCTTCGGGAGGTTCAAGCGGTGGTTCAGTTAACCGGGGTCGGGGTCAGTCACAAAGGGCACCGGCTTGTGCCTTTCAAATCACTGCAGAGGAGGCTAGGGAAAACCTGGAGGTGGTCACGGGTATATTTATTGTAAACTCTTTACCTGCAAGAGTGTTATTTGACTCAGGTGCCAATAGATCGTTTGTATCTACTATGTTTGCTCAACAATTGTCTATGCCTTTATCAAAGTTATCTGCTGTACTAGATATTGAAACTGCTAGTAATACTCTAGTCAAAGTAGATCATGTATACCGTAACTGCACCCTAGTGATTGAAGATGTAGTCTTCAATTTGGACTTGATTCCGATCGAGTTAAGTGAATTTGATGTAATTATCGGGATGGATTGGTTGATAGAGAACGAAGCCCACATAGTATGTAAGAAGCGGATGATAAAGATAACTACTCCGGAGGGGCGTGAGATCTGTATTTACGGGGATAGGAGAAGCGGGGATCTATGTTTGCTGACTATTGCAAAAGCCCGAAAGCTTGTTGCAAAGGGATGTGACGCCTATTTAGCATATGATATTGATGCTAAGGCTGAGAAGAAGACGTTAGCCGATGTGCCTGTTGTTTCACAATTCCCGGATGTGTTTCCGGAAGACTTGTCTGGCGTGCCGCCTGAGAGACAAGTGGAATTTAGAATTGATCTGATCCCTGGAGCTGCACCGGTAGCTCGTTCTCCTTATCGCCTTGCCCCAACCGAGATGAAAGAGATGATGACACAACTCCAGGAGTTGTTGGACAAGGGCTTTATTCGACCAAGTTCATCGCCGTGGGGAGCCCCTGTTTTGTTTGTGAAAAAGAAGGATGGCACAATGCGAATGTGCATTGATTACCGGGAGTTGAATAAACTGACTGTTAAGAACAAATATCCGCTGCCGAGGATAGACGATTTGTTCGACCAATTACATGGGGCGAGTGTATTTTCTAAGATTGATTTGAGATCGGGATATCATCAATTGAAGGTTCGAGAGGAAGATGTGCCAAAGACAGCCTTCAGGACTCGGTATGGGCATTACGAGTTTCTGGTGATGCCTTTCGGTTTAACCAATGCCCCGGCTGTGTTTATGAATTTAATGAATAGAGTATGTAGATCGATGTTGGATAAATCGGTAATTGTGTTTATCGATGATATTTTAGTATACTCTAAGTCTGAAGCCGAACATGCTGATCATTTAAGGGAATTGCTAGAATTGCTAAGAAAAGAGAAGTTGTATGCCAAGTTCTCAAAATGTGAGTTTTGGCTGCAACAGATTCAGTTTTTAGGGCATGTGTTTCGGGGGCCGGAATTTCAGTAGATCCGGCTAAGGTAGAAGCGGTAAGAAACTGGGAGCCACCTCGTTCAGCTACTGAAGTCAGAAGTTTTCTGGGGTTGGCGGGATATTATCGGAGGTTCATTAAGGATTTTTCCAAGATTGCAGTCCCTTTAACTATGTTAACAAAGAAGAATGCACCTTTTGTCTGGGAAACCGTGCAGCAAGAGGCGTTTGATGTTTTGAAGAAAACGTTAAGTGAAGCACCGATACTTGCCCTACCAGAGGGTAATGAGGACTTTGTTGTATACACAGATGCTTCGAGGTTGGGACTTGGCGCAGTATTGATGCAACGTGGAAAAGTTATAGCTTATGCTTCGAGACAGTTAAAGCAACACGAGAAGAATTATTCAACTCATGACTTGGAGTTGACTGCAGTTACGTTTGCATTAAAATTGTGGAGGCACTATCTATATGGGACTAAGTGTCAGTTATACACGGATCATAAGAGCCTGAAATACATCTTCAGCCAGAAAGAACTTAACATGAGGCAAAGACGTTCGATGGAGCTAATAAAGGATTATGACTGTGAGATCCTTTACCATCCTGGAAAGGCTAACGTGGTAGCCGATGCTTTGAGTCGCAAAGCATATGCCAAGGATTGTTGTTATATGCTGACGTCTACTATGCTGACTTCCACAATTATTGATGACGTTAAAGCTGCTCAAGAGGAAGCCTTGAAAGACGAAAATGTTGGTGCTGAGGATATAAGGGCACAGATTAAGGATATGGAAACAAGTGAATCGGGTTTGAAAGGTATATATGGGAGAATCTGGGTGCCAAAGTATGGAGGCATGAGAAATGTGATAATAGAAGAAGCTCACCAATCGAAATTTTCTATACATCCCGGAAGCACAAAGATGTACAACGAGCTGAAAGCAGACTTTTGGTGGCCGGGACTAAAGAAAGACATAGGCCAGTACGTGGAGAGATGCAGAACATGTCGGTTAGTGAAAGCCGAACACCAACAACCTTACGGTAGTTTGCAACCGCTTCCCATTCCGGAATGGAAGTGGGAACATATCACGATGGACTTTGTCACAAAGTTGCCGAAAACTAGGCGTCAACACGATGCAATTTGGGTGATAGTTGATCGGTTAACTAAGTCCGCACATTTTATTCCGATAAGAGAGAATTATTCTTTGGAAAAGTTAGCTCAGATTTACTTGGATGAGATTATTTCGAGACATGGAGTACCTAAGTCTATAGTATCTGATCGGGACAGCCGATTTACTTCCAACTTTTGGTCGGCTTTGCAAGAAGGATTGGGTACGAGGATAGCAATGAGTACAGCATACCGTCCGCAAACTGATGGTCAGAGTGAGCGGACCATCCTAACGCTTGAAGATATGATGCGGTCGTGTGTATTGGATCTCGGTGGCAATTGGGACGATCATTTGCCACTGATCGAGTTTTCGTATAATAACAGTTACCACGCGACAATCAAGAAAGCGCCGTTTGAGGCATTATATGGGAGAAGATGTAGGACTCCTACATGTTGGAGGGAAACCGGAGAAACGCCGATTGCTGGGCCGGCATTGTTACAATAGACAAATGAGAAGATACAACTAGTTAGACAGAATATGAAAGCGGCTCAGGATCGCCAGAAGAGTTATTATGACAGAAGGCACAAACCAATCAGTTTTGATGTGAATGATTGGGTATATTTGAAGGTGTCACCTATGAGAGGTGTTACACGTTTTGTAAAGAGAGGAAAGTTGGCTCCGAGATTCGTCGGACCATTCAGGATTACTGAGAAAGTAGGCAATCAGTCGTATCGGTTGGAGTTGCCGGAAGAAATGTCGGGTATACACCCGGTGTTCCATGTGGGGAACCTTAGAAAGTCGTTTACAACCGAAAACGAAGATTGGGCCGATCACACTGAGCTGCAGATTGATGAAAGGCTTCAGTATGTAGAAGAGCCGGAGTGTGTGTTAGATACGAAAGTAAAGAAATTGAGAAGTAAAGAAATTGAGATGGTGCTGGTACGTTGGAAGCATCACAAAGGAGCGAATCATACTTGGGAGACTAAGTCTGAGATGTCGAAGAAGTATCCGCAACTGTTCGAATCCGAGTAACTTCGAGGACGAAGTTTAGCGTGGTGGAGCCCATGCTGTAACATCCTTGGAATTAAATTATTGTATTTGAAGTTATTAAGTTTTAATATGTAATTTAAGTTGAATTATGGAAGTTGGTACGTAATTTGGATTAATTATAAAGTTTGTTGCATATTATGGAAAATTAGAATTTTAAATTATTAAGTGAAAATAATTATTAATTATTAAGGATAATAAATAAAAGATAGAAATCTTTTATTTTATAAATCAGTATTTAATGGAACCGGTTAAGTTGAGGGACTAAAGGTGCCAAAGTTGGAAATTGGGAATAAAAGGGGATGAAAGACCAATTTTGTCTTTCATTGTCATAAAACACACTCTCTCTCTAAAATCTCTCTCTCGGCTCTCTCTCTCTCTCTAAAAATTTGAAGATCATCAAAGATTGGATTTTGAAGCTGAAAATCTGGAATAAGATTGCATTCAAGGAACTAAAACATCTGCAATCATCGAATTAAGGTAAACATTTCATCAACACTACGATTTTGATGGTTTTTGGGTTCGGTTTTGATAAAAACCGAAAATTAGATTTGGAGTTGAAAATGTTGATGCATGTAATATATTGTTATGGATTTGTCTAAATCTAGTATATAGGATGTTATATATTGAATTTCAGCTTCTGATTCAACCTGAAAGTATGATTTTTAGAAATTAGTGTGTGTTTTAATGTGTGTGTTCGAAAATGATGAAAAATGGTCAAAAAGGGGTGTGATTTGGTGCATGAAAGAGGTTAATGTTAGTGTTAAAGTGGTTGAAATTAAGTGTATTTTAGTGGGTATAATTTAATTCATGTATTGAATAAACACGAAAAATGACTTAGATTTAAATCTAGAAAATAGTCGAATCAAGAACAGATTCGAATGGTCCGAAATTCGGATGTTCGAATCTGTTAGGTTTCGAATCTGGCACCATTAGAATCTAGGATAGATTCGAATTTAGCATGTAATCCGAAATGATTGTTTGAACCGAAATGTGATAATCAAAAATGGCAAAATATTCTAAGTATTTGAATTCCGGATGGGGTCCGAATTTAGTGTGTGGTCCGAATTTATTATGTTTCGAATCTATCAAATGGTTCGAATTTAATCAAGGTCCGAAATTGCAATGGTTCGAAATTAATGGGGTCCGAATTGGGACTTATATATATATGTGTGGACCGAATTGGGATTTATGTGGGATCCGAACTGGGGTCCGAATTCGGGTGGGGTCCGAATTCGGACATAGATCCGAAATTGGGACCAAAATTCTGCAAAAATTTATAAAAATTAAGTTTTTATGAAATTAAATAAGTTATTGACACAATGTGTTGTTACAAATGATTTAACAGGTCCCTTGTGGTGTTGTTTAACCCACAGTGGGGTACTTTGTGGATCCGGTTGAAATTCCGAGGAGAAATAATATTGCTAAAAGATTAATAACGCACCCACTGTGAGTACCTTTGATTTTAACATTGCTGCATCTGCATTATGTTTGCATTGCCTGCTGAGGCATGTTGTTTCATATTCGTTTGGCACTCTACTAACATGCGTAAATGTTGATGCACACTCATACTTGTTGCATGTCCGTTCATTTGTTGTGCATCCTTTCGATGGACCTGCGTGGTCGCATCTGTACTCTGATGTTACTGTGCTATATGACCAAGAGTTTGACACCTCTGTGGTCAGGATAGACAGTAGGTCATCCCCGATGTAATGTCTGCTTCAGATGGTTGGTTATTCTTATGCCGAGTGTCAGCTCGAAGGAGCTGCGGCTCGGGTTTGCGTACTTGGAGTACGTGTGGAGTATACGGTATGTGTTACCGCGGTTTGTTGGGAAATAGTTTAAGTATACTCAAGCTGTTAGTTAGACTTCTCATACTGTTAGTAGAATTTCTGTGTAAGTACAAAGTTCATGCTGCAAGTTGAAGAAACTCGAGCTGCCAGTATAAAAGTTCAAGCTGCCAGAGCAAAATAACTCAAGCTGCTCAGTTCATGCTGCCAAGTCATTCAAGCTGCTCAACAGTTTCATAAACAGAATGTGCTGATTTTCAGGGAAGATATCTACAAGAAGATTCCAGCATATCTACTATCAGAGAAGTCATAGTCCTTCAAGGAAACACGTCCATAAAGCAATATAAATAGACAGAAGATTGTATAGAAGATATACGCATAGAATAAGAGTTTTCTGCATATTTTGAGTCTGTAATTGCTTTATTGTTCAAGTTTTCTTAAGCCTCTAAGGTTGTAAAACCCTAAGAACAGTTTGTGTTCTTCGTCTAATCAAAACAGATTAGAGGTGATTGTAATCAGTGAATTCAGCAATACAAACAGTCTTGATTACTTCTTATGTTTTATGCTATTATTGATTCTGAAAGTTTTTGTCAAAATAATTAAGTGTTATTCCGCAAACTTCTTAATTAAACTTTGATTCAAAGCAAGATTATTGATTTATACTCTGATAAATTCAAATCAGTTAATCTTGGTTATTCATAATTTTCATAAGTTATAGATCCTGACAAGTGGTATCAGAGCCACAGGTCGTTCTTTGTTTTTCAAAGTCGAAAACTTTCTTTCAAATTTTTAATCTTTTTCAATGGAATTTGAAAATAGCAGCAGTGGATCTGGGCAAGGACTCAAAGTGCCTATGCTCAAGCCCACTGAGTTTGAGATGTGGAAACTCAGGATTCAACAGCATATTCAATTCATTGATTATGCCATATGGGAAGCTGTTGAATTTCCTCCTGCAGTTGATCCAGAACTTGATGCTGAGGGAAAACCAGTAAAAACTCCTCCAAAAACTGAACTTGAAAGGAAGGCTAGAATGAATGAAGTGAAAGCACTCACATTATTACAAATAGCCATTCCTAATGCTTATCAACATCAGTTTAAAAAGTTTTATACTGCTCACTCTCTTTGGAATGCCTTAGAGAAGAGGTTTGCTGGTAATGCAAGTACCAAGAGAAATCAAAAGGACCTCTTGAAACAGCAGTATGAAAACTTTTCTGGTGGCAAGAATGAAAACCTCACTCAAATCTTTGACAGGTTCAACAAACTGATAAGTGAACTGGAAAGTGCAAGGGTCAATCTGGATCAAGATGAGGTCAACAGAAAGTTTCTCAGATCTCTTGGAGAAGAATGGACAGTCTATGCTGCACAGTGGAGAACAAAAGACACACTTGATGAGATAGAATTGGATGATCTATACAACAGTCTAAGAGTGTTTGAGACTGAAATTGATGCTAAAAAGAAATCCTTTTCTTATAATCACAACACTGCTCTTTTGTCCTCTGAAAAATCTAATAACTGTGATTCTTTTTCAGGTGGTGATGACAATTCTGCTGAAACTCATTATGAAGCTTTTGTTGCCAATGATGGATTATTTGCTCTAAATGTTGAAGACTTGGAACAAATCCATCCTGATGATCTTGAAGAGATGGATTTAAAGTGGCAACATTCAATGCTGACCATGAGAGCCAAAAGATTCCTGAAAAGAACTGGAAGGACCAACTTTCAAGTCAAAACAGATGGCAAACCATCTTTTGATAAATCAAAAGTGGAATGCTATAAATGCCATAAGCTTGGTCACTTTGCCAGAGAATGTAGATCTCAAGGTCAACAACCATCAAGGACTTCACAGCTCATCCAAGCTTCCTCATCAACATCACTTGTCTCTCAAGAAGACAATGTGTTTGACTGGAGTGATCAGACAAAGGAAGAATTCCAAAATCAAGCACTGATGGCAGAAACCTCAAATGTCTCCTCAACTGAACTACCATCTGAGGTAAATTCTAAACTCTGCTCTCAATCATGCAAAAATATGGTTAAAAAGTACAGAGATCATAATGAGAGCATGTGCAAAACTCTAGCTAAGATGGAAGAAAGGAGATATGAATATATGCAAGCCATAGAAGATCTGGAAAAACAGATCAATGACTATAAGGATAATGAGCTTCAAATGGGGTATGATAGAAACTATCATGAATGGGAGAAAAAGGAACTCAATAAGAAAATAGAATCTTTGAATAAAAAGGTAGAAGAAACTGAACAGAAGGTGTTAGAGGCTAATGAGAAACTGAACTCTGTTAACATAGATTTAGGTAACTTCAAGTTAGCAAATCAAAAGCTAGAACACCTAATGGAAGTTCAATTCAAAGATAGAGTCAAATCTCAGGTCAATCCCAAAGAAGGAATAGGATACAGAGCTACTCCACCTCCATATAATAACAAGTACATTCATCCAATGAGTGAAGTTGCTGATAGACTTGTCAATGAACCATTAGTGAGTCTATGACTATTGTAGATCCTATCCTTGACAGCAGTCCTGAACCAAAGGAAGATAAGAGTCAAAATAGAGACTGTGACACAAAGAGTGCACCCATAGAAGTCAAAGTTCCCAGTAAGAAAGGAAAAGAGAAGATGAGTGTATGCAATGCTACTCCACAAGTTTCTGTACATTCTAACTGTAACACTGCATCTTCATCAAAAGGAACTAAAAGAGGTAAAACTGTTTCTATCTGCACATGCCAAAAGCATGGTGTTCAAAAGTTTCCTAAACAACAGCAGGTAAGAGGAAACCAGAGAAACAAGAACCAGAAATTGACAGAAAAGTCTGGTGTTCCAATTCAAACTGTCAAAAGATGCTATCACTGTGGAAGGAAGAATCACTTAGCTAAGGATTGTTTTTACAAACCAGCTGTTGCAAAACAGCCTGTGCATCACACAAAATCAAATCCTAAACAGGCAAAGCCCTCAAAAGTGAAACCTTCCACAGCAGCTCCAAAGAGAGCAGTTGATCACAGATTCTCAAAAGTTAATAAAAAACAGTCCACACATCAAAAACAAGTTTTGGCAAAGCCTAAATCAAGTTTTAAACAAATATGGTGTGTCAAGGACAAATCTGTTGCTCAAACTGCTAATGCAAAAGATCAGACTGCTAAGTCAAAATCTGATGCTGGTAGTGCAAAAAGTGAAACTGTTAGCACTACTAACACAGCTCAAGCTGCTGGGCACCAAACTGGAGCTGCTAGTGAATCATCTGAGACTGTCAGAAGAAAAGATGATCAAAATAATTGGATACCTCATATCATCACTAAATACTCTCCAAAGACTCCATCAGTAGATCTCACCAAATACAAGAAGTCAAAAACAGTTTTTAGTTATGTCAATGTACAAGGCCAACCCAAAACCAATTTGGTTTGGGTATACTCCACTACTAACTAAGCTGTTATTTGTGCAGGGCAACCACAGGTCTTCTCATAGGACAAGATGGCATCTGGACAGTGGATGCTCTAGGCACATGACAGGCAATTCTGAATGCTTGTCGAATTTCAAAGGATTTGATGGAGGTTTTGTTGCGTTTGGAGGCAACTCAAAAGGAGGTAAGGTTACAGGTAAAGGTACTGTAAATGCAGGCAACATGACATTCCATGATGTTTTGTATGTTGAACAGCTTAAGTACAATTTATTGAGTGTCTCTCAAATCTGTGACAAACAAAACATTGTTCTGTTCACAGATTCTGAGTGCATTGTTCTTTCAAAGGATTTCAAAATTCCTGAAAATCTTGTTTTACTTAGAACACCAAGAAAGGACAATGTTTACTGCCTAGACACAGCTCTTTTGACTAAATCAAATACTTTAAGCTGTTTAATATCCAAAGCATCATCAAATGAGTCTGCTCTTTGGCATAGAAGGATGTGTCACATGAACTTCAAGTCCATGAATGATTTGGTTAAAAAGAATCTGGTAAGAGGTTTACCACAAAAGGAGTTCATTTGTGATGATCATTGTGTAGCATGCCTTAAAGGTAAGCAACATAAAACTTCTCATAAGGCCAAAGAAGTAAATTCAATCTCATCTGTTCTTCAGCTGTTACATATGGATCTATTTGGTCCAACATCTGTTTTGAGTTTGAATAAAAGGGCATACTGTTTAGTCATTGTTGATGATTTCACCAGATTTACTTGGGTTTACTTTCTTAGGTCCAAAGATGAAACTGCTGAGCTTGTTAAGTCTTTTATCCTTAAGATAGAAAACCAATCCAATTCCAAAGTTAAGGTGATAAGATCAGACAATGGAACTGAATTTAAAAATCAAATTCTAAACAGTTTCTGTGAGTCCAAAGGTATTGCTAGACAATATAGTGCACCAAGAACACCACAGCAAAATGGTGTAGCTGAAAGAAAGAATAGAACATTAATTGAGGCTGCTAGAACAATGTTAGCTGATTCTAATCTGCCTATGACTTTCTGGGCAGAAGTTGTTAATACAGCCTGTTATGTTCTAAATAGGGTTCAAGTAGTTCAATCACAAGGAAAAACTCCCTATGAGCTATTCCACAACAGAAGTCCCTTAATAGCTTTCTTCAAGCCTTTTGGATGCCCATGTACTATTCTTCACACTAAGACTCACTTAGGGAAGTTTGAGAGTAAGGCTGAAGAAGGATTTTTTGTGGGATACTCAATTCAAAGCAAAGCCTATAGAGTATACAACAGAGTGTCTAAAACAATTGAAGAAAGTGCCAATGTTGAATTTAATGAAAATACTGCTAACATCAAAGGCACTGGTCCTGATTGGTTATTTGATTTAGATTCTCTAACAAATTCTCTGAGATTTGCTGAGTTTACTGCAGAAGCTGATGCATACAGGGTTGAAGCTGCTAACACACATTCTCATGCTGCCAATACAATTTCTCATGCTGTTGGCACAAAGTTTCAGACTGCTGCAGATTCAACAAGTTGGGATGACTTCACCACTCTACCACTTCTGTCATGTGATCCTCCAGGGGTCCTGAGCACTCAACATGATGCAAATCCAGACACTGAAGTGCCATTTCCAAGTCCTGACAGCACAGCTCAAACACAAAAGGAAACAACTCCAGTTTCTAGGCTAGCAGTCCCAACAGCTTCTCAAGCTGTTAGCCTAGAAACTCAAACTGTTCCAGAAACTGAACCATTCACTGGTTCTGATGGAGATGACACAAACCTTGGAACATCCTTCCAAACAGAGAGAGAGCCCACACTAAGAGTTCATAAGTATCACCCTCTCAATCAAATACTGGGTGATCCAAGCACTCCTGTTCAAACAAGGAAGATGGTCCACAATGAGACTGCTGTTGCTGAACAAGCAGTTCCAGAATTCAGCCTAGCTGCTTTTGAACATGCCTGTTTTATGTCTCAACTAGAACCCAAAAAGGCATCAGAAGCACTAAAAGATTCATCCTAGATTGAAGCTATGCAAGAAGAGCTTTTACAGTTTAAAATTCAGAATGTATGGACTCTGGTGGATCTTCCTAAAGGTAAGAGAGCAATAGGTACAAGGTGGGTGTTCAGAAACAAGAAGGATGAGAGAGGGATAGTCATCAAGAACAAAGCAAGACTAGTAGCACAAGGGTACACTCAAGAAGAAGGAATAGATTATGATGATGTCTTTGCTCCAGTAGCAAGAATTGAAGCCATCAGACTATTTCTAGCATATGCAAGTTTCAAAGGCTTTAAAGTGTATCAAATGGATGTTAAGTCTGCTTTCTTGTATGGGACAATTGAAGAGGAAGTGTATGTGTGTCAACCTCCTGGTTTTGAAGACTACAAGTATCCAGACAGGGTGTACAAGCTAGACAAAGCTCTCTATGGTCTTCACCAAGCCCCCAGAGCATGGTATGACACACTGTCATCATATCTTCTACAGAATGGATTCAAGAGAGGCACTCTGGACAAAACACTTTTCACTAAATCCATCAAAGCTGAGATTCTTCTTGTCCAGATCTATGTTGATGACATCATTTTTGGCTCAACTAATGATAAGTTGTGCAAAGATTTTGAGGCCCTAATGCACAAAAAGTTTCAAATGAGTTCAATGGGGGAACTCACATTCTTTCTAGGGCTGCAGGTCAAACAGAAGCCTACTGGTCTATTCATAAGTCAATCAAAGTATGTCAAAGACATACTGGAAAAGTTTGGCTATCAAGACACAAAGGTTGCAAGCACTCCAATGGATCCTCATAAACAGCTTCATACAGACAAAGACGGCATAGATGTGGACATTCATCTATACAGATCCCTTATAGGATCTCTCATGTATCTAACATCTTCTAGACCTGATATAATGTTTGCTGTCTGTGTGTGTGCCAGGTTTCAATGTTCACCAAAGGATTCTCACTTGGTTGCTGTTAAGAGAATTTTCAGATACCTTAAAGGCCAACCACATTTAGGCCTCTGGTATCCCAAAGACTCTCCTTTTGAACTAACTGCATATTCTGACAGTGACTATGGTGGTTGCAACATTGACAGAAAATCCACAACTGGTGGATGTCAATACTTAGGAGCAAGACTGGTCTCTTGGCAATGCAAGAAACAAACAACTGTCTCCACATCATCCACTGAAGCAGAATACGTAGCAGCTGCAAGCTGCTGCTCCCAGGTAATGTGGATTCAAAATCAGCTAAGAGACTATGGTATGAATTTCTTATCCACTCCTATTTATATTGACAATTCAAGTGCCATTAGCATTGTGCAAAACCCAGTGAAATTCCCAAAAACCAAGCATATAGAAATCAGATTTCACTTCATCAGAGATTGTAATGAAAAGAAGTTAATCCAAGTTACCAAAATACATACTGATGATCAGCTAGCTGATCTATTTACAAAACCTTTTGATGTAGGAAGGTTCACTTTCCTAATATCAAACATTGGTATGGTAAACATGGATTAATTGATTTTTATTATTATCAACTCAATATGCTAATTTAAGGGGGAGACACTGTTCCATTGAAAATCTGCACAAATTTACACTAACAGCATGAGTCTTTTCTCATGCTGCTAGTTCATTTTCTCGGACTGCTAGTTATTTTCACTTGATCTGTCAAAGTGTGCAGGGTATTTAGGTAATTTCCCAAATGTGTGCGCGGGACCTAACCTTTTCGAAACCTTTAAAGGTCCCAGTTTCGTTCAGTTGTAACTACCAGTTACATATTCTTCTTCCACGGCCTTCTGCTTTCTCTCTGAACGATACACACATTCTTTTCAAACCCTAAACCCCAAACCGTCGTTTCTTGACCAATGGAGTTCGTAAAAGAGCACAATTGCCTCCCATACACCCTGAAACACACTGACCTTGAACCGTTCCATGAGATGATGGACTTCCTCAGGCACTCCCATATACACTATGCACTCAATATTGACCCCACTATATACATATCTCATATTGAGCAATTCTGGAATCATGCCTATGTTCAAACCATCAATGGAGTGCCTACCCTGACTTCCAAAATCGATGGTACTACCATCAATATCACCGAGGAGTCCATCAGACATCATCTGCATCTTCAAGATGCCACAGGTATAAAAGACCTATCTCTTACTGCTTTACACTTTGGTCTTCAAAATATTGGATATAGGGGTCCTGCTGATTCTTTTACTTTCTTGAAAGCACATTTTTCTCCTAAATGGAAATACCTTGTGCATATTATTCAGCAATGTTTAAGCCCCAAAAGAACTGGTTGGTCCGAATTTTCTTCAAATATTGCCACTGCCTTAGTGTGCTTTTCTACTGGCCAACAGTTTAATTTTTCAAATATGATCTTTCAAGGAATGTTAAGGCATCATTCCTTGAAGCATGGGAAATTTTTGATGTATCCTCGATTTTTGGCAAAAATAATTGCACACACCTGCACTGCTTCAAATTTACATAAGAGGATATATGTTTCCCATAGGCACTCACTATCTTCAATCAAAAGGCTGATAAAGCCAAGTGCCAATTTTGTTAGCATTGATGCTCCATTGCCCTCTGCAATGATGAACATCATCACAAGAAACAGAGGAGAGGGGCCTGAGCAGACACAGCCTAACATTACTGCTTCAACCCCAGGACCCCAACCCACTCCTCATGATACAGATATTCCCACTGATCCTTTTGTACAGCCCACACGCCCACTACAATACTTATATAAAAGGAAAAGGGGACGAGGAGCTCCTTCCTCCTCCTCCCTTAGACAAGAGCCATATATCCCTGTGCAGGAGGATCCTTCTGCACAGAATATCCAAAGGGAACCAATTGAGGACACTCCCAACCTCAATCAGGAGGTGAACATCTCTTCTGAGACTGTTCATATGGGTTCTGTGGCTGGCACTACTGATGTCTCTGCACAAGAGGCACAGGACAGGGCCAACATCTCTAAGACCACACCCATGGCAACAGCAAGTGTGCAAACACGAGCTGGAAGTCCCCAGTACCAAGAAAAGAGGGGCCCAGAGGTTTCTACTTCTGGTGTTAATGTCAGTGATAGACCACAAACACCCCTGGTGTTATCTGATCTTGAGACTAGCCTGCAACTGATGCTCTTAACGGATCCAAAGCTGAAATCTGTTGTAACAATGTTGGAATACCAAATGTCCATCATTGCTGCACAGGGGGCACAAATTTATGCACTCAAACAGGCAGAAGCTGCTCACAATCAGAAACTGGCTAATCTACACAAAGGGTTTACTCTTTGTGGAAATAAGCTCATCAAACTAGAGCAGTTGATTCAAACCCATGTGGCAAAGGTTGTAGGTCCTTCTGACCAAACCAATGCTTCCAAAAAGGGGGAGAATCAGGAAGTTCCTGAACCAGTCCAAGCAGCTCCAACACCAACAGTCCAAGCAGCATCAACAGCTCCATCTTCTAGGCTAGCAGTCCCAACAGCTTCTCAAGCTGTTAGCCTAGAAACTCAAGCTGCTTCTACAAGAGCAACTGGAGTTGTTATAAGAGAAGGCATTCAAGCTCCATCCAGTTCAGTCCAACCTACATCTTCTGCTACAAAAGATAAGGGCAAGGGTATTCTGATTGAGTCTCCAAAGCACAAATTTTCTACCAGAGAAGCCCAGATTGCCTTTGATGCTGAGATTGCCAGAAAGTTAGCAGAAGAACAAGATCAGGCCTTAGACCAGCAAACCCATGCCCCAATGCAAGATGATGAAACCTTAGGAGATTACCTAAGAGGGTTTGTGGTCAAGCAAGGTGAAAGGAAGAGGAAGATGCCAACTGGGCATACCAAGGCTGAAAATAGAAGATTCTTGATCAATTTTGCCGTTGCAGCAGACATTCCAAAGAAAATTGCTCAGTCCATGAGTACTGAAAGGCTGCAGGAAATACATGATAAAGAAATGGAGAAAAGAAAGAAAACAAGAGTCTCTTCAGCAGTTCAGCCAGTACCAAAAGTTCAACCGTCCCAATCAGTCCAACCATCAACAAAACCAGTCCAAACTGAAGCTGCCAGTGCACCTGCTCCCACTGATCAACCTACTGTTTCTGTTCCATCATCTGTTAAGAGGGTGATCTTTCAGCACCATTTGCAAAAAGCTATGGAAATAGAAAAGTTGATTGATCAACATGACTTCACAAAGCCAGAAATCAACTACTGGTTTGCTAGGTCTCTGGATGAAAGAAATATAAGGGTCAAGTTTGTGATAAGGAGAGAATCTGGACCAGAAGAGGAGTATGATACATTCTGGCAGATGGTCCATAAGCTGACCAGGGATGAACTAATAAAGATGTACCACATAGGGTCTGTTTCTCAAGTCAGATCTGATCTTCCACAAGTAAAACAACTCATCAGAGATCTAAGTTCAGTTGCTGATGCTGAATTTGCAAGAAAAGAAGTGGAAGATGCTGAGAAGAAAGGGAAGCAGATCAAGGAAGTACATATTTTTGTCAAATCCAGAACCTACAGAATCACATTCAAAGATGGATTTGGTATTTTCTTCAATCTCGAGTTTTATAATTTTTCAAAAGATATGCTGCTTCAAATAAAATCAGTTAGGATATCTTGTGATAAAGAAGAGATGAAGAGAAAATTTTTGAAGGCTATAGATCAGAAGCTTGCACAATTGTAAGTTTTTGAAAGCCTTGGTTTGTAAATAACAGTTTACTTTTTCATTTCCTTATTTGTATAGAACTTAAAGTCTTGTATAAAGAATTTAAGTTAGGGGGAGATTGTTGGGAAATAGTTTAAGTATACTCAAGCTGTTAGTTAGACTTCTCATACTGTTAGTAGAATTTCTGTGTAAGTACAAAGTTCATGCTGCTAGTTGAAGAAACTCGAGCTGCCAGTATAAAAGTTCAAGCTGCCAGAGCAAAATAACTCAAGCTGCTCAGTTCATGCTGCCAAGTCATTCAAGCTGCTCAACAGTTTCATAAACAGAATGTGCTGATTTTCAGGGAAGATATCTACAAGAAGATTTCAGCATATCTACTATCAGAGAAGTCATAGTCCTTCAAGGAAACACGTCCATAAAGCAATATAAATAGACAGAAGATTGTATAGAAGATATACGCATAGAATAAGAGTTTTCTGCATATTTTGAGTCTGTAATTGCTTTATTGTTCAAGTTTTCTTAAGCCTCTAAGGTTGTAAAACCCTAAGAACAGTTTGTGTTCTTCGTCTAATCAAAACAGATTAGAGGTGATTGTAATCAGTGAATTCAGCAATACAAACAGTCTTGATTACTTCTTATGTTTTATGCTATTATTGATTCTGAAAGTTTTTGTCAAAATAATTAAGTGTTATTCCGCAAACTTCTTAATTAAACTTTGATTCAAAGCAAGATTATTGATTTATACTCTGATAAATTCAAATCAGTTAATCTTGGTTATTCATAATTTTCATAAGTTATAGATCCTGACAAGTGGTATCAGAGACAGGTTCTGGTCCAGATTATCAGAGTATAAATCAATAATGATTTGTAGAATGTGTAAAATCATATGGTATTCACTAAGCTTTAGCTTACCCTTCAGTTGTTACATTTTTACAGGAAAAGGGAAATCCGCTGCGGGACCATCTAGCTAGGACACTTGTTGAAGCATTTGAAGATTTCTACTGTTTCACTTGGTATTTGGTTTATGGAATTACTGTTGTAATAAATTTGGGGATGATGTACTTTTGAGTTTGTAGACTTAGACGTGTAACCTATGTAGCACCGTAGGGTGTATGACAAATTTGTATTATTTTATTTTGTATTTTATGCTTCCGCACTGTAATTTAAGCTATCAGATCATTATGTTATCTGTTTGTTGGTGATTAATCCTGGGTGAATTGTAATTGGTGGTTAATGTGGCAAGGGTGTCACAGAATTTGTGTTAAAAAAAAATATATAAATCTATAATTTTATTTGTTTTTAAGCATATAACGGGTAACCGTGGACTAAATCGCGGGTAACCGGCTTCTAACGGGTAACCGAAACCGAAAATACGGTTGACATGTTAACTAAATCGAACCGAACCATGCATACCCCTACTTATTTTGGTTCAAATGACACGTTTCTATCAAAATGATAAAAATATAAATAATAAAATTTAAAAAATAGAAACTATTATATTTTTATATGGTTTTATCATGTGACACTTATTTTTAAAAACCAAAGTAAATATAGCTATATATATAATCTAATTCTTAAGGTTATATTATTGTGCTAAGTTCTAGATTAATTCTACAACTTTTACACCAAATTAGTGTTCTAGGTTGGTTCGAAAAAAATACTATTCACTGCGAGTCTGCGACGCATGTCACGCATCAGAAGTTATATCATTTAAAAAGAATTAATTTATTTTCATTAACATGTTTTAGTTAACATCATGAAAATGATATGTAAATTTCACATACATTCATATCTCCTAACTCCTTAAAAATTATGTGAACGTACACTTACATAAATTTACTTGTATGTGAACGAACATTTATATGATACATGATTCCGTGCACTTAGAATGTGTGAATATACGTAAAATTTATATATCATCTCTGTAATGTTAATATTAATGTTTATGAAAAAAATTATTTTTAAGAGTGGTGTCTTCCGGTGCGCTGCATAATAAGTGGTACTCAGCTGAATACATACATACATACATACACACATACACACACGCACACACATATATATATATAGAGGTATGTTCAATGGAGAACCTTCATGCATCGAAGAACATTGAGGAACCTCCATGCACCACCACAAATGCATCAAAATCCCGCGTGATGCATCATTATTTCCAGGTGATGTATCAAATTCTCGCGTGATGCATCGACTTCCCGCATGATGCATTACAATTTTTTTCTGATGCATTGTGGTTCTCCAAGGTTCTTCGATGCATATAGGTTCTCCATTGAACCCACCCATATATATATATATATATATATATATATATATATATATATATATATATATATATATATATATATAGGGTTGGGTCATTGCAGAACCTTAATTTAGTGCAGAACCATAGAACCAATCTAAACCATTAGATTATAATATAACACTAGGGATAAGATGGTAATTGTACAATTAACATTGAATTAATAGCAGCCTACCAAGTTTGACTGTCCACTTTGACTTTTTTTTTTTACTCTTTTAATATATAATGGACATGCAGTGTTGCATCGACGTTAAATATATGATATCAAAGTGTTCATTCGACATCGAATGGTCGTATGGGTAAAAAAATTTATGAAAAATAAACACGTAAAATTTTTTTCAAAAAAATAAATTCATGACCGTTCTCGTTAAATCCACCAACTTTGACTACTAATTTTGACTATTATTTATCTCTGTTAATAATGAACGTATATGTAGTGTTGCATCGACGTTAAATATACGGTATCAAATTGTTCATTCGATATCGAATGATCTCATGATCTCACCATGATATATTGCATCGTGGTCTGGGTAAAAATTTTTTTACGAAAAATAAAAAAATATATATCATAACCGTTCTCGTTAAATCCACCAACTTTGACTACTAATTGTGACTGTTATTTTAGCTCTGTTAGTAATGAACGTATATGCAGTGTTGCATTGACGTTAAACATACGATATCAAAGTGTTTATTCGATATCGAATGATCTCATGATCTCACCATGATACATTGCATCGTGGTCTGGGTAAAATTTTTTTACGAAAAATAAAAAATATATATTATAACCGTTCTCGTTAAATCCACCAACTTTGACTACTAATTGTGACTATTATTTTAGCTCTGTTAATAATGAGCGTATATGCAGTGTTGCATTGACGTTAAATATACGATATCAAAGTGTTCATTCGATATCGAATGATCTCATTATCTCACCATGATATATTGCATCGTGGTCTGGGTAATTTTTTTTTACGAAAAATAAACACGTAAAATTTTTTTGAAAAAAATATATCATGACCGGTCTCGTTTTAAAGAGTATAAAATTCTCATTTTTATGGTAAAATTTTTTTGATTTAAAAATTAATAATATTAATGTTATTTTAATTTAAAGAAAAAAGATATTTATTTTGCTAATGTCAATCTTTTTGCTATTTCCAATCTTTTCCTTTTTTACCCCTCCAAGAATTAAAATATCACTATTACCAATCTTTTTTTCACTAATTCCAAACTTAACTATTTTAATCAAGACCATTAGATTATTCTAATCTATGGACGATATTGGTTCTACAGTTCTACACTAAATTTAGGTTTTGCAATGATCCCATCTATATATATATATATATATATATATATATATATATATATATATATATATATATATATATATATATATATATATATATATATATATATATATATATATAATCACATGAGAAGCTAAATATATCTTAAGAAATGTGAGAAGCACAATAATTCACTTTTTACATATTGAGTCATTATTTTTTGAATATATAAATAATGAATCATAATTTCCAGATTAAATAAATCAGTAATTTATTATTTTTTTACATTGATTCATTGGTTTTTGAATTCATAAATAATGAATCACAAATTCAAAAATAAGTGAATCAATGTACAAATTTAATTAATCAATATACAAAATTAGTTTTTTTTTTTTTGGAACGGCAAACTATCCTACTCATACTTCTAAACTCCTGCTTAACCCCAAAACTTGTTATCTCCACCTAAATTACAACTTGACTCCGACGGGAGTCGAACCTGTGACCTCTCACTTATATAATCATAGTGCTTCTAACCCTTATCAAAAATATATTTACTTTCTCACGATAACACACACAAACAAAAAAAAATCGATAAAAATATAAAAGTATATTGGTTTCTTTTATACAAACCCATAAAAAATAAATAAGCATGAATCCATTCATAAAGCCAAAGATTATTTTACTAATAAGTGTCATCAAGGACCAGCTATACGGCAAATATAAAGAATATAAGTTACGTAACTACTCAAATAACACATCTTAACTCAACTTATATCGAATTAGTTGTGAACATTTTCTTAGTCAATCTCAAGTACTTGTAAGGTGATTTGACTCAGTTACAACCCTAATATGCATTAATTGCATGTTTCATGCTCATGAACACTACATTATGAACTTATTTAATGTATATCTTTGGTATGGACCTCAATCTCTCTACTTTCTTCATCAACCTTTTTAGGTCATGTCTCACAAACATGATAGCTTTAAATATTTAAAGATATGCATGAGAGAAAACTAAAAAGTAAACTCAACTACCCAACCCGACTACCAACGGGGTTTAGCCCATTTAGCATGAGGGATGACATGTAAGTGTGAGATCATGGGTACGATTCCCGTCGGAAGCAAAATGAAATTTATGTGGTTGAAGTAAGTTCTGAAGTCTCTGCTTGAGGCAAAAAGTTAGTTTAAGAGTAAGAGTAGGCTAGTTTGCCGTAAAAGAAACTGCTGGACCCACTCACAACTAATTAATAACTTGTCTTTGTCTTTGTATTATTTGGTTTATCTTTTATGCCCGTTTTAACTCTCGGGTCCTACAATAGTACAACACTTGTCTATCAAAGTAAAGGTGGGATTTTATTCTCCTATTAGTAGTTTAGAATTAACTTTCTCTTTACATGTATCTTTATTGAACTTTTTAAGATAGACAAAACGATATAAAAATTCTTTCAAAGTTGATACATGTAAAATTTCAGGTGTTTGATTCACGGAATTGATTTTGAATGAATTAAAATTTGTTTATGGTGTGTTCTAAAATTTGGATTATAAAAATAATGAATAAAATATGTTCAAATTCCATCAGGGTCTATGGTCGAAGGAATCTATTATTCCTACTTTCCTAGTTATTTGTAAATGAATTTGAATTACTAAGATTGCGTTTAATTAATGAAAACTAGTCATTTTTTAATTTCAGTTTTCAAGTTATAGTTTTTAGAAAAAAAAAAAACAAGGGTTTCTATGAATAGTGAAAACTTGTTTAGATGATTAAGTTTTAGTTTTAAGAAAAATAAGATGAGTGATTATAAAATAAGAAAAATAGGATAAGTGATAGAAAAGTAAGAGAGAGAAAGAAGTATTATAAAAGATATAGGGTTGGTATTAGAAAAGTAAGAGTATTAAAATATGAAAAGTGGTATTTTAGAAAGTGAAATGAAAATTTATGAAATTGTTGTTAAGTAAAGAAGTTTTTATTTTCATTGAAAAGTGAGACGGAAATTTTAGAAATTTTCATAAACTAAACGCACAAAACATTTCATACAAACCATACGCTTAGCTAATCCCAAACAACATTTCATTCCTCAATCAGCCAACTACTATATACTATAAATTAATTTCAATTCCTTTAAATTTCATTCTGCAAGTAAAACACACGTTTTGAATTACATGATTTTTTTTTGGAAATCTTGTATTTTCTGCTAAGTATTTAGATTTGAAATCATTTGGAATTGAAATGGTTTGTAAAAGTTGTTTTGTTTGTAAATATCTGAAAGGACTATTGTCAATGGTGATGGTGATGGTGACGCAGACGCAGGTCGGCGTCGTCCAGGTGAGGGTGAAGTAGCGACCATATCAGGGTAGAGTCATAGTGGGTGAAGTTGTAATCTTATTGTTTGAGGGCAAAGTTGTACATTTTTAAGACTCATTTATTTTTTTAAATTCAAATATAACATAAAAGATTTTGCAATCCAAATCCCACATAGGCGGACCTATGCTTTGGGGAGGGGTAGCCCGTGCAACGGGTCCTTCCCCAATAATCTCATTTCGTAGTGTAAATTTTTTTTGAAATTTAATTTGTGCAACCGGCGAAAGTTTAACTGTGCAACTTATATTACTAAAAAAACAAAAAAAAAACAACTAAGTGTGCAACTTGATTAAAAAATGTATACCTCAAATGAAACAAAAAAATTAAAATTTAGTGTCTAAATAACTAAATAAATAATAATAATATAACAAATAAAACCAAATCTTTTTATCCAAATTATAACCAATAATATTTTTAGCTCAAATTATACAAAAACCCAATGATATTTGAGCCTAGAAAGTTTGTATTTATTTGGTTTAATAATTACACTTTAATTGTTAATTGTTAATCGTATGTTTTATAAAATCTATCGATAGATAAAAGTTTCAAAATTAGGTTATTGGAAAGTGATAGTAATGAATGTCAATTAAATAATTTTAACGAGTCTGATAATATCACACAATCATAACCTTCAACCCAATTATAACTAACACGCACGATCTCATTTGGTATCATTCTGGTAGATCACGAATTTTAAATTATTAAGCAAACTAAAGAGAATATTAGATTATATTTTCTATTTTAAATTTTAAATATTTATCTGTTAGCCCGGTCAATTAAATAATTTTAACGAATCTGATAACATCACACAACCACAAACACAATCATAACCTTCAAACATAAACTCAATTATAATTGACATGCACGATCTCATTTAATATCATTCGGTAGACCACGAATTTTAAATTATTAAGCAAACTAAAGAGAATATTAGATTATATTTTCTATTATATATTATAACAATTTATTTGTTAGTTCGGTCCGACCAATATACTCATTTGAATTTTCAAACCGTTTTGTGCAACGGGTCCCCTCGGTAGCCAGGTCCGCCACTGAAATCCCACATCCCAAAATGCCATTGCCACTTAAGAAACTTTAAAGATGTAAGTTGTTCGCTATTTTTCTTTTTTATCTTTTAAAAGACATGGTAGTAACTCTATTTTTAAGATGTGTCCCCTACCCCTTAAATCCTCTTAACTCATTTATAAGTCTTTTTTTTTTCTTACAATTGTGAATTGTCTTTTTAAATACCTTAAACAGGCCATGCCATGGATTTCATGGATCCTGTGCAAAAATCACAAATAGGCCATTTGATTACAAAATTTTCAAAACATTTATACAAAATAAAAAAATAGCCAAATACAACTTACCTTTATTCCAACTCTCAACCGATGAACCACATAGTAATTTTCCATTTCCAAGTAACAACGGTCAACGGCTATGCAAAGAAAATGAAAAAACACACACCAGAGTATATCACTGTTTTAATACCTACAACTCAATGTGATAATTATAATAGTCGCTTCCTCTCCCAACAAAGTGCCGCTGGGCTGTTGCAATTCCAAGGGCAAAGACAAAAGAGAATTTGAGCTTCAAAAATCTAAACTAAATAAATCCATCAGATTTTTTTTGAGGCCCTAAAAGAATAGGGGCCCTGTGCGAAAGCCCACATTGAACATGTCAAGGGCCGGGCCTGATCTTAAATACAATACATTAAACTTAATATATTAAGTACTGTCAGATTTTTGTTCGTTTAATTAATGAGAAAATCAACTAAAAAACAATATACTTTCAGTATTTTTGAATAAGTCATTGCACTAAAAATGTTTCCATAAAAGTCTCTCGACTTAAAATGTTTTCATATAAATCATTGCACATATAATGTTTCCATAAAAGTCTTTAACTTAACAAAATTTTATCTAAAACTTCTTAAAAAAATATCATAAAACAACACACTTCAAGTGTACGAACTTTTATGAAAACGTTTAGAGTAGAAGAACTTAATCGAAAAATATTAAAGTACTCTAGTTTTTTGTATAATTTTCATAATTAAATAACATTAAAGTTTATAGTTTCAAACACTTTGTAAAATAATATTGTTCAGAATTTACATTTTAAGACGACATCTTATATTTCAGAACTAGATTTCAGACATTTGGTCTTTGCCTTCGGTAAGAAAAGTCTGCATTTCCGATTTGGCTTCATTCTGCAACAAGCATCGTTGATGGTGATCCCGATGCCAAGACCTATCCGCCATTTGGGAACTCGACTTTTCGTTGGGGAAGATTGGCTTATCGATTATGAGGAAGTTGATGAAGAAAAAAGAAGGGTTTGGTTTTGTGGGGGCAAAAATTTGGTAAATAAGGTTTTTTGGGATGGAATGATAATGGGTGAGGTTTTTTTGGTTTAAGAATTGAGATGGAAGAATTTGGTTATTGGGTTTGGGAGGTGGATTTTGGTCGTGATAAACAAAGAATTTGATGTCAAATAAATAAAATTTAATTCTTCTTTTTTGCTAGCAGAAGTTCTAAACAAGCTAAATTTTAATTTCAATTCCATCGAATTCGATTTCGTGAACCAAACGCCACATTTGAATTTTCAGAAAGGTAAAATTTACTTTGGTGCAAAAAGCAAGTGATGGAAAGAAGTTTGTGTGTGCTAATGTGATGGGTAATGGCTCACTACGTTTATACGAGTCATCGGAAGTCGAAACTACACATTTAGGACCAAATCTGAACAAAATTTGATCAAATCCAATCTCATGCACAAATATGAAACGGAAGAACCATAAATTTTAATAAATAAACATAAATTTTAATAAATAAACATAACACTCCAATCTTATCAACAAAATGTGAGGAATCCAAATCAAATATGATGAAATTTGACCAAATCCAATTTGATAACACATACCCTAAACCGATTTACACATTGCTTTTACACAAAAACACACAAAGTGATCATATGAAAGAACGTTGATCGATGGAAGAACCTTAACTGTTATGTGCTCAAAGATGCGTTCCAATCTATTCATTCAAGCCTGAATCTTCTCGAAGATCTTCAATTCTACTCGAAGAGCATCGATAGATAATGATTCCAACATCATAGGTAATAACTGTATTAGAGGTCTTCAAATCGATCCTGATTAGACAGACGAACCGATTTCTAGGTTTGAAACCAAACCCTAATCAATTTCTCTTCGTCTTTAATATAAACCCATTTTATAGTTTAATTAAAGGGATAATTACTAAAATAGTCAAAAATTACACCTCATTATCAAGTTTTAACCAAATAATATCAATCTAACCAAAATAGCCACACTGTACGTTACCATATTTACGTGATAGCCATCATTTACGTGATTTGTACCTTTTATTAAAGTTTTAATGCATTACGTTACAAAAGGTGTTTGGTTACGTTACCAAAAGGTGTTTACCACGAAATGACAAACCACCAACTTTTTATTGGGAAGGAACACAAGATTTAAATTTGGTAACGTAAAGTACCACTACTTTACGTTACCAATTACCTTCTGCAACGTAATGCATTATAATATTAATAAAAAGTAGAGATCACGTAAATGATGACTATCACGTAAATGTGGTAACGTAAAGTGAGGCTATTTTAGTTAGACCGATATTATTTGAGTAAAACTTGAAATGGAATGTGATTTTTGGCAATTTTAGTAATTTTCCCTTAATTAAAACCTGTACTAATCATTTAAATAATAAATCATTTAGGATCTTTTTAGTTTTATTATTTGTAAAAACATACATTTTCATTTTCATAATATATTATAGGGTTTGTTATGAAAAAAATCAACACGTTTTCACGTTTTTTGCTTTTTCGTCCCTCCATGTTATTTTTTTCCATAAAAGTCCTCAAGTTAATTTTTCTTTTTGGTTTAATGAAAATTGGACATTAGACCCTGGTTATAATTAGTGAACCGGGTTTTTAAAAACTGAAAAACTGGGTTTTATTGTCCAAATTTCACTAAACCAAAAAGAAAAAAAATTAAATTGAAGACTTTTATGAAAAAAAAAAAAACATGAATAGACGAAAACGCAAAATACATAAAAACATGTTGGCTTTTTTCATAAAAAAACCTATATTAAAAAGGACAAAATAGTCTTTTTCATACTGCTGGAAGAACCACAAGCATGATTAATCATTAATTATAAGGACGTACCGTGTAATTAACTGTGAAAAGACATTCCCACTGACCCACAAATACAAAATTTGTAATTTGCCCAAATAATATTATAATTCGGTTTATTGTAATAAAGCCTGTAATTAATTTGCTTGTTATGTTTGATAAACATTGAGATTTAAGTTCATATTTGTGAAGTTTGGTAAAGTATAAAATGTCTAATTCTAGTATCTGATGATAGTTAAAGATGTATTTACGACAATGAGAATAAATAGGTGGCGTTTGGTTCGAGGAATGAAATTCGAATTTAAAATTTAGTTTGTTTTAAACTTTTGATAACAAACATTGAAGAGTTAGATTGTATGGTATTTGCCATCAATTTCTTTGTTTATAGGAATTTAACATTCTTACTAATTCATACATGAATTAGATTCCAACTCATACATTAATAAATTACAACCTACTTCCATAATCAATATTAAAAACTATTTTTTATCAATTACCACCAAACATATTCTAACTAAATTTTAAATTTCAATTTATTCGAATTGAATTCAACGAATCAAACGTTAGCTTAAGCTCTTTTGAGCTTTGTTGACCTAACACATAAACAATTCCATGTTTATGTGTCAAATTAACAAAGCTCTTGTTATAAAAAAGGGTTAATATTGAAAAAACCCAGTCAACGTTTCTCATTTTTTCAATTAAGTCCTAAACATTTTTTCCAATTGTCTAAGTCCTTAAACTATGTTTGTCTTATTCAAAAGCATATATTTTTTACCAGCTACCGGATTAACCGATAAAATACCACTGATAAAACAAAAAATTAGGGACTTAATCATTAAAATATGAAAAGATAGTAAATGTTTTAAACATTAATCAAGTGAAAAAAAAACTAAGAAAACTTGTTTGGTAACCGGTTAAACAGGTCAAATATACACATTTGAATAAGACAAAAATAGTTTAGGAACTTAAATAATAAGAAAAAAATTTTATGGGGTTGTAACATAGACCAATGCCAACATCAATAAAAATCAGCATTTCTAGTGCAGCAACTGAAAAAAAAACTGGTTTAACCGACAAGTTCGATTTTCCGGAGGCTTTAACTAATCATTATAAAGATATGACATTTTAGATGAGTATCCACTCTATCTTCCTATGAAATTTGCAACACTTCTGTTTTCTGAGTAGTTTTATAGTAAAAATTACATGCTCTTGTCAACATTATAAATAAAGCAGCGTTTAAAAATCGGATTAAGCACTTATCAAGCCTAACCTCTTATTTGGTAAGAGGAGAAACCCAATAAGTGTGTTTGAAAAGGACAATAGATAAGAGACAAAGTTATTTTATCGTTGATCTGATCAAATGTGGGGCTCTTATCACCTCTTATGAGAAGTAACGGGAGGGAGGAAACACGCTGCACATTTCCTTGCGAGTTTCAAGTTCCAATATAGTCTCTATGAACTCGGAGTTCAAATTCCATCTTCCGAGTTGTAAATTCAAGTCAATGCTAGAGAATGGAAACAACATTGTCTTTTATTAGTTGACAAGGGTAAAATCAATCATATATCAGAAATCGAAAACTTAATAGTGGTGCGTGTAGTAAAAGAGGTGGCAAGCTAATCATCATGAACATAATTATGCGTGTGCATGCTCACGCTTGTGTAACAAGGACAACTTAAGATTTATGTTGTTTATAGATTATTATGACTCCAGAATATTTAAAGATTCTAAAAACCTGTACTTTACTTTTAACACAAGGGAAATCCCACCCGAGCCAGCATCGATGATGTAAGCCCTAGACCCAAAGGGCACCTTGCAAGTCATGAGCTGGATATCACATCTATTCCGCTATTCGTAAATAGGGCAGGTCTCAAGGTGTTAAAGGCTGCAGATGTAGAACCCAAAACCACCTTTGTGGAATCTCAAGTTTCAAACGCTGAGACAAAACTTATGGCCTTATTAGGTTCTTAAGAAATTGAATGGTCTTGAACTTTTTTTCCTGATGAACAAGGATCATCAAACTTTTCATAGAAATGTTACGATAATTATAGGACAACCAAAAGAGAATGTGTTCAATCTACAAGTATATACCACGGGGGCATGGACTATAGGATCCATGTGCCTAGCAAATTTTTGAATACCATTATAAATTATACAAATTAGAGAATGTGATTTTGATAAAGTATTCTGAGTGCATGCGTTGAGAGTTGAACCATTTATCAGACTAGGAGCAGCTAAACACATATCTAGGAGGCTACTCGAACGTACTTCTATCAGCGAGTAAGAGAAAGTAACTGACAAGTTATAGGAGACACGATTTCGAGTTGGTACTTGTTAGATGATAATTCAGTTGGTGTTTGATTCCTTTGGTTCTCCAGCCGTTACTTCTTTATCTGAATTTCCCGTTTCTCCTGTCTGTGACGGAGTCTGCATCTGCGTCAGTGACTGTGACTGTGAGTGTGACTGTGATTGTGACTGTGACTGTGACTGAGCCTGAGACTGTGTCTGAGACTGTGATGTTTGCACTTGAGTTGAATCCTGTGCGATTCCAAGAACCACTAGTATGGACCTGAAAAATAGAAGTAGGCGTTCAAGCCGATCTCAGCATTAGGATTTGACCCATGAAGCTCGAGAGCTAAAATTGAATCACATTATTATAGTATTGCCCTTTGTGTATATGCATTTTACATAATTACAATTCTTTATTACAATTATGTTATAATAGTATAATAAATTTTAGATTCAGTGTTTTATTAGGAATCTCGAGCTTGAGTCAAGTTTCAAGCTTAGAAATTAAAAATCAGGTCGAGCTCGAGCTTGGCACTGAATCAATACGACTCGGCTTGATTACACCCTATAACAGATTAACAGCAATAAAGTGACAGAAACAACATCTAACGTGTTTATTTTAAGAACCTTGGAAGTGATGATCGTATGTCCAGTTGGCTCGCATACGCAACCAAGGGAGCCTTAAGTACAGGCTGTTTATTCAATGCAACTTCAAGCTGTGCAGGAGGAAGCTAAGGGAAAGAAAAACAAACGAATTCATAAACATCATAAGAATATAATGAAATATTGCAAGTCAAAGTGGAAGTTATCGGTCACACACAGCAAATTTTCCATAAACATCAGTGGGGCATACCTGAAGTAGGATACCAAAAGATTGAGGTTTTGTTAGCTGTGCACACTTCAAGAATCCTACCCAGAGCTTTTGGTTTTTCCAAATCTGAAAGACGATATAGGATCCCAATCATACAAGTTCCAACTTTGTGTTAAATATCTGTTCACATGAGGTGGCAGAGCGAGCAGGTTTGGCACATAGGGTAAACATGGGTAGATGTAAAAATGGTTTCAGGTCAAATCGAGTAAATTTAAGCCTGGGTCAGACCGGGTCGCTCAGATAACTTTTTGTGCATTCTTAGAAGTGTTTGCAGATAATTAATTTATTAAATTTGATTACAAAGCCATATCACTAAAATAAACCAGTTTAGGAGGTTTCTAAACATCTTGATGCATTTCTGGCAGCTTTCAAACCGTTTGATCTGTTCCATTTTAGCTACTTTTCCATATATTTTACCCAAGTGTTACTAAAGTGCAACCTGAATTGGCCCATTTTCATATAAATGGGTTGCAATGGCCACCTCTAGTGTTACCATAAGACAAGCACATCTCTCACCTGCTTGCTGACAAGACGAGATAGAATCTCCATAATAAAATCCACCTGCAATAAAAACACCGTCAGATCTTCAGTCATAGATGTAAAAAAAATGGAAACACAAATTTTAGCATATAACATAAAACAAGCACCCAAAAGAGGCAAATGATACCACACTATTGTGCTTCCTTTTGTGAAGAATGCATGTATATCCTATTTTTACTACATTACGAAATTCAATCACATGAAAATATAAGCATACTTGTTATGACTTATGAACGATCCACCACATGACTATATGTTATTATATGCCTTCTCGAAATTGACAAATACAGTATGTCAATCCATTTCACTAAAAAACCATTCTCATCGACTTCCTACTATGGAAAATAGCAGTGGCAAATAATGCATTTGTTTATGATCAGTTTGACGCTAACAATGACAAAACTGATCATGAAATGGTAAAGTATAATTACTAATATACTCTTATTTTATCTATTATTCCTTAAATAACTGGAATTTGCCATACTCATAACACCATCAAAACTGCTATATTATGATTTAAAGCAGCAGACATCTAAACCCTATCTCCTGCCCAATTTTTTTAATCATAACTATCCGGTTTTTATTATAAAAAAAAACTAACATATGGGAAAGAGAGTGATTTTTCACCATCTTACCAGGGTGGGAAATGCACCAATTGTCTGTATTACAGTCCGCATGAACAACATTGGAAGAGGAATTTGCTCAACCTGAAGGGATAATGTTAGTTGTTATTAGGCATTTCTGTGACTTGAGTGTATTGTGAAAGAAATTGATCATTTTATTATGTTTTTCATGTTTATTTGTGTACTAGCAATTAGAAAGTATTTCCTCTTACAATTGAAAGATGATCCAGCACTTTACTTGGGAATAGGAAAAAAAAAATTTGATCAATTGAACTCCATGAAACTTGAAAACCCTTCATTTATTCCAAAATTTCCCAATGTTTCCTTAACTAATGATGAACATAGTAACATTAATGGTGGCTTTTATTTCAATATCAAAAAGGAGACAACTTAATTGTCAGACATAGTTTGTACCTAAAAACATAGTTATAGGTTAAATAGAGGAGAGAGAATGTCAACCCATTTATGTGAAAACATGTCAATTTTGGTTATTTTCTGTTGATCATTAGTAATACTTCAATAAAATGCTAAAAACAAAATGGGTCAAAGTGTCAAACAGTTAAAAGTCCCCAAAGTATAAGTGTTTACCCTCCTACATTGTTTTATTAAAAAATTGAATCATTTTTTTCTTTGTAACTTGTATCATCATGCTTTATATATTATTTATGGTTATGTTCCAACAAAATATAGTGTAGTTTTAGTCGTTTTCTATGCTGGGAAGTGTACTTCAAAATCAATGATTGAAGAAGGTTTATGTCAAAAGTTTATAATAAGAAGAGAAGTTTGGTTACCAAATAAGTAAATCATTTACCAAAAGTCAGTTTCCAAATTAACCAGATCCCTCATTTGATTATAAACTTGCGACAACGATACGTGTAGACAGAAAGTAAGTTCCAAATGGTACAATTTACCCGTTATTTATTCTCATATAAAATAGACAATAAAAGGTTGCAGGTCAACCCAACCCAATCCAACTGCTTTTGACCCGTTAACATATATCCCAAAGCCACCCATTATGTGACAGCTGAAGATTGAAAACATACCAGTTGATTTAAAACTTTTGCTAAAACTTGTTGAGTAAATATTTGTCGTTGCTGAAAGCAAGTATTGCATGCATCTGTAACCTGCTTAAAACAAATTCTTTAATTGTGTGTTGAGGAAATGGCACAAGAAGGTAGGAAAGAAACATAAAGAGAGTATGTGCCTTCTTCAGGGGAATTCCATCTTTCTCCGGATCAATGCCGTGAATGCCAATCAGTACTTCAGCTGGAGTAAGAACAGGACCACCCTGAGATGATTCCTGTATCATGTTGTTTTCCAAGGCCAGTTTCAGTAGATCTATATTTATGGATGCCGTACGAATTTACAAGTGGAAATTTCGACCCACTAATTTACGCATAGGTGAGTTTGGTTACGTTTTCTCCTAAGTCCTAATATGTCAAATGGGTACATCAAAAAGTTATATCAAAAGGAACTGCATCAAATGGTCAAATGTCACCCAAAGTGTATTTTTAATGCATAGAACCACCTTCTAACTCAATTCATAAAATTTAGATTATCATTTTAATTATATAAATTTTATAATTATATTTGACACTAATTTATATTGCATTTTAAATTTTTTGACAAAATTGTTTCCAGTCTACCTGTACTAATAATATGTTTCAGCCTGTATAATATATACTCATTCTGATCTATTACCCAACTCAACCATTTTGCCACCTCTACGTGATTACCATATTCATATATAAAATAATTGATATTAACAAAAATCCTTGCAAATATCATTCCTATGAGCCATGAGATGCCTGCCACTTTATATTTGTCTGCTTCAAGAAAAGAAACATAACATGAGGTAGTTTTAGTGGTAGTGTGTAACAACCCAGCTTTTATCTGAACTTAATTTCTGTATTTGATCCAATAATGTAATTTAATTACATTATTTGCCTTGTAAATTAATTAATTAATGAAGTTTAATTAATTAAGTTTAATATGATATAAATATTATAAAGTATTTAAATGATTAAAATTAAAAGAGATGTAAAATACAAAAGTGAAAGTGGGTTAAATGAAATAATTATCAAAATGAAATATATAAACTAAATTAATGGTCATTAACATTATTTAAGATCTTGACACACTCTCTCTCTACTCTCTCTCTACAACCTATGGATTCTACCAAGAATCATCAAAAATTTCCATAATTGGTGTATTAATTGAAGAATAAATTCAAGGAGGAGTTACAAGAAGCAACAATCATCATCAAACAACAAGATTTTAGAGGTAATTCTTGATTAAATTTCAAGATTTTAAGATTTTGGTTCGGTTTTGTGAAAAACCGAAACCAAGGATTTAAAAGGTGAAAATTATATGATGCATGTATATAAATTTGAAGGATAATCATGAATCTAAGTATATAGAACTCATAGAAACAAAAATCAGTGATTAATTCATTCAAATAATTAAGAAATCTGAAATTTTATGTAAACATATGTTCTTGACAAAAAAAAGTTTATATTTTGGACAATCTTGATCAAATTATAGTGTTTTTGATAGGGAAAAATGTATAAAATCGACCCAATAATGATAATATAACTATATATTTAGTTGCATGTTGATAAATATGAATTTTGTGAATTATTTGATAAAAATCCGTATGAACACAATAAGAACATGAAGAACAATTTCTGGAAAATTCTAAGTATAGGGATGGTGTCCCATTTCGGATCCCATGTTTCGGACCCACCTTGAATCCGGATGAGTTTAATTCGGATGTGGCACTCCGGATGACAAGTGATCCGAACTTGGATGGATCAAATTCGGATGATGATAATTCGGATGATCCTATTTCGGATACTAGTTCGGATGGCTTAGCCGGTCCAAATCCGGTTGACCTAATCCGGATCCAAATCTGGATGGTCCAAACCCGGATGCCCATTTTGATATTTTAAATAAATAAATGATTAAGAATGATTAAAGATCAACAAAGAAAATGATTATATATATATATATATATATATATATATATATATATATATATATATATATATATATATATATATATATATATATATATATATATATATATATATATATATATATATATATATATATATACGAATCTTTTGAGAATTTAATGAAACAAAGAATATGAACGAAAGAAAGATAGATGGGTTATCAGAATCATATCAGATTAAATAAAGAATTAAAACAAAAGCTAATGATATGATATGAAATGATTCTGGACAGGTTCAGTTAATATCTGAACATTGATTTAAAGACTTAAAGATATTTGAAAGCGGGTCACAGAATTGAAAGAATTGACAGAAGATCAGAATCAAAAGATTTAAAGATAAATCCTAAGATAACTCAGGTGGTGGATATATACATCTGCTTGATAAAGACCCCAGACAAGTGAGTTATAGATATTCAGATTTAACATGCTAGATTTCCGGTTGAGACATATTGTTGATGTTAGATTAATTTGACACTCATATTATCAGCTGGATTGTGACATGTGCACACTATGGTTCGGTGTTGCCCAGTAGATCATGATAGCTATTTGATTTATCACTTCATATGACTTTGAGATTTACTATTCATTTCTGATATTGTATGAGATTACGGCTATCATGAATTTGATTACGTATGCTTCATCATTGCATATACTTTGACATATTGATTCAGTTTGATTAGCCTTGTCGGTCTATTGTTCTAGACCTGGCTATTTCACCAGTTCTATTGAATTTGGTAATGACCCTCCGATGTTCCGCCATGTTGATTTACTGGTAGCTAGCCCAGTATGTGGCTGATCCCCACGATTTAAGCGTGAGCGTGGCTTGAACATCATCCGACTCTATGACTACTATGTCTCAATCATGAGTGGCTGTAGCGGCAGTCAAGACATATCACGCTAGAACTTATGATCCGCTTGATAATGCATGTTAATCCGAAAATCTATAATCTCACTAAGCATTGCTTACAGTTGCTACTTTATATTTTTACAGGAAAAGATAAAGGGAAGTCTGTTGGAGCTAGTTCTTAGGTCATTCAAGATCCAAGTTTTGAAGCTTTCATAGACCACTACTCAACGAACCCTTCGGTACTGATTGGAAGACGACAATTGTGGTGTTTTTGGGTAGATTTGATATGGTTGTATGATGTCATGTATTAGATTAGATGGTACCCTTTATAAGTTTAATTTTAAAACTGTAATCTGTATTAAACTTAATCCTAATATTTTGTACTGTAATTTATAATTCCGCACTTAATTACTCTATCTTAGTTATGATTGATATCGTGTTGCATGATGTGGGACCTAGACTCGTGACTACCGCCCCGTGAGGGGTGGTCTTCACATAGTGGTAGGCAAAACTCAGTCGGGAAGGACAACCAAGTAACTGAACCAAGACTGGACCCAAACCAAATCAGAATGGGCCTTGTAAGCTCTGGTTCTCGGTTCTAGATTTCTGCAGAAACTGGTTTCAGTTCCGTTCAAGATATTTGCTAAACTGGTAACTGGTTTTTTATTGATGAAAAAACTTGATTAGATTTCATTACTACAGAAATCAAAAAAAAATCCCATTGCAAATGAAAGCCAAAAAATGAATAAATATGGTGTATCAGTGGGTCAAAGTTACCTGCAAGGTACGAGAAAGTGCAGCCTGGAATTTATCCGATGGAAGATTTACAAAGCGAGGAAATATCTGAAGAAGCTGCAAAAACAAATACCAACAACTGCTAACAATATGACAACATTTACCGTGTAAGAAATGACGAGTTACAAGATTAGGAAACTAATAATTCATTTAGTACACAAAAAGACAGAACAAAAGTAATTTATGCTACACCAATATTGTGGTCCTATATATAAGGAAACTTCAAAAAAAAAGAAAAAAAAGAAAGAAAACAGAGTATTAGATAGAGATTGGATCCTCTCCTATAATGAAGCTTGCAAAGCACGTGATATGAATAAACAATCTAAATGAGCTAATTTATTATCGCCTTTTTCGACCTAGAGATCAAAAACACAAATAAACAGGCAATGTCCTATAATAAAATCAAAGTTTTCAATTGTATTTTACACGACATACTTTTTTGTACATCCTGTATCACAGAGCATAGAAAACTTGTTCCACCAGAATAATTTCAGTGTTTTCAATATGCTCCATCCAATCACTTGTATTTACATCATTATCAATAAATGACCTAGGGACTATGTTGTAGAAAAGTACATCGCATAGAACATAATAAAAATGAAAGTTCATTCCATTTGACTATTTCTATGACATTTGCCTTATATTGAAATACCAGAATACATTAACTCTACTAAGTTTAATGACATGGGGGTGTACAAGTACAAACAAATTGTATATAAAACAGAACATATGTGAAATTTTGTTGTTCATGACATTTGACCAAAGAAAAAAAGCTGAAAATTTACTCTTCAATGCAGGAAAAAGGTAAATTGGTTCATGGACAAGCAATTTAGCCCTAATGTGCCACAAAAGTTGAGAGCTTTGTTCATTTACGACACCTCTCTTGTGAATAAACAACAGATGGTGTTTATACTTTATACCTTCATTGCCGATGTTAAGACATGTATTTGGTGTGAAATCTAACTTAATGGCAGTGGTTGTAGTTTGGAAATGCTCATAATGGCGTTGACTTCTTTTGAATAATGTTTTATGTAAAGATTGTAACAGGTCAAAACGAGTGCAACAAAAAAAAGGAACATGCATTCACTGTTATCTATAGAAAGGAGAGGTAGCAAAACAATGGGCCAGGTAAAACACAAATTTCTAAGCACCCGTCCCAACATACTTTTGTCCATCTTTACGACTTAACACACACGCACACACATATATATTAAATATTATTACAAAAACTATATTTTTACTAAAATAATAATCTTTATTTATTTTTAAATAAATGCATAAATACATTTTAGTGCCTTTCAACCCATTTCCTTTTAGCTACTAGTTCTATTTACCCATTTGGCCATTATCAATCAAATAACAACCTAAATTGGCTAGTTTTCATATAAATGGGTTGAACTTGTCATCTCTAATACATCTTGTGTTCAAAACTATCTTATAAAAACTAGAAGCAAAGAAAAGAGCATGGCGGTAAGAAATTCCATAATATTGCATAAAAAGTAACAGTAATAAACATGGCAAGAACAGCACCTCATCTTTCGGTAGAAACGGTAGTACTGGAATAAGAATCTCTGCATCCTGTTATGTGACAGAAATTTAATGTATCAGTGACGGTGTGAAGGTGGAAATTTATCCAACATGCAGAAACTACAAAACCTACCTTCAATTTTGTGTCATACAACTTTTTAATGGTAGATATCAAGTCAGGAGAAGGAATTGCCCCATCTGTTAGTGTTTGCACAACCTGTGACAAGAAAAGAACATCAAAGAGAACATTCTACATCTCTTTAGAGAAAAGTTACACAGAAAACCACAAAAGAACCTGCATCAGAAGGTCCTCACTTCCAGCAGGTGGATCTGAAATAATTTCTAAAAGCTGAGGTGAAGAGCCAATGGTGCGGACTAGTTTTGGAATTTGGACAGAAATTGCCTGCACAAAAACAAAATAGGAATACCAAACTTCATGCTAGTGTATTTGAGTTTCTTTTTGTAAATAAAATGGTAAGGTCTTAGAATAGCAACATGCTCTTTTAAATGTTCCACCTAGGTTATTGTATGTTTTTCCATACACACCTAGTCAATATATATGCCGGAGGTGTTACATTTTGGTCACTTTTTGAAAGAGTAGATGCTCATAACAGACTAACATCCCTATTTCCTTTGTATATTTCACAAACATCTATCCTCCAACCTAAATTGCTCATGAGAACAATCCTATAGTGTTTCTTCTTAATATTCATAAGGGTAGTTATCATCATTTTCTGAAATGAATTAGGGGCACAATGTCATTTTTCCTAAAGTGGCCAAAAGGAAACACATTTTGTAAGAGTAGTCACTAGTCACTACATATCTGTGGGCAAAAAACTACAGTGACCTAGTTGGAACATTTGAAAGTACCTTGCTATTCTATATATAGCCTTAACCCATTCATAATATAATACTGGTGCAGTACAAACTACTCAACCTGCTTTGACGATTTTCGCATGTTCTTGTATACGATTAACAGTTGACGGAAAAGAGAGTGTTTCTGTTAACACAAAAAGATATCAAATATTAAGTCAGTCTTATAAATCAGATAGTGCATGGAACTAAGAGTTAGGAATTGCAAAGAGTGATGTTACCTTTGTACAAAGGGCAAAATATAATGACATGCATCGCTGTGCATCGGTTATTGAAGGGGACGGCATGCTTTCGGATGTACACGGTTGACCAGCATCAGAGGAAATATCTTTGTTGATGGCATTTATTGATGATGGACATTCAGGTAAAGGTTTTCCTGTTTCGGTATCCTACATATATATAACATGAAGGGTAAAATATGTAATTCCATAAGAAGCAGCAAGAAAGGTGAAATATCAAATTTCCATCTGTCTCAATAATTTTGCTGTAATCTTGCCCCTACAAATGGTACCGTACATACATTAAGAACATTGTGCGGATCTACATCTACTCATCTAACCATCGACGGAGCTTTATGGAGACGGGGGCGTTGGCTACTCCAAAACTCTATGATTTACTTATAAATTTTGTAAATATTTTATATATGTAAGCCTAAAAACATATAAATTTTATTTTGGCCCTCCCAAAAAACTAAAACAGAACATATTGTATTATTGGCCCCTCCAATTAAAACTTGCAAGTTCCGTCACTGCATCTAACAAGAAGGCCTCTAATCTGGACCCAGCTTAAAGAGAGATGTGGCAGCCAATATACATGAGGTTACAATATAACCAAGTATCCAAGGTGTTCATTTTTTAGGTGCTGAAGACCAAAGTATAAAAATCATATGTGAATATTAGCAGGCAGTGTTGAATGCAGAACCACTGAGACTCTTCAGAAAGTAACCAATACAAACGTGAAGAGCCGTCAAACGATGAGACTAGGGTTTTTGTATATGGTTTAATCTCTGTGAAATTAAATAGTCTGATTTTGTAACTGAATATAAGTGGATATCAGGGGGTTCTAGAATATTTAAGATTTGAAAAAAAAAATCTACAAACAGTCTGAATTTGTAATTTGTCTGACCAGCATGGGTGGACTCAATGTAGACAAAAGGTATGCAAATTGAAATGCTTTTTAGTTCTACAAACAGAGAAGACATAAATTACACATTTAAGGCAGCTAGTGCTGTAGTGCATACCCTCACTCTCAAAGGTGATATACCCTTGAACCTTGATCCAATAAAAAACCACCCAATTTGATTTCATCTTTATCACCATCCAACCCAACCCACAGACCTTTTAATTCTTTTAAACGAACCAACTTCCATTCTTTCCCTCCTGGCAGAGTTTTCTTTTGCTTTTTGTTTTTAGTTTACTGGTCTTTTTTATGATTTCCTTTTTCTTGACTATCGATCTTATGAATTATGTTTAGCTCGTTTCTTGAAAGTTGAAAGTTGATTATTATTTAGAAGACATTGGTTTTTTTAGTTGGATACTTGGGCCCCATTTGGCTCATGAAATGGAATTTGAAGGAATCGGAATTTATTTATAGTGTGTTTGAACTCTAGGATTACAAACATGATGAATGACATCTTGTTTACATTCCATCAAAATCTATGGATTAAGTAATTCATCATTCTATTTATATTGAAATTAAGATTTCTAACATTGCACAAGCTATACCTTTTGTCAACCTTAAACACCATTTCATACCTCAACCCATATACATAATACATACTATAACTTAAATTTCAATTTCTTCAAATTGCATCCCGGCAAGACACACGGGGCCTTACGATTTTCTTGAGTGGAGGTTTTTTCCCCTTTAATATATATATATATATATATTCAGGTTCAAAAAGGTACCTCTCGAAATCAAGTGCACCCGAAGGTACCAACCTTAAAAAACTTTTTTTAAAAGTTTTTTCTCATAACTATGTTTAATTTAATGTTATACGCATGATATATAAATTTCACATACATTCCCACTTTCTGTGTCCTTAAAAATTATGTGAATGCTCAATACATATTTATGTGAATGGTCATCCATGTTAATGGTCATTTCACACCATGTGAATGGTGTGAATGACCATTCACATGATCTTTTTTTACCATTCACAAGATTTATGATGTTGCTTCTTTTGAAAAAAAGTCTTATAATGTTGTCTTATACATGTCTATTCAAAAAAAAAATATGTGAATGATCATTCACATTAGGGTACGCTGGGTACGCTGGAATCTTACAGGTACGCTGATGAACTTGATACTATATATATATATATATATATATATATATATATATATATATATATATATATATATATATATGATTACTTTTGATTAAGTTAATTATTAGTATTAGTGATTAAATGATTACTGATTAGAAACCTAGAAATTCAGATTTATGTAATTAATTCAGCTGTTTAATTATTTACTTTGCCTTTGAACTAGGGGAATTGTAAAATATCATGCTATGTATAAATCATATATGTAATACTGTAAGTAAGTTTAATTAATACTGCAAGTGTATGATAAAGATCCACCACTGAAAGTGTACTCAAGAAGGAATGATCGAGTCACAGCTGCAAAAGAGGGGTAGCTGTATTCTTTCTTTGGAAACTGGCTGAATCCTCTCAGTCAAATCACTGGATGATTATAGACAATCAATTTAATTAATGATTATCCAGGAAATTAGGGTGTAGAATCCTGCCCTTAATTTTTACCCATAATTCTAGTATTTGATTATTATAAATAGATAGCTAGTTTTATAGATTGGCATTGCGAATTATCTTTTGATTACCTTGTTCTTGTAACCGGAGACCGTGCCCCTCTCGAATCGGGCCACTACCCTTTATTTCTATTAAAATTTAGCTAGTTTTCATCTTCATCAATTCTGTAGTTATCAGTGTATTCTACTAATCAACGTGGTATTGTCCCTTCCGACGGCAACATGCCGAAAGAGCTTTTTCTAGTGGTGATATTATGTATTGTTCTACTTTCTATAAATAAAAGTGTTATTTTGAATCATAAGTTTGCATTTCATAATTTGTTTGTACTTAAATTTATTTATAGTCATTCTCAACTCATCACACTGAACAAGGTATTGCGTGTTTAGTTTTCTTAATCACCCCTGACATAACCAGTTCAAACTTTAAAATAATTAATTGTTTATTTAAATAAACACCCATGCCAGTATTTCATTCTGAACTATATTTAAAGGGAAAGATTGCATAAGATACAGGTATTCCAAATGAAATTATTGCATCCATCTATGACAAACTTGCACCGGACACCTACTTATCATTTTCATCATTTTGTTAAAAGTCATACCTTTGCCAATTCAGCACTAGATCCATCATTCATTGCAGATAGCAGCATTTCCTTCGCAAAATCTTCAATCTGCTGAGAAATGGACATTATTGGATAAAGCCTGTTTGCCACCTGAGGTTGAACACCGAATCAAAATATCAATGAAATGAATAGGTAATATTACAGAAAATTTCTGATAACAATTACTAATATAGGATATACCAGACGTATGGCCTTCATTCGCACTTCCTCCAAGTGGTGCACTGCACTCTATTCAAAAGTCATAGCTAAGTTAAAAGTGATAATCAAAGGAGAATTTCATATATACCCTTCTTAAACTTTGAAATATCATATATACCCAAACATGCTTTAAGTACATTGTACATTATGCGTTGTTCATAATTGTATTTTGGGTATATATGATATTTCAAAGTTTAAGAGGCACATAGACGAAAACGAAATTCACCCAAATTTCAAAAAAAATCCAATGGTATTATAATATTACATGTTTTCCAAGTTATATTAGTGTGAATCAATGTTACAAGATTTTCCTTCACCCTTACAAATCAAAAATAGTTTATTTTGTACCCATTATGGGCGAGTTCATGACCGGTGAAATCTAAAGAATCAAGTTTAACTCAATACCTCTTTTCCAGATCCAACTATTTTCGTGCTAAGCCGTAGCTAATCAGAAATCATAGTAATAACCAGTTTTTGCCAAACACTGTATAAACTGATGATTGGAACTTGGAAGTCACAATACTAGTTCAAACTACATTTGACTATACTAGGTGGCAATCTTGACCCAACGGGCCAAACGGGCCGAAGAGTTAAATGGACTTACTGTAAAAAACTAAGATAGAACATAATTTTTTTTTAAAATAGAAAATCTATAAAACGATGTATTAAAAAGATTGTTCTTTGAAAAAAACTTTAAAATTATGTAAAATTTATGACTTTTGGTCGTCAACCCGTTTAACCCGTTTGCTTGAATGGGCTCAAATTGCCACCCTACTCATAGTATTCAGTGCAGTTCTTTCAACTTTCAAGTGTTGTTCTTTGCTAATTAGAATGGATTTTCGTACATCATAAAGAAACATACCAGTAAAGCAATTTTAAGGCATACGTCTCTAGCGGGCGGTCTGAGTAGAATTAAGCTCCAAACAATGCTGAGACCTTGATGCACTCTATCTCCATTGTGTAACTCCTCATCTTTTTCACTATTTCCAGGAACACACAAGCACTCTAACAATTTAATAACAGATTTCGGCAGGTAAGGAACTTCGCTTAGCAATCTTCCCAAAGCTTTGTCGGTGGATGGAAAAGAATCTCGGAGGGTTTCTGCCTGCAGTAAGAATATATTTTATACTTTGGGCAAGTTCAGCAAAAGTAGTTTTAGCTGTAGTTGTTAATCTTATATAAATGCATCGTAAAAGTAGTTGTAACTAAATCTGATAAGTATAGACAAAAGTCTTTATATATAATAAAGGAGAATACCTAAATGTTACATGTCACCTCCACGTTTCACCAGAAATGATAAACACAATTTTTTATTTTAAAATAAAATAAAAGATAAATACAATTTATTGGTCTATAATCTATAAGTAATGATAAATAATTAGCTTTATCCACCATTTGTCATCATCTAATGACGTCACTTGTCAACATTATCTTTTGGATATTGTCAAAATTATTAGTAAAATCAGATTTGATTTTTAATAATATATAAATTTAGATGAATGATAAACAAAGTTAATACTATTCATATCTATTTACAAAACTAGAAAAATAATAGTTATGACAAAAAAAAAATATTTTGTTCTTATATTATTTTATTAGAATTAATATACACGTATATACACACATATATATATATATACATATATATACACATTAGAAAAACCTTAAATGGTAATGAGTTCATAAAAGGGTAAATTTGTAATTAATCTTTATTAAAAGCTTCATTTAGTTGTAAAAGCTACTTTAACTAGCTTCCTATTTTAAGCTTACCCTTTCAAAGTAAAAGATAAAGCGGACATCCAAAACAAAGCTTTTTTTATTTACGGGAGCTTATTTTTATTTCAAAAATGATATCTTAAGCTATCAGCAGCTCCATGTCAAACATACCCTTGCCCGAGAAGGATAACAACAGAGAAATGAAGAGTATTTACTAACCACTTTCAAAAGAAACATTTCATATACGGAAGTTGCTGTTGTCGAAGAAAAGAAGTCATGTTCTGCTTCTGCCTCCCCAAATAATCTATAGAGGACACGCAAAGTTAACTCATGGCCCTGAAAGAAAATTTATAAAAAACACAATAAGTTAATAAAGAGATAAATATTACATTGGTAGACTTCATTGCAAAATAAAAACAGAATAAAAGACTAAAGGAGAAGGTAATGGGATGAAGAAACAAGAAACATGTCAAGTAGCCCCAGATTGAGTAAAGAACCAAACTGGAAATGCCAATTAATGCAATAATAACAGAAACAGGCAACAAAACAATCTTAATGCCAATGAAAGTAACATCAATGTCAATATTGTCATCATGTATGTGCATTCACTATTATAGACTACCCAATTAGTCTGGCATACAAGGCTTGTTACCATTCAAGCATTCAGTATCCAACATCATGAGCAGGTAACCAGATCTATAAATTCACAGACACATAGGGATTTGCAAAAATCAGTAAAGACTGACAAAATTAAAATATCCAGGGAAGTCAATGCTATATTCTCTTCGATTTGGATCTCAATTCCAAGTTTGTATTCAGTTCACTGTCCGGTTTGGGACTGACCGGTTCTAAACCAGAACTGCGCCAGTACCACTGGGTGTATATCAGTATGATGTTTTCACTTTTCACATCCATGCAAACGCAACTGAACTTGAACCAACCAAAATATCAGCAAAACCGAACCAGGACGGGCTAGCCCTGACTTCCATAGGTCCTTGGTTTGACCTCCTAGTGAGAATTGAGGTCCTTGAGCAGGCGGGTGGCCTAGCTAACCCCTTTCTTCGTGCTTTTAAGAAAGATCACTTCGCTTGCCATTGACCGGATCACAGGGAATCACCCAGTAAGAGTGTGTGTGTGTGTGTGTATTAATCCAAGTTGACAAAATTTTTATACTGAAATAGGTTTGCCATGACAAAATTGGATTAGATAAAGGGTACATGGATTATCTGTGTGTGTGTGTATATATATATATATAAGCAAAAGTCAAACTGGTCCAGAAGAACAGTCTTCTTTTATGCTATATTCTATTATAAATCATATTTTATGTTCTATTTTACAGCAAGCATCAATGCCTTTTAATAATGTTCTAAATAGTTTCCATGGGCGTTCAAACTATCAAGTTCCAACAGAGAATAGAAAAGAAAATATAGTAAAACTACTGCCATGTAAATTGGATATATTCAGGTATTTTATGTCATACCCATAGTTGTTCAAAGCGCGCCTGAGGTGTGCCTAGGCTCAGCGTGTGGGGCTTTTTCTTAACTAAAGTGTGCCTGAGTTACATGGCTAGTTTAGAAAAGGTAGACAACTAGGAAACTAGCCATCATACATATATTTTGTTTATATTATTAATGTCTTAATATAACTAGGCCTCATACATGTGTTCTTATGCAACTAGGCAACTACATAGTTGATATTATAAATGTCTTTCTGCAACTAGGCAACATGAAACATAGCTTTATTTGATATTATAAATGTTTTTATACTATTTAAGTTGTATAGAAAACTAGACATCATACATATATAATTTCACTTTTTTATTTTGACGCGCCTTGCATTCATGAGGCCCGCGCCTGCGCCTAGGCTCCAAGGACACCTTTGCGCCTCAATGCGCCTTGAGCCTTTCACAACTATGGTCAGACCTAGTAAAACGACACAATCAACAGGGAATTAATACCAACCACATTTTTTAAATCTTAGTGCCATTTTAGAGTATATTCTAATTCTAAATGTTTTATTTTCTTTAATACGAGTGAAACCCCACCCGAGCCACCACAGGTGACATGAAGTAAACCCCAGGCGAGGACACACTACAAGTTATGAGCCAAGCATCACACCTAAAAGTGAAAACATAAAAGTAACTTGTTTATTTTTTAATTTGAAGAACGTATTTCTTTCAAGTATCAATGATACATCGTTTATCATTAACAGGTAGATATCAAACTTAAGCCAAACTTAGTGACTGTTTAGCAGGCTTTGTTGCCGACAATTGGTCAGTTGTGTCACACTGTCACTTGTACATAATTGGACTGGATTGTTTCTGCTACTATGTATAACTCAGTAATAACATAATCATGCTCAAAAACAGATCAAATGTGAACAGAATAACTATGCTTGACATCTTTAAGAAATAAAATTAAAGAAACTGAATTTAATCAAATTGATAAATACTGAATATTTTAAAATGAACATCAGCCTTGGAGAAATTACCTCATGACTTGTATAATCTGACAATATGTGTGTTTGTAGAAGTCTCCAAGGGTCCAACTCCAAAGGAAACTGATACAATACTCAAGTAGTCAAGATCGTAACAACATTAATTGAACTTTTATTAGAGGTTACAATGTGAAACGATGCAGTCAGCCAAATTATCAGTGGATGCTGCGATAAGATTGAAAACCAAGAGTAACATTATGATAGAGGTGGCAAATGGGGAACTCAGATGGGTCAACATGGGTAATCTTTTAGTACATGTCAAAATGGATAGAGTAGTTTGCCAACACTTTTTGTCCATTTTCTAAACTTATAAAAAATATAAACGAAAAACTAATGTCTTACATGTGGTTACAAAAACTACATAATTGAAACAATAATATTTTTTTTTAATAAAATGATTTAGGACTTTGTGCGACTCTCGACCCTGGCCCTGGTTAATCTTTTAGTGCATGTCAAAATGGATAGAGTAGTTTGCAAACACTTTTTTGTCCCTTTTCTAAACTTTATTAGAAGATGTAAACAAGAACCTAATGTCTTACATATGGTTACAAAAACACTATTGAAACCATAATCTGATATTTTTTTTAATAAAATGATTTAGGACTTTGTGCAACTCTCAGCCCTGTTAGACCATTTGACCTATTTCTTTATTATATATTATTTTATTTACCTACTTGACTTATTAGAGATAAATATAAACAAAATTAACCCATTTTATGTAAACAGGTCAAAAGAATTAGCAGTTAGAAGTTAGAACTTGAAACCATGAAACTACTATTTTTTCTTAGTGGATGCTACTATAAAATTGAGAACCAAGAGTAACATTACAGTGCAGGTAACAAGTGGGCAGGTTGGTCTGATAGAATTGGGTTAAATTTTAGTTGGAGATATCTTTGAGAGACTAAAATGGACATTTATGATAGAATCGCTAAAAAACAACAGTAACACTTAATGTAACTTATATTTGAAATAGCAAGCACTTAATAGCAAGTTAGCAACAATTAGTTGAGCACAAAAAAATTCTGCATGCTAGGATTATTACCTCAACTCCTAAATATGAAAGTAGAGAAAAGCGAAGCTGTGAACCTCCAGCAACCGCTATATGCTTATAAGCTTCGATGATGCGGATAAAAGCCGATTTCTGTATTTGATCCTTCTGCTCATCGGTGAGGCTAATTACAGGTGCAGACATCTTAGGCAGGACCACTTTGGAAGTTAACCGAACAGATGTTGCTGTTGAGGAGTTGATGCCATTCCCTTCAACCGTAGCTGCTTTTGGACTAAGTTCCTCAGACCTATCAGTAGACATTGACATAACTATATCCGCTGATGACCTGCCCAATTTGGTAAGCTGCTCTTGACTGTTTTCTTCTAATTCGGCAGGAATCAATGAGGAATCAACTTGGATTTCAGGCATCACGTCCTTCCGGGTCAACGAGTCTAGACCAGGGATACCATCCTCAAGGTCCCCAATATCCGTATCGTCAGATGGAAGAGTTGAACTAACAGTCTTTATACATGGCAAATCTGCAGCGAAAGGTGGGTCCATAGGCACCACCTCTTCCTCAGTCGCAGAATTGGCAGCAGAATGTGTTTTGCCACTGTCTTTTGCAGAAGCGCGCTCATCCTCCATTTCAGGCTTCTGCAGCTATTAGTAGAATGGCAGATATATTACATCAAAAAAAATATCAAATTACCCCCCCAATATAACTAGAGGAAATATAAAAGAGCAGGTAACGCTTGTTATTAAGTTTGGAGAGAAAGCAAGGGAGAAGATATTGTAAGTTACAAGAGAGGAGAAGAGAATGGAAAATAGAGTGATGACACTTTTGTGCTTGCTCTTGAGTTGGAAAGATAGGAAAAGTGTGTTATAGGGTTAAATGTGTAATATAGCAGCTTAGTTTCATAATTTTCCTAGTTATATCATCATACTTTAACTTTTTACAATTCATAGCAATGTACTTTCACATTTTGTTCTGCTTATAGCAATGTTCAATTTTTTATGATTTAACCCAATGGGCTTTTGGATTATATTCATAAATTAACACATTGCTTTTATCATTGAATTCCACGTCCTCATTCAAGTTTAGGGCATTGCTGAAACATCAATTTTTGTGAACTATGTCGATATGAAAAATAAAATGGTGAAAGTAGGTTGCTATTTACACATTTAACGTTTTTTTTAATATTCTCATGTTCTTGAGTTGGAGAAAGAAAAAGAAAGCCAATAGACTTGCAATGATACCTTTTTTTGTGCGGCTTGGTTAATAAAAAAAATTAGGAAAGAAGAAAAACAGTAGGCTTGTCAATTTGTCATTAGAAAATGTTTTGAAGTATCCCTTCTCTCCAAATCTTCCCACATTTGACACGAATCCTTTGAAGAGCACTAACTTTCCCTTTGACTCCTTTGAGTCCTTTCCCTTCTCTCATAAACTTCATCGTCAGTATTTGATAACTTGTATTTCCATTTTTCTCACTTAGGCCACTAAGCTTTTTTCATACATCCCAAGTCATACTGCTTACAAACATATCCTACATAGGTCATTAATGGAGGTAAAGTTCACAAAGTTTTAATGACCACAAATAACCTAGATGGGAAGATTTTTCGTAATACAATGACTTTGGAGGTATGAGAAAAGCTTAATGAGTAAGTGAGACAAGTAGCAAAGCATATTACTAAATAATGATATAACCCCTAAAAAAATCTCGACAACAAAATAATTTTTGTTTCTCTTCAAATCTCTCTTTCCGTTTTTCAACCCCGGCAACAGTGTAAACATTAGAAACCTACTTCACACTTTGGCGCACTTAGGTGACTATGCTCCTTTTTTTGCATTTCAAAATTGTCCTACCAATGTCAAATCAATTTGGAGGTAAAAAGTGTTGGCAAAAGTGTCATTGCCCTATAAAATGGCTTGTGGGATGAACTTTAAAAAGTACAATGACCTAAATTGTATTAAAAAAAAGAGAAAAGGATAGTGACCCAAGGAAGGAATTGACAAGTATGTAGCCTTTTACAGCATAAACCCTGTTCTAAAGATTCTACCTCATCACTGTGTGTGTCTGATGCAGAATGTGTTTGTTGCGAGTTGGTGGAGCGTGATAATATCTCTGTCAAATACGCAGACAGATTATTAACTTCGGTAGTTGGATGGGATCCAGTGTTCAGCTGCTCTTCTTCGCCCTCCTCTTTAGGACGAACTAAAGGAAGATTTGGCATGTTGGTCATTACTACTTCCACAAGCAAATCGGCTGATATACTGCTAATTAGAATTTCTAACATTGCGGCAGACTGTTCACCCTGTGCGACCAATGAACTAAACATAGTGATAAGCTGCTGCACTGGTCCATTGTCTGCTTTTCGTTTTGTTGTAGTTAATCTCCCTGAAGAATTCCTGTCATCACCCTTCGAGTCTTGTGTTGATTCCTCGGTTGAATTAGGTGTTGGTCTGGCACGCTTTCCAGGGACATCCTCTTTGTTCAGATCATTAACATCCTGTACTTCAGGCCTTTTCCTGACTCCAGTGGCATGCACAGTATCACATGCTTCTATTGAGGGTTTTATATCCTGTAAGAAACCAAACATTCAAAGGTACTGATCATTGGTGGAAAATTCAACACATCTACATGAAAACAAGTCCATGTGGGTTGCATTTCATTGATAATAGATCAAAAGGGCAGAATAGAAAGAACTATGGAACAGGTTTAACAGGTCGAAATTGGCCAGAGCGTAACTAGATGTTTATAATCTTTCTAAAGTGTAATATCTTAAAACAATTATATTATTACTTTTATTATTATAGTTGTCATACATTAATTATTTGTAGAATTGTAAAAAAGAAAAGGAAAAAAAATGTGCTAAAAAGAGTATGTGATCACCCCAACCAACTTGTTTTGGCCCGGGCTTAAAGATACCAGTGTTGCCACACCTACCTACAGATGTGTGCTATATCCATGTTTATTGATTAATGAGAGACTTATTATGTCCATGACATCAAGTACCTGTGCGATTGACGAATTATCTCCTGAAATTTGACAAAGGGCTTCTTCAGCCAACCGTCCAGCTTTCATTTCCGTAAGTGATCCAACTAGACGATCCCGCCACTGCAAAAATGGGGATAAATAAATAAATAATATTCAAACACAGTACATAAGCAGAACACATTAAAATGGGAATAATATTCAAAAACTAGAAATATTGCATTCCCTTGTTTGTGTATGATGTCAGTCAATTCAATCAAGTTCATACATGAAAGAACAACAAAGGATTGAAATTTGACTTTTTTTATTTGTCTACTCCTCTAATAGAAATGGATTTCCCTAAATTAAAAGCAGTAATAATACCAGATAAATTGGAGAGTGGGAGGAGCGGCGGTAATTACCACAGAGCATTAAATGGAAAATACTGAAGTGTTGATTTACACTAAAGCTGCCCTAAGGTATCGCCCTAAATTGGAGCATTTCAGGAGAAATTCATGACATAACTAAATAAATCAAAATTATTTACTCACGATATCGGTGGCTTTGACCCATTTACTTATGAATTGGTCGATTATGCTTATAAGTTTTGTCTATAAACGGTTAAAAGTAAAGAAAAAACTTTAGCTAAATAGAAAAGTAGAAACGGCTCAAATGGGTCTCAACTCACCAATGTATATTTTTAATGCATATAACCTCCTATACGTGCTTTACTAGTGTGGTGCCCATGTATTACATGGCTGCTTAAGTATTTTGATGAATGCAAGTATAAATTCTAATTACATTATTTAAATAGTAAGAACTTGAATTCTGTACTGATAAGTATTTATAATTAATTTAATAAGCTTTAGAATACTTATAAGTTTCAAATAAATATCAAAAATTAAAAGGACACAACTTGGTTTCTTCCATAATATTTATATTTAATTATTATTTCTCAACAATAAATAGAGTAACTAATAAAAGAAAATATAAAGGTTTAGCCCTAAAAAGGTTGACATATGAAGGAAATGATAGAAATGGGAGTACAATGAATTCTGGATAAATTTGGAAGTGAGTGATACTTGACAGCATAGGTCCTTATTAACTAGAATAGAGATTTAAAAAAAAAATTAGATTACTATAATAATATAGCTTATATATTTATATTTAACACGCATATTAAATATAAATTTGGACAAAAATGTTCATGGTCAACCCGAACCGACCTTTGTTGATGCATTACACAACCCATCCATTTTTGCGACCACTACCAACAGGTAAAAAAGTTGTCTACACTGGAATGGTCATAGATTCCATTAATTCATAATCTATTTAACAAACAAACAGAAAGCATTGTAGAAATAAGATCACTAATGCAAATACTCACTCAAAAAAAACCTAAAAATCACATTATGTGAAATAACATTTAACCACGAAAAAAGATACTTGAAGGAAAAAATAAAACCATAGACCATATTAACCGAAACGAATTAAGAATTTGGAACCATTACCGGCACAGCACCTGGGTGTGTGCATTTCAAGCAGGAGAGGAAAGCATTCTTTAAAGTATGATGCACTCCAGAAACATGACCCACTTTGACAGCAGAGTTTGATGGATCCAGACCAAGTAAAACTGGAAGAATGCGCCCATAGAATGCAGGTCGTTTCTTTGCAATAGCTGAAAGACTGTAAAGGCATTATAAAGCTAAAAGCTTGAAATTTAACAGCACTTAAAGAAGCATTTGCCATCATAAAACGTATAAGGAGCCTAAAAAATAACATTTATAAACATTAAGAAATGAGATAGGTCTTGTATTTCTGGAATGATCCATGGCTTTATTTAGGATATTCTCTGCAGTTCCACTCTCTAAAAACAAGGTTAAAAGTGGCGTGGGAATATGCCGAAAGAAAATAGCATATACGAAAAGGTTGAAACCATTATAACAGGTTGTTTACATGTATGTTTTGAAATTGATTTGTGTCATATTGGATAATCATAAACAGGTAATCAGCTGCATTAAATGGTACCGCAGAAGATAGTGTTTGTGGTCTTTGCTAGAATTGTTTGAGTGTTTGGAAAATTCTATTTATTTAAGGAACTAGTTGATAAAATGACCATAATGGACATTCTTTACATTCTCTTGAAGAATTCAAATTACATAACAATATATATGTTATCAACTAAAGAATATCCTTCTTTATAAACTATTTGTTAACAAATTTTGGAAAAAAAAGGTATCATATATAATTCCATATCCTTAATTTATCAGTATTATTTACAAAGAAAATGTGGGTAAAAAAAAATAGGGGTACAAAAGTGATCTTAATATTTCTTATTTTCTTTAAAAAAATCAATTTTGTTGTAGGATATATGATACTGATTATTTAACCCCGAATAATCAGAGAATCAAAATCACTCCATTCAAACATTAAAAAATGATTATAAAATTTCCTAGTCACTATAATCGAATAATTAGTTTATAACACACTACCACACACCCCCTAAATAAGGGCGACTTTTTTTCTAGAAGTACCCCATAATACCATAAAACTATTCCTCCTTGCATCTTTTCTCACTCCAACGGCATGGCCTTCGTAATTGGGTGTCCAAAAAAATTATAAATATTGGGTACATTATCATTACAAATATTTATACTTTAGACGCTACAAATAAATAAAATTTCAAGGTATGCACATGCATAGCCACTATTAAATGTAGATCGTCCCTCTCTTTTTCATGAACCGGGCACACATACACGCAATCTCTCATATGAAGATTGCACACCCTTATCTCAAGGTAAGTTGGGAAAGCTCGCCAAGGTTCTTCTGTCCCGCCAACAAACAAACTTAAGTTACATATTACTATGCCTAAGAATTAAGCAAAATAATATTTATTATGCTGGTTTTTTTGGGTTCTCTAAAAGTAGAGTAATCTATGTTAATTAATATAGGAACCTATAGGAGCAAAGGAGTCAAATATGAGGGCTACACTTGCCACGAATCCCATATGAGATAAAACATAACCCAAATCAATCCATTCATACGTAATAACGTAAATGGATCAAAATTGTCACCTCTGATCCTAGTTATAATTATTTCCATCTATGCAAGTCAAGTTTTATAGAGAAATCATCATAGTATAAGCATGTATGCCGAAGATCAGATACCTCTTAATTAGCACAATGACGACCATATTGTTGAGTGATTTCACAGCTGGATATCTAAGTTGATCAAGCAATAAACCCAGGTTCCGACTAGCTTCAATTGATAAATCGCTAACATTAAGTATTGGATGGCCTCCACGAAGCCAAGCTATGTTAAATTCATCTAGCATTTCTAAAACACAAGTCACAATACAGAAAAGCGTCAATAACCACATAATGCAACAATACAAGTACATCAAGGCATATACATTCAAGTAGGGTGTGCAAAAATTCGACCAAACCCACAAAACCAGAAGAACACCCAGAACAAGCCATATATGGTTCCGTTCTTGTTCTGAAGGTTTAGAATAACCGTTTCTCTATCCAGTTCAGTACCAAAAGTTATTTTTTTAACTGAAACAATGTTATCTTAATTTAGTTTTAAATTAGAAAACCCCTCCAATTTTTGGTGCAGTTATTTTGAAATTTTCATCTCTGGTTTCGACCCACTGCACACCCCTTACATTCAAGCAGAGGAGAATACCTCCAGAAGTTTGATCTTCAGGTGGTTCAGAAGAGGCAGTAGGATCAGCGGTATATAAAAGAGTTACTGCTTCAACAAACTTCAGTGCAAGCAACTTTCTCCCATCACTTTCCGGCTTACATAACATTAAGTTACAGAAAATAAGCCTTCATATATTATGCAAAAACATTGGGCATGTCATTGAAAAAAATTCTTACCTGGTAAGCCATTGAATATATTTCATCTTTAAACTTTAACACCCACACCCATGATGACTCGAGAGAATCATCCAACTCACTTGAATACAAACCCTGAGAGCAGCAGCTGTCAGTAATATTATATATTTTGGACAACATACTCAATATGCATGGTCATCATTGCAAGATAAAAATCAAAATTAAAGATATACGGGATTAATTTGGTCTTATCTACAACAAGGATTGCATTTCACACTATAATAACAAGATGCAAGATGTCAATGCACTACGTGTCTAAACCTCCTAAAATTTCTCATAATTAAACAAAAGGTGGAAAACTCTACAGTATCATATACCAAACCTAATTCTCAATTCATTGACATAAACGCATTGGATAAGTCGTATGCATTGTAGATCAAAGTTATCTCATTACTCCAAAGTAGATTTGTCCAATTTAAAGTGTATGAAAGTATTTTCAGTTTTATATTTAACAAAGCATCTTTAGTATTCTATTTAACATGAGAAAATTGAAGTCACTTGATGAAATTTTAAAAAATAGTTGGCTTAAAACTGAAATTTGATTGAGGCGCAACAATGATATAGGTATTCATTGTATAGATTCATTTTGATATTAGAGTTTTAAGAAAAACTTGTACATGTAGAAAATGACGCACCAATTGATATACTTCACTGTATAACAAAACTTAATTATTATTCAATACTTATATTGCATATAAAATAATGCTAACAATCGTTCTGACAGTATTTCTATATAAATACATTTATGTTTTATAAACTAAATTAATTAAAAACTATTTTAAGTTGTCGATGTCATCATGTCACAACAAAGTAGATCGACTATTTTACCAATTGAAAATACAACTATAAATGTAATCAAAGAGGACAAATCTTGGCATATTCTATTGATTATAAGAGGCAATGATACATATCTATATGTATAGATATCTAAAACATAAAAGCCCATGAACATAAGAAGGCTTGACCTACCATATCAATAGACATTACCAAATACATATATACATTTTAACACTCCCCCTCATGCTAGAGCATAGTGTTTATGCCCAGCTTGTTAGAAATATATTTAGTCTGATTCCCATGTAATGCATCAGTGAAAACATGAGGGCATTGAGGGGCTGTGATTGCTTCAATTGTAGCCTCTCCCAAGTGAAATAATAGTCAACCTCTAATTGTTTGTTTGCAATATGGACAGCTGCCTAGTTATCACACCATAAGACTATTGGTTTCAATTGAGTAGCCATACAAGTTCACAAGTGGCTTGTGTTATAGCACTGTACTCAGAGTCTGCACTTGAAGGAGATACAACACTATGGGCATGTTTGGCACGACTAGCTGGAGCTTTTGGGAGCTGTAGCTTCTTAAAAGAATTGGAGCTTTTTGTTTTTTATAAATGTGTTCGGTAAAAGTAGTTGTAGCTGTAACTTTTAGTATTAAATGACATAAAAAGACATTAATATTAATTAAAAATTATAGTTTATAATTATTTAGAGGGTAAAAAGGTAATTTTGTTTGACTAAAAGCTTAAGCTCGTTTTGAAAGCTACTTCAAGTAGCTTCTCGTGGAAGAGCTTTTGAGAGCTTTCAAATCCGAATCCAAAGCTTAAGCTCCGAGCTTTAGAGCTAGAGCTTTCAAAAATCAAAAGTTGAAGCTCTCAAAAGCTCCTTGCCAAACGCAACCTATGTTTCTTACTTTTTAGAGAAAATGAGATTACCGCTAACAAAGACACGATAACCAGTAGCTGAACACCAATTTGTAGGATCTCCATGGTCGCTATGTTTTTTATTAGCATCTACGATTTAATATATTTCACCACCTTGTAATTTATTTAGCCAAATCTCTACCTTGTTGTATTCCCAGGTCAAGGGATCTCTATCATCATATTCAACGCAATTTGTTAAGTTCTGAAGTTTGATTGGTCTTAGGACGGTCAAGTACCCTTTATTGAGGCATTAAGCAAGACTCTGAAGGTATGACCACCTCAATTAGGCACAAAAGGATTTTTCTGAGAAATTTTTTTCAATAAGTATATCACAAATTCCCAATTCATAATCAATATAGTGACTCACAAGTGCAGCTGTGAACACATGCCCCTCTGTTACTAAACCACATGTTTTCAATGTTTTTTTCCCTATTTCTCTATTTGTACTTCACTTTTCGATCGTCATTTTCACAACCATATGCCTCATAGACCTCATCTAAATTGTGCCTCCAAACCCTTGCATTAGAGCATCTGCAATATCAAGGACTTTTGAGGTCCTTATAATTAACACATTTGCTTTTTTACTTCTATTTCAGATTCTTTTTAATAATCCACGTCAGCTTTTGTAAAAACCATGTTTTTTAAAGACCAAACCTGCAATCCTAAAAACCTCTTAGGCTCTTATGGTCCTTATCACTTGATTTTTAGAAAGTTATTATCTTTTATAAACATTCCATATTATCTATATTCTATTAGTCATAAATAATAAAGATTGGATAAATACAAAAATTACAATTGCATTAGAATAAATGAGTACATAAATCAAAATTACTTTGATATTAAAAAAGAAACTAAAACTAAATTAGATAATAAAGAAACTACATAAACTAATATTAAACATATTTAATATTTTAAAATTTTACCGACGTTCATAATTTGAATTATTTACTTCTTTTTAAACATAGCGCTTATTACCACATAATCAATCAAAAAGGTATTGAATTTAATTAACAAAACTTAACTACCAATAATACGACTATTCCATTTAACATAAAATGAAACTCTTTATTTTTCCGATGATAATAGGATTTTTTTTCCTTTTTTTAATAGTTTTAAATGATGAGAATATAATAAGGTGTGTCCTATTTTTTTTGCCCTTTCCCTTCCTTCAGCTCACTGCCCCTTCCTCCAGGTTTTTCATCCAATGACCTTGCAACTTTAAAATCCCTTTTGCCACATCAAACCAATGAGGCAAGGACTTCTCCTACAAGGACCCATTACACATGCTTTTAGACTCAATATTATCATCATTGGAATTAGCCTAAAATTGGGCCCTATAGTAAGCATTTAAGCGTAAATCAATGCATACTATTATTTACTTTTACCAAGGTTGAGCTACTTTTAACATTTTGCGATTCTAACCTGCCAATTATCAATGTTCCCATGTGAAGAGACCCACGAACAATCATGGTTGCTCCATAGTTTCACTAAGCAAATGTCACTAAGATGCCATGACCTTCATTCCCAGTGGAGTCTCATGCATCTCTCGCCGTTCCCTTACATAGCCCTTGTTCATCACCATCACGCATGAAAGAGAATTCATGCCCTAAACTTGTCCTCCATCACCAAAATTTATTACACCATTGACCATTTTGCATAAAACCTCCACTGCAATTTCTAATTTTTCCTTCAATGCTTCAACTCACTTCAAAGTCATTGGTCCAAAAATTGCTTTGGTACGAATATGATAAGAACCCATACAAATTACTATTGAAAATGTGGAATTAAACGAACAAATGTCATCATGACAATGCAAACAAGCAAATAAAAAGGCCTACTTTGAGAGCTAGACTAGCTCCCCGTGATGCTCTCCAACCTCCTACCTGCTTAATTAATGGAAATGAAAAGTAAGTTTAACAATCTCATGGCCCTCTTGCGCTATTTATAAAACGCACTAATCATAAAAACTAGTGTAATATTTGTGTGTTGCTCAAAACACAATTTCTTAATCCTCAAGTTTCACAGCACACCAAATTCTCCAAATGGCTCTAAGGTATCAAAAGTACAATATTATATCATGATAATGTATGAAGTTTCTTGAGGTCTTGAAATATTATTTGAATGTCAAACATAACAAGATATTGATAACAGTTGATAAAGATTACATTATAGTAAAACAAGGTATTACATAAAATATGTAATTCTCATTGTAAATTAAAAAATACTTTAACATTTCAGAGTGGTGTTCTTCATAAATAAACAGAAACAAAAGAGGTCACTTACTTTTGTCTTGTCATGGAACGTTATCCTTAAATGAATTTGACATCTTTTGTTATCAACTAATTTTATCTACTTCTTTACTCCAAAGACATCCAACCCTTAAAGTAACGTCATTTGCAAAAAAAACCCATGCATAATCATACTTCATCTTTGCTTTATTCGGTTAAACATATCTCGGGCACCTTAATTGGCCCTCAACAATCCATATATGTCACATCACATGTTTAATGAATACAAGTAAATTGATAGTCGTAAAAGTTTATTTTGGGCCACTATATACATGATTGAGATCAATGTTTTGGTAAATAAATGGCTCGTCTCATCGTCACATGAACCCCCCACCCCCCCCCCCCTTACTTTGTTGGTACATCCCGTGTGACGATAGCAGTCTAAGTTGTCTTACATTGTGATTTTGCATATGTTTGGTATATATATATTATATATGATTGATGTTTATCAGTGTTTGTATGTTTGAACTTGATGTAACGTATTACAAGAAGTTCAAACATAAAACTCAAAGGTAAAATCAATCATAAGGTAATATTATAAGTTTCATCACTTAAGTGTTTAAGTGTAAAAGGCTAGATTCGAATTTCTTAAGGGGATACATTCGAATCTGAGATAGATTCGAATGAGTCCATAGATTCGAATATAGGTTAGATTCGAATCTGTCAGATGGACAGATTCGAATGGGCCTTAGGCCAGATTCGAGGTTGGCCCACAACAAACTCGAATCAGGGTCTATAATTAGGGATAGACTCGAATGATTAGCAGACCTTTGGCAGAATTCGTGAGGAATTAAGCAATAGGCGATCTCGAGTTTATCAGCTAGGTGAGTCCCGTTTCGGAGAGAATTAGTACGTAGGATCGTTCGTGTGTCGTTCGTTCAACGTCTGATAGTCTCCGTGTTTCCGTTGGTTGAGAGTTGTCCGTCTAACCGTCAACGAGGATTCCGCACTCGTTAACGGATCCGCGTCTAGATAGATCTTGCATTGGTAGACCTTACATACTTTCTTCTACAACAAACCCTTCCTCACGCCTATTTGGTCATGTTCGATAAAGGAGTGACACAAGGGCTGCTTGTCCAAAGTCTCACATAGCACTTGTTAACCATGATTAAGTGATTGCCTCCTATCTCACTTGGCTCCTTAGTTTCTCTATTATCCAAAAAATTAGTTTCCAAAAAACTTTGGCATAGATGTATAAATCCTATGAACTGAAAGTCCTTTTCAGCTACAGTACCCTCCTAAATGCTTACCAATTGGCATTTGAAGTTGATTTATCATAACTACTAAAGGCAATCTAGTTTGATGGTTTAACTCGTTTATAAGTAATTGTAAGAACTTGGAAGTCAACTTTATGTCTTTATTATCATATTCTAGAATGACAATGCCATCTTTTTACTCATTAAATCTATTTGGGACATCATATTTTTGAATTGCAATGTGAAAAGGCTTAACCCCTATAGAAGCCAATGTTTACCCTTTGAAAAGTGAAAAGCCAATGCATATGAGCACATTAAGCAAAGCAAATTGAACCTCGGACTCCTAATGCTAGAGAATGGGAATTCATTGACATTATTTACATATATACATCATTCACTAATCAAATCACTATTCATAAATGGGTTAAGCTAACATGCACCATTTATTTATTAATAAATAATGGTTTTCTAACATGCACCATAATCACTTACATTTTACCATGCATAAACAATTTAGTTTTATTAGCTTAACCATCAATGACGGATTTAATAAATAATATTATATTAATAACCTTTTTCACAAAATTTAACAATATGGTATGTATGCTAGTTTACAATAATAGCATCTCTGTTACTTTTATATGGGTCTAAAAAACTTAGAACTTCTGATTCTGTTTAACAGTTAACTATGCATTTACCTGAATAGCAATTTTTGCAAGAGCACGTCGGAATAAACCAATTCCACATGTAATTGCTTGTCTAGCAACTGCTGGGGTACCATCTCTTAAGAGAGTTATCAATAAAGGTACAATCTCAGGCAATAAATCTGTATAATTTAACCCCACTTCACCGGCAATCCTACATACGAGAATCGATTAATCAGCAAATCCAGTAATTTTCTAATTTATATATTAAAAAAACTACAAAGAATAAAGTTCCACATCACAAAGCAACTCCACCTACGTATTCATAGATAGCTTCAAGTCAAGATAAACAATAAAGGTGAAGGCAGGCCCTATGAACCAATATTGGTTATTCTTGCTTGCATTAATCACAACGCATTGGTAGTCCTACCATACAAATGTTCCACTTAACTTCTGATGTTTGTGTCCCCAGAAATTGGTCATGTTGAGCATTTTTGCATTAATGTGTTATCTTTCATTCTCATAATGATGGATATAAAATATTAAGGTGCAGGTTTTATAGCAAGATTTAAGACTTCAAGCTGCAAATACATGGCAAGCTTATATCTTCACACATCTAATGTTAATTTGTCAAAGTTATCTAATAATCACTTTTGGGAAGATTCAAGACTTGGATCACACCAAGAAGCAGGACATCTGGGATTACACAGTCCTCATAGTTACCAAACCTCAATATGAAGTTAATCAGTTCAATATCAGACTCTTGTTAGCATGATCTTTCGGCTTTCACAAGACAAAACTGTTGTAGCAAAAAATCCATGAACACGTTCAACCATATTAAGCCATAGAAATCGAGGCATAATATGCTCAAGTATTCCAAATGTAACGTTTTTATGAGAAAAGTATGCAACTACAGAGGTTATCTTCTAATATTTAAGTCAAAGTACAACAATACAAACATTAACCGCTATAAACACAATGCAAAAATTAGAAAAACCTATTAAAGACCAGAACTCACTCCAATGTCAACGCCATAATCTTTTATAGCCAAAATTCATCAAACAGGTGACTAAAGTTTCAGCATTTTGAATAGAAGGCTATCCGAATATACCAATTCAACTTAGAAATAAAAAAGCTAACAGATAAATGATTATCAATGAGGCTTACTCTGCAACGAATCTGCGAACGGGACTGTTGCGGTCGGTGTGAAGATCAAGAAGTTGAGGAAGGAACTCCGAGACCAAGTGAGGGCTTTCTGCGCGAGAAACTTCCTCTTTTAGCTTACCTAAATTCTCGAGCTTCGAAGGAACATCAGTGGAGAACTTGATGGAGTCAATGAGGCCAGCAAACTTCTCCCTCGAAATCGCAGCCATCATTCCCACCATAATTGATCTGTATACAGAAAAATCCCTATTTCATGAACCCTAATTCTAACAATTTTGTAACTGAATTTGATTAAAAATTGTCTGTTCTTGGGGTATTTGTGTTCTGCGGGAAGCCTCACTTTGTTTTTGTGACAACTTTGAGAAGATTGACTTATGACTGGGTATTGTATTGCGTAGTGTCTTTCTTTGGTTAAGAAATTTTACAATTTGGACACTCCACTTCTGAATGTGTCAATTACAGTCCTCGTTAAAGGGTGTTGAAAAATGAGAATCCAGTTTCGCCTAGTTCGTTTCTAGAGGCAGGTCGAACGAGTCACGTCCAGTCGCACTTTATAACTCTAGTCTCTACTTTGTGTGGAGTCGCTAGCCCCATAGTTATTGTAGTATTCGCCACTACTTGTATTGTCAATCTAGTGGATAACTTATGGCTAATAAATGAATTCACGTACAGTTAGCATATATTTTATAGTTTACATGAACCATTTCGTTTGTAAGTGATAGTGTACCTCCTAGTTTAGGCTTTGGGCCTTTCGTTTGGGCTCAAATCTTATCATATTAGGTTATGGTTTTATTTCCATTTAACTCTAAACCTCATTATGGATTGTCAAATATAAAACAATAGTGTGACTTTTCTATAGTCAAAGGGTAAAAGGTTTCTTTAATCCATAGTTAGAGGGGTTAGATGGTAAATTCTCAAAGCCATATATAAATGCATGGCATATGTACGTAAGATATAATTCTCTCACAATTCACTTACACAAGTTCAAATACACACATACGAATTTGTTTTTCCATCTTCTACCTCTCGACTTTCTTCTCCAATTTCATGTATTGATTCATTGATTTCTCAATAAAGATTCATGTTTTTTATTATTCTTTCTCATTCTAGTTGATTGATTACATTGTTTAACCACAACAAAGTGGTATCACGAGCCAAGGTTGCGTTTCTTGGAGGTTTACGTAGGAGGTGTGTTCCGCCATTGTTGAGTTCGTTTCGAAGCTTTTCGGAATTCGTAGGAAAGGTTTACGTTTCTTGGAGTTTCGTAGGAAGTGAATTTTCCGTCATTATTGTTCGAAGTTCGAAGGCACGGTCGGGAATTAAAGATTCGTAGGAAGGAGTAGTGATCGACGGTTCTTGAAGAATCATTTTCTTTGTTTGTTTTCGTTCTTCTCGGTTACATGGTTCTTGGTTTTGGTCCTACGGTTGGAGACGAAAATCAAAGGAGATTGGAATCAATTTTCTTTGTGGTCTTGATTTTTTGCAATTTTTATCTCGTCGGAAAAACCAGTTTCGACCGGAGAAGACGACCGGAGAAGAATCAGCTACGGACTGCTCGAACTTGGTAGGCTCTCGAAGTTGAGCAAGAGTTCGAACTTAGCCTACTTGAAGTTGAGGAGTTTCTTCAAACCGAAGGGGATCTCGAAGCTATTGTGTTCTTCGAACCTAAGGGAGGTCTAGAAGATAAGGAGAGCTTCGAATTTATAGTTGATCTCAAACCTATAAAGGGTCCTCGAACTTGGCCATCACGAATTTAATGCAATTCGAATTTGGCACTTTCAAAAATTAAAGTTTGACTTTTTTTTTTCAAATTTTGAACTTGTTGGCACTTAATTTGGATTTCGAAGTTAGGTGACCCTCGAAGTTAAGGTGATCCCGAACTTATATTGGTTCCTCGAATTTAAGCTGTTATCGAAATTATTTTTTACGAACTTGATTGAACTAATAATGGCACCCCCTATGATAGCGGTTGAGAAGTTTACGGGCAAAAATAATTTCAGTCTATGGCGACTTAAGATGAGGGCACTTCTGAAAAGGGAAAGTATATGGACTCCGTTAACGGGTAGACGACCCGAAAACATGGACAAAGTCGAGTTCAGATTGCAGGACGAAGAAGCGCATTCCACGCTTTTGTTGTCACTTTCCGATGAAGTACTATATGAAGTCGCAGATGAAGAGACAGTCGAGGGCTTATGGATGAAGCTGGAATCTCTGTATATGACGAAGTCGGTGACGAATAAGTTGCTTTTAAAACAACGATTGTTTTCATTGAAATATGAAGGAGGGTTCGGCGCTTAAAGATCATTTAGATGAATTATATTCGATCTTGATGGATCTTAAAAATTTGGAGGTAAAAATCGAAGACGAAGATGCGGCTTTGATTTTACTCGTGTCGTTGCCGCCATCTTATGAGAATTTTGTGAATTTGTTGGTCGTCGGAAGGGATACAATCACACTTGAAGAAGTGAGATCGGGTCTTCACTCGCGTGAACTCCGTCATAAAGCCTCAGGGAACAGTCTGGAGTCTCAATCGGTGGGTTTAAATGTGGTTAGAAGTGATAGATACGGTGATCGATCAAGCAAAGAGAAAGGAAAGCAGAGGAGAGGAAGATCAAAATCACGGACAAGGAAACCCGGCAACAAAGATACTTGTCACACTTGTGGTCAAAAGGGCCATTGGAGAAGAGATTGTCCGAAGAATCAAGCAAGTAGTTCTAATGCAAACGTGGCAAAGGAGGATACAAAGTCAGAGTCAGAATTTATGCTTATGGTGTCGTCTTGTCATGTGGGAACTTCACAGGAGTGGATCCTGGATTCGGGGTGTTCGTTTCACATGTGTCCGTACAAGGAGTGGTTCTCGACTTATGAAGAGCGGAGTTCTGGAAGTGTTCTAATGGGTAACGATGTTCCATGCAAGGTGGTTGGCATTGGTCGATCAAGATTCGCATGCATGATGGAGTTGTTTGGGAATTGACCACACATTCTAGAAATGTCAAAGAGTTTGATTTCTCTTAGCACTCTCGATGCTAAAGGTTACAAGTACTCATGTCAAGGTGGAGTACTCAAGGTATCCAAGGGAGCATTGGTTGTCATAAAAGGAGTTCGAGAAGCTACACTGTACATGTTGAAGTGTGAAACGATACTAAGGAATGGAATCGCTGCCGTTTCGCAAACGCAAAGTGAAGATCTGGAGTTGACGAAGATGTGGCACATGAGGCTTGGCCATGTAGGGCAAAAGGGCTTGGAGCTGTTGAGCTCAAGAGATCTTCTTGGAGGACATAAGGTGACAAAGTTGGATTTTTGTGAGAATTGTGTGCTTGGCAAACAGACGAAAGTCAGTTTTTCAACGGCCGTTCATCAGACTAAAGCTTTGTTGGATTACGTTCATATGGATTGTTAGGGTCTATCCAGAGTGTTGTCACTCGGTGGTGGTTGGTATTTTCTTTCAATCATAGATGATTTTTTGCGAATGACGTGGGTGTTCATTATGAAGCACAAGGGTGAGTCATTCGGAAAATTCAGGAGCTGGAAGACACTGGTGGAGAATCAGTTAGAACGTAAAGTCAAGAAGATTAAAACACACAATGTGTTGGAGTTTTGTTCATGGGAGTTTGACGATTTCTGTGAGGAGAACGGCATTGCAAGACACAAGACGGTTCGGCATACGCCTCAGCAAAACGGGGTAGCCGAAAGGATGAACAGGACACTACTGGAACGAGCAAGGTGTTTGTTGCTGAATGCGGGTCTGTCGCGTGGATATTGGGCCGAAGCAGTAAACACGGCGTGTTATCTCATCAACCGTTCGCCTGCTACCGCCATTGATTGTAAAACATCGTTTGAAATTTGGACGGGTAAACCAGCGGACTATTCGAAGCTCAGGGTGTTTGGGTGTCCAGCGTATTACCATGTAAATGATGGTAAATTGGAACCGAGGGCCAAGAAAGGTGTTTTCATGGGGTATGGAGATGGTGTGAAGGGTTATAGAGTTTGGTCTCCAGATGAGATGAGAATTGTGCTGAGCCGTGATGTTACATTCGATGAGAAGAATATGTATTCTACCAAGGAGAGTGTCACCAAGAAGGTGGAGGAGCACGATGTGTCTGATCGTGGTTCCAGTGACAACAGGGTAGAGTTTGTAAATGAAGAAGAAAACCAAGTGAATGTTAAGAACGAGTCCAGAAAAAAAGATGTGGAATACGGGAGTGAACCGTTGACAGATTCAGGCTTGAGGACGTCGTCTGTTCAAGGTTCGAGTTCGGGGTTATCTCGTGAAGGTGGAGCCGGTAGCTCGCTAGCTCAAGAGAGATCGAGGAGACAGATAAAACCACCGACTCAATATGGTTTTGAAGACATGGCCGCTTATGCTTTACAGGTTGCAGAAGATATGGACAGCTCAAACGAGCCTAATTCCTATCTGGAAGCAATTGTGTCTAAAGATGCAGATCGGTGGTCTGGTGCAATGTCAGAAGAGATTGAATCTCTGCACAAGAATAAGACATGGGTTCTTGTTCAGTACCGGAAGGTAGAAGGGTTGTTGGCTGCAAATGGATTTTCAAGAAGAAAGTCAGTGTCGAACAGTCAGAAGAAGTAAGATTCAAGGGCAGACTGGTAGCCAAGGGTTATAGTCAGAAGGAAGGTCTCGACTACAATGAAATTTTCTCCCCGGAGGTTCGTCATACGTCAATCAGGGTGTTGTTATCGCTAGTCGCACATGGTGACTTGGAGCTGGAACAACTAGATGTGAAGACGACATTTCTGCATGGTGATTTGGATGAAGAGATCTATATGTCATAACCGGAAGGTTATGTGGAGCCAGGAAAAGAAAATTTGGTGGGTCTGTTAAAGAGATTGGTGTATGGCCTGAAGCAATCCCCAAGACAGTGGTACAAGCGGTTTGATAGCTTTATGGTGGGTCATGGATTTGTTCGAAGTCCTTATGACTGCTGTGTATATCACCAGAAGTTGAAAGATGGAAGCATGCTTTACTTGTTGGTGTATGTAGATGATATGCTGATCGCTGCGAAAGATATAAGAGAAGTTCAACGCGTGAAGAAGCTTCTCAGTACCGAGTTTGAGATGAAGGATCTAGGTCCTGCGAGGAGGATTCTGGGGATTGATATCTTACGAGACCGAAAGAACAAACGGTTGTTCTTGTCGCAGCAAGTTTACGTTGAGAAGATACTGCGTAGATTCGGGATGTTTGATGCGAAGCCAGTAAACAATCCGTCGTCATCAAGTTTTCGTCCTTCATTGGTGGTGTCTAATGGAGTTGAGGGTGATGATGAGAAAATGTCAAACGTTCCCTACTCTCAGGCTGTGGGAAGTTTGATGTATTTGATGGTCTGTACGAGACCATATTTATCATACTCAGTGAATGTGGTGTCTCGCTTTATGTGTAATCCGAAGAAGGATCATTGGGTAGCAGTTAAACGAGTATTCCGTTATCTCAGAGGAATAATGGATGTTGGTCTCATTTACGGAGGTGATCGAAATGTTGAAGTAACAGGGTACTCAGACTCGGATTATGCTGTAGATCTGGACAGACGAAGGTCGCTTACGGGGTATGTGTTTACACTCGGTAATGCGGTGATAAGCTGGAAGGCAACGCTTCAACCATCAGTAGCTTTATCCACTACTGAAGCAGAGTATATGGCGTTAACTGAAACAGCCAAGGAGGCAATATGGCTGAAAGGTCTGATTGGAGATCTGGGAGTAGATTAAGAGAAGACGTTGATACACTGTGATAGCATGAGTGCTATTAGTCTGGCGAAGGATCAAGTCTATCATGATCGTATCAAGCATACTGATGTTCGTTACCATTTCATCAGATCTGAGTCGCGAATCAGAGTCGTGAAAATCGGTAAGGATAATCCAGCAGATATGTTAACGAAGACAATTCCTGGAGTGAAGTTCAGAAGTTGCTTAGACGTGCTGAACGTCGGAAATTGGAATTCACATTTGACTTAGCTAAAGTCAAGGTGGAGTTTGTCAAATATAAAGCAATAGTGTGAGTTTTCTATAGTCAAAGGGTAAAAGGTTTCTTTAATCCATAGTTAGAGGGGTTAGATGGTAAATTCTCAAAGCCATATATAAATGCATGGCATATGTACGTAAGATGTAATTCTCTCACAATTCACTTACACAAGTTCAAATACACACATACGAATTTGTTTTTCCATCTTCTACCTCTCGACTTTCTTCTCCAATTTCATGTATTGATTCATTGATTTCTCAATAAAGATTCATGTTCTTTATTATTCTTTCTCATTCTAGTTGATTGATTACATTGTTTAACCACAACATGGATTTTATATACACACCCTACTACTAATGTTTTGTTCTTCAATTTTACAGGAAGTGAAAAGAATGGGAAAAAAGATGAAATAAAGAAACATAGAGGAAAGAAAAAGAAAACAAAAAATAGGTTTTTAAAAAAACACAATCCTTTTGGTTCCTTTGTTTCTTATCCTTTCTTCATTGAGAAAACAAAAAATAGGTTTTTAAAAGAACATAATCTTTTGGTTCCTTTGAATATTTCCCTTTCTTCTCATTTTTGGAGAGAAAGATTTTCATAGTTTTTTCGTTCCAATTCTTTCCCATTTCTTCCTTTGAAATGTTTAAATAACACAACAACTTTTTGTTTCTCCCATTTTCTCTTCTTTTCTTCAACTTTCTCTCATTAAGTTATGTTAAAGAACACAGAGTAAGAGAAGCCGTCTTTTGAATCCTCCCCATTTTCCCACCGGCAAAATACTCACCATCATTTTCTTCGTATTCTCTATACATCCTTTCATTTTACTATCACACCTATACATTTATATACATATATCGCTATGATGTATAATATTATCAATCATATTCTGACTTGATCGTTAAAGATGTCTCCCGAGGCTCACGCCCTGGGTCCACGTCTAACAATTATCTATTATGGTTCAGTTATGGATCTAAGCTCGGGAACAAGAAGAACGGTCACATCTCATATCATCAAGAACCCGCTGGATCTATGCTCAGACATTTGGATTCATCCGTAGGACCTTGAACAAAAAGTCATCGTGTGCTATTCGATTTCTAGGTTTCATCTCTAAAGCATATAATTGATATACCTTCATCTAGAAGCAAAAAAATCATGGTATATCCAACGCTTCAAACATGTGATATGCATTTGCGTCCACATGCGAAATAAAAAAAAATAGAACTTTAGAAGTATTCATTGGGTAAAAAAACACGCATTGTATTCTCCTTTGAAAACTAAAAAAAACACTACATTTCGTGTTAATCTTGGCAAATGAATAAAAGTATTTTGTCTTTTATTAAAAACCAAAAAGATAAAAGATAATGATCAATGAGAAGATAAGGTCAGTCCATCTTTTCTGTCAAGAGTATGCACATATCCAAAATAATTTATGTAAAAGAAGAAGCTTAAAGAAAAATATATGCCTTCATTATGTAACATCTTAGGATTTAAATAATTGTAATCAAGGATATTTAGCTTAAATTTGTATTTTATGTAATCAAGTTGGATTATTTATAAAAGTTATTAATTCGGAAATTATGTATATGGGAATTTAAAAGTTGGTTGCTGTATTAAGAAATTAAGAAAATTTAGAATTTAAATTTATTAAGTAAGTATGATGAATTATAGTTGATTAGTGATGATAGAATAAAAAATCTTTATTTAATAAGATCAGATAAGTGGAGGGGTTATTTGTGTCAATGGCCGAAACTATTGAAATAAAATATCATTTGTCTTTCATTTCATCATTTCACCACTTCATCTTCAAGCCCTCTCTCTCTCTAAAATATCTACTGAAATTAGTTAATTTGGAATAGAAATTCGTGGATTTAACTGAATATTATCAGGAATCAATTGGAATTTAAGGGAAGAAACTAATTTCTTGAGTTTAAAAAGAAAATTTGGATTTATAGATCTGAACATTTATTTTGCATGTATGTTATTCAAGTTGGAAAACATCAATTGAAGTCCCCTGAAGCTTTAGAAACAAGAATCGTGCTTCGAATCGAACAGAAAGGTAAGAAATCTGAATTTTTGTGACGTTTTGTGTTCTTGAAAAAAAGTTCATATTTTGGTTAAATCTGGACAAATTAGCATGTTTATGATGGGGAAAATGATGTGGAAACACCCCATATATGTTAATTTAATATTTCTATGGATTGCATGTGGCTAGAATTAAGTTTGGTAAATTTTTGTATTAAACCCGTAAGTTGCGACCTGCACATCTGCAAGTCGACTCGGCGAGTCGCCAAGAACACAAGAACAACCGTTAAAGTTTCTAAGTGTTGGATCCGAGCTCGGTTGGGACCCGAATTCGAATGGGGACCCGAAATTTCAGATGGGTCAAAACTCGGGTCAAAGTATCTCGGATAAGTACTTCGGGTATAATTGAAATCCGGCCGAGATCCGAATTAGTACCTCGGATAAGTACTTCGGGTATAATCTAAATCCGGCCGAGATCCAAAATTCAAATCTCGACTCGGCGAGTCAAGTGGGACATCTCAACGAGTCGGCCCCAGTTCATGCAAAATCCGGACGTGGGTTAAGTGTAACACCCTCTAAACCCAGCTAAAAGCCACGTCATTTACAATACACAGGTGGCATAAACGCATATAAAATCTATCACACATGTCCAGGGTTTACACAAACACTGATTAATTAAAACATTTTGCAGACACTAACCACGATGTCTAGAGTCAACCCGACATACAAAACCCGACCCGGATCCCAATATTCACAAACAAACCCGGTACAACTGACCCACAATTTTCTAATAGTATAACGAACACATACATATAACAAACCGGAATCCCTCGGCAACAGCACGATCATGCTCCTACTTTCGCTCAGGAGCTAGCGGTCCTATCTTCGGTTCCCCTGACAACATATCAGACTCGAATACGTGAGCTTCGCAGCTCGTGAGTACACAAGGGTTAGACACTGCACTAATCACATAAGCACATAACGCATGTCACATGATAACTTTACACTACGCGGCATATCACACGCCGACAAACCTCCGATCAGAGACACTAGAGATCCAATACAGAAGGAGATTCTCATCTCAATTGAGGAATCCCTCCCCCCCTAGAGCCAAGCCACGCCCGTGGGGGCTATCAGGACAACGACCGCATGTGTATATATATATATATATATATATATATATATATATATATATATATATATATATATATATATATATATATATATATATATATATATATATATATATATATATATATATATATATATATATATGGGAGCCCCACGCAAGGTTAAACAGAGCTACACAGCTCCCGCGATAACTCATCACGATACACTATAGTGGATCTCATACATAACAATATATTCACATATAAAGAAGGGTAAGCTCATACCTGAGGGGCAGCTCCCAATGCCCAAACAATTCATATAAACACATATGAAGTACTAACACGAAAGACTCAAAAGACAGCGACTAGTCTTTTAAAAAGGTCTCGCGTACTCACCTGGATCACCCCGCACAATATCCCTAATTCTCTGATCCGAACCCGGCTCGAAACAATCTCTGACAATCCCTGTACACACAATAATTTTCCCCAGATTAATCTCAATATCCCATAATCATTGCTACTGAACTCCAAAAAGCAACCCAAGTGACCCCCAAAGCCCAAAACCGACCCAAGCCCATCTGAGTCGGATCGCGGCCCGCGCTCGCGCTGGTCATTGCGGCCGCGCTCACGATGAACAGCAGACCCCCTGTTTCTGTTTCTGTTCTGTCCAGGAGGGTTTCAACCCTCACAATTCGATCCCAGCAGTTAAAATACATATAACTGATACCAATAAGCTCACAAAACATATCCAAGCTAATTCCCAACATATCACAATGTTCAACACACAAAATCAGATTTAATTTAAAGGTTTCTCACCTTAAACTCAAGAACACCCTTATGGAGGCTTTCAATCCGATTTTTAGCAACTTTGATCACTTGAATTGGTTTCCAACTGAGCTCCAGCAGCAAGAATTCACACACACATGTTTATCTCTTAGGTTTGCACAAAAAGGAAGAAGAACACACGTTACACACATATACGCACACATACAGATCCCGTTATAACGCGGGTTCGACACCGATACCCGACCCCAATATAAAAAATCCACTATGTATATCAATAATTCCCATTTAAATCCGTGAATCCATAATTATAGTTAATCCACTAAAATTATATCCCGAATCCACGTAATCCCCGTCTCGACACGTATAATCCACTGTACGGGACGTAATTGGACAAATCACAATAATCACTATTTTAATTAGTCAATAGGATAATTACATGTACCTGCTCGGGAGTCGAGGTGTTACAAATCCTCCCTCCTTACAAAGATTCCGTCTCAGAATCTAACTCTGGCTCTGAAACAGGAAAGGACAGCGGCTCTGCATATTGGACTCAGGCTCCCAAGTCGCACTGGTACCCTTATGATGTCTTCATTGAACGAGTACCAGTGATATCTCTATATTGCGCAACTTCTTCACTTTACGATCATCAATCAACTCTGGCTGCTCGACATATCTCAACTGATCATCCACGGATATCTCTGACAACGGCACGTACTGATTCTCTTTAGCCAAACATTTTCTCAAATGACTCACGTAGAACGTATCATGTACACCGGCTAACTCTGGCGGTAGGCTCAATCGGTAGGCCTGATCTCTGACCTTGGAAGTTATCTCAAACGACCCTATATACCTCGGACTTAGCTTGCCCCGGTGCCTGAATCGGATCACACCCTTTCACGGAGATACTTTCAGCAACACCTGATCCCCGACACTGAATTCGAGATCCGAAGTACGGCGATAAGCATAACACTTCTGACGGCTCTGTGCAACACGCATATGCTCACGGATCACGGCTACTTTGTCACTCGTCTCCTAAAGTAGCTCGGGGCCACTGATCGGTCGCTCACCGACCTCACCCCAACACACTGGGGTTAGACACTTACGACCATATAATGCTTCAAACGGTGCCATCTTAATCGAGGCATCGTAGCTATTGTTTTATGCAAACTCAATTAACGGGAGATGAACATACCAGCTACCTCTGAAGTCTATGGCACATGCTCTCAGCATGTCCTCGAGTGTCTGATTGGTGCGCTCAGTCTGCCCATCTGTCTGAGGCCTGTAAGTTGTACTCAGCTGAACTCGGGTACCCAGCTTTCTCTGGAAGCTCTGCCAGAACCGCGAGGTGAAACGAGTATCGCGATCGGAAGTAATCGACTTCGGAATCTCATGCCGCGACACCACCTCATCAATATACAGCCGTGCTAGCTGATCCATCGTAATCGTTCCCCGAATAGCAAGAAAGTGCGCACTTTTAGTCAACCGGTCCACTATGACCTAGATCATGTCGTTTCCACGGACCGTACGAGGAAGTCTGACGATGAAATCCATCAGATGTGGTACCATTTCCACTCGGGAATCTCTAGTGGCTGTAGACGGCCGTGCGGTTTCTGGTGCTCACTTTTAACCTGCAAACATGTCATACACTGCTCGACATAACGGCGCATATCCCTTTTCATACCCGGCCACCAGTAGAACTCTCGGAGATCTCGGTACATCTTGGTGTTGCCATGATGAATGGACAACCTCGACTTATGCGACTCATCAAGGATCAACTGCCGCAAGTCCCCAACTCTGGGAACCCAAACCATGTCTCTCAATGTATATATCCCTCGGCCATCCCTGACCAACGACTCTGTCTGCCCCACCAACCTCTCTCTCTTCACATTCTGCTCCCGCAAACCCTCTATCTGTGTCAATCTCAGACTGTCAATTAGGGTAGAGGTGATCTCGAGTCTTACAGCTTGGGAAGTAACAGTCTGAACACACGCCTTACGGCTCAAGGCGTCAGCTACTACATTCGCCTTCCCAGGATGATACTGTATCTCACAGTCATAGTCTTTCAGGAGCTCTAAACTGCGTCTCTGTCGCATGTTCAAATCCTTCTGACTGAATAGATACTGAAGGCTCTTGTGATCAGTATATACCACAAACTGGGACCCAAATAGATAATGTCGCCATATCTTTAACGCAAATACTATGACATCCAACTCAAGATCATGAACCGTATGATTCTCTTCATATGTCTTCAACTGCCTCGAAGCGTAGGCAATCACCTTGCCTCGCTGCATCAATAGACAACCCAGCCCCGTCCCTGATGCATCACAATATACCGCAAAATCTTCTGTTCCCTCGGGCAAAGCCAACACCAGCGCCTGACATAATCAAGCTCTCAACTCGGCAAAGGCAGTCTCATGCTCGTCATTCCACTCGAATGGTACACCCTGCCGTGTCAGTCTCGTTAACGGCATGGCTATTCGCGAAAAGTTCTGAATGAACCGCCTGTAGTAGCCTGCCAACCCCAGGAAACTACGAATCTCTGGCACGGTCTTAGGCTGCTCCCAACTCATCACAACCTCAATCTTCGTGGGATCCACTTTGATGCCCTCACTACTCACAACATGGCCCAAGAACTGCACTTCTCGGAGCCAGAATTCGCACTTCGAAAACTTCGCATAGAGTCTCTCTCCGTGCAACACGCTCAGGACCTCCCTCAAGTGCTGCTCATGCTCCTCGGCGCTTCTCGAGTAGATCAGTATGTCGTCTATGAACACAATCACAAAACGATCTAACATAGCTCTACACACCCTGTTCATCAAATCCATGAAAGCTGCGGGTGCGTTAGTTAGTCCGAATGGCATGACCAGAAACTCATAGTGTCCATAGCGCGTCCTGAAGGCTGTCTTGGGCACATCCTCTTCCCTGACCTTCAGCTGGTGATATCCTGATCGTAAATCAATCTTCGAAAAGAAGCTAGATCCCTGTAGCTGATCGAATAAATCATCGATTCGCAGAAGTGGATATCTATTCTTCACTGTCACTTTATTTAGCTCTCGATAATCGATACACATTCGCATGGTACCGTCTTTCTTCTTCACAAACAACATCGGTGCTCCCCACGGTGATGAGCTCGGACTGATAAATCCCCTATCCAGCAACTCCTGAAGCTGAGTCATCATCTCCCGCATCTCAGTGGGTGCCAGCCTATAAGGCGTCTTCGCAATCGGCACCGCTCCAGGGATAAGGTCGATCTGGAACTCTACCTGGCGATCTGGCGGTAGCCCAGGTAACTCATCTGAGAATACCTCAGGGTATAGTCTTGCACTACAGGTACATCCCTTACTTTCTTCTTTTCCTTTTGGGCGTCAATCACGTAAGCCAGGAAGGTTTCACAACCATTAGTCACATATCTCTGAGCTCTAACCATCGAGATAATCCCTATCTCGCCCTTTCGCATCTCCCTGTATACTGTCACAGTCTCAGAAATCGGTATCCTGGTCATCTTCTTAGCACAAAGAATGTCTGTCTGACGGGCTGTCATCCAGTCCATACCAACGATCACATCAAAGCTGCTGATCTGAATAGGCAGTAAATCGATCAGGAATCGGTGAGTATCGATCTCAAGTACACACTCTCGATAAACACGGCTCACTAACGCGGTACTCCCATCTACCCTCTCGACAATCAATGGCACAAATAACACAATAGGAACGACAGTAAAATAAGCACAGAAAGATACTGACACATATGAGCGATCAGCTCTAAAATCAAATAAGGCTCGCGCACGCAAGCCATTCAGAATATACGTACCCGTAACAACATCTGGAGCATCTTTGGCCCCCTCTGCTGTGTCCTGGAACACTCGGCCTCAAGCTCTCAGTGTTGCATCTCTGCGAGAGGTGGAAAAAGAAGGCTCTGCTCTGGCACCGCTCGTGCTCGCCCCCGGTACCGCTGGTGCTGCCTCTGGACAATCTCTCATGCGATGGCCCGGCTTCCCACATCGGAAGCATAATGCCTCCGGGGCTGTGCAAGTTGTAGCTGTATGGCCAAACTGGTCACATCGGAAGCATCAAAACTGATCACTAGCACATGGCCCGACATGCCTATGGTGGCACCTCTGGCAATCCCTCTCCCCAGATGAACTGTCAGCTCTCTTCCCCGCTGCCCGGGACCCCTGCCCGACACTGCTCTGGCTAGCCACTTGGCTATCTCTCTGGCCTTGTCCTCTGGACCTATCATCTCTGCCTCTATCTCTACCTCTGTCTCTACGCGAACCCGTACCCTGCTCCTGATATCGGCCCTGCTCGGGCTGCTACTCTCTCGGCTCACGCCAGTAACTGGACTGCTCGGAGGCCCCCGTACGCTGTCTCTGGGTGGGTGGGTGCTCCCGCTGCCTCTCAATCTCTCGCTCCCTCATACAAGCTAACTCTAGGACTCTGGCGAAGGACGTCGTCTCCTGTAACCCCACAAACTCCCTGATGTCTGATCTTAGGCTGTCAATGAAAGCATCAGCCTTGCGCCTCTCAGTATCCACATGCTGCGGCGCGAACTGGAAATACTCATTAAAACGGTCAACGTACTGCTGTACAGACAGGTCTCTCTGCTGTAGATGGAGGAATCGGCGCTCCATCTCTCTCTGCTCGTCCCGGGGCGCATACTGAATCTCAAACATAACCTTAAACTGCTCCCAGAACATCGCGTACGCACGCGAGTCAGACATAGACGACTCTATCGATCTCCACCACTGTGAGGCCTCACCCCTCAGCTGATACGTGGCATACCCAACCATATCTTTCGGGTCCACATGAGCAACTCGAAAAGCCGACTCAATCTCACGCTCCCACGCTAGAGCCATCCCTGGCTCACCCCCGCCTCTAAACGCTGGCGGCTTCCCAGTCATAAAATCCTTAAACGAACCCCCTCGTTGTGATGTAGATGAAGAGGCATTTACACCCGTATCTGCCCCAGTAACCGGAGTACCCGCACCATGACCACCCCCGGCACCCGACCCCACACCCTGAGATCCATCAAACTGAGTCAGAATCTCTATCAGCTCTGATTTGCGGACATAATCATCGCCCGCCGGTCTCTCTTTTCTTGCCCCGTTTCCTTCTGAACTCATACTGAAAATAGCCTGCACAGGTTAAACAACAGCATGAAATCACACAGAAAATACCTAGCGTTATACACTAAGCTAGGATAATTAAATCCTCTAGTATCCGACACCGGAGTACTCCCCAAGAATCTGAACAAGGTCTAAGCTCAAGCATCCACTCATACTTAATACTAAAACCACAAGCTCTGATACCATACATGTAACACCCTCTAAACCCAGCTAATAGCCACGTCATTTACAATACACAAGTGGCATAAACGCATTCAAAATCCATCACACATGTCCAGGGTTTACACAAACACTTATTAATTAAAACATTTTGCAGACACTAACCACGATGTCTAGAAGTCAACCCGACATACAAAACCCGACCCAGATCCCAATATTCACAAACACACCTGGTACAACTGACCCACAGTTTTCTAACAGTATAACGAACACATACAGATAACAAAATGGAATCCCTCGGCAACAGCACGATCATGCTCCTACTTTCGCTCAGGAGCTAGCGGTCCTCTTCGGTCTCCCTGACAACATATCAGACTCGAATACGTAAGCTTCGCAGCTCGTGAGTACACAAGGGTTAGACACTGCACTAATCATATAAGCACATAACGCATGTCACATGATAACTTTACACTACGCGGCATATCACACGCCGACAAGCCTCCGATCAGAGACACTAGAGATCCAATACAGAAGGAGATTCTCATCTCAATTGGGGAATCCCTCCCCCTGGAGCCAAGCCACGCCCGTGGGGGCTAACAGGACAACGACCGCATATATATATATATATATATATATATATATATATATATATATATATATATATATATATATATATATATATATATATATATATATATATATGTATATATATATATATATATATATATGGGAGCCCTACGCAGGGTTAAACAGAGCTACACAGCTCCCGCGATAACTCATCGCGATACACTATAATGGATCTCATACATAACAATATATTCACATATAAAGAAGAGTAAGCTCATACCTGAGGGGCAGCTCGCAATGCCCAAACAATTCATATAAACACATATGAAGTACTAATACGAAAGATTCAAAAGACAGCGACTAGTCTTTTAAAAAGGTCTCGCATACTCACCTGGATCACCCCGCACAATATCCCTAATTATCTGATCCGAACACGACCCGAAACGATCTCTGACAATCCCTGTACACACAATAATTCTCCCCAGATTAATCTCCATATCCCATAATCATTGCTACAACTGATTGAACTCCAAAAAGCAACCCAAGTGACCCCCAAAGCCCAAAAACGACCCAAGCACATCTAAGCCGGATCGCGACCGCATTGGCCCTGTCGCGGCCCGCGCTCGCGCTGGTCAACGCGGTCGCGCTCTGCGCGTCGCGACCGCGCTCACGACGAACATCAGACTCCCTATTTCTGTTTCAGTTCTGTCCAGGAGGGTTTCAACCCTCACAATTTGATCCCAGCAGTTAAAATACATATAACTGATGCCAATAAGCTCACAAAACATATCCAAGCTAATTCCCAACATATCACAATGTTTAACACACAAAATCAGATTTAATTTAAAGGGTTTCTCACCTTAAACTCAAGAACACCCTTATGGAGGCTTTCAATCCGATTTTTAGCAACTTTGATCACTTGAATTGGTTTCCAACTGAGCTCCAGCAGCAAGAATTCACACACACACACACACACACGTTTATCTCTTAGGTTTGCACAAAAAGGAAGAAGAACACACGTTACACGCATATACACACATATACGGATCCCGTTATAACGCGGGTTCGACACCGATACCCGACCCCTATATTAAAAATCCACTATGTATATCAATAATTCCCATTTAAATCCGTGAATCCATAATTATAGTTAATCCACTAAAATTATATCTCGAATCCACGTAATCCCCGTCCCGACACGTATAATCCACTATACAGGACGTAATTGGACCAACGCAATAATCACTATTATAATTAGTCAATAGGGTAATTACACGTACCTGCTCGGGAGTCAGGGTGTTACATTAAGGGACCCGAATTTCTGGTATAATAAACATACTTTTGCGATTCTTTTAATGACACGTTAAGGAATATAATGATGGGTCTTTAGGCAAACCAAATAATGGGTTTTAAACAGGAGTTTCGGATGACGGTTCCGAATGTTTAACACTTTAAATTGCAATGTCTTGATGCAAATCGTCAACAAACATATGATGATGATATGTTTACGCTATGAAAATGTAACAGGTCCCTTGTGGTGTTGTTTAACCCACAGTGGGGTACTTGTGAATTCCGGTTGAAAGTCTAAAGAGAAATAATAATAACTGAAGTTACGTAACGCACCCACTGTAAGTACTTAGAATTGTACATGTCTACTTTTATTTATTGTTAGATGTTGTTCATTGAGGCATGTTGATTCATTTCGTTTGGCATTCTACTAACTGGTGTTTGTGTTGATGCACATTGTTGCTTGTTGCATGTCCATATTCTTTGTTGTGCATCATCTGATGGGCTTGCGAGCCATAATTGGTAATCGATGCTACCGTGGCTATATGACCTGGAGCTGATCCCTCCGAGGTCCCGATGGGCAGGTGTAGCATCCCCGATGGAGCTGCGGCTCGTTTCCGTACTTCGTGTACGAATAGATCATATGACATGTGTCACCAGTGTTACTCTTGTGTGCTGCATAAATATATGTATGAAACACCCTCACAACTAAATAAAGTAATTCACACACATTTAACAATAATTCAAATATATTACGTTGCGGAATTTGCGTCAAATTTAAAATTTTCATTAATCAGAGTTATCAACGTGAATCACTCCACTTTGCTACCCATAACGAGCAAAGTGTGATAATTCACGGATCAAAGTATGTCGGATTAGAATCCATTGTCAATTACATGCCACAAGTTTAATTGAGTACATCTAATCACATGTAAGTCAAAATGGGAGTCCACTATTCCCCAAACCCGAGCTATCCAAAACTATACCAAAAAGTGGGGAGCTTCAAGCTAGCTCCAACCGAACTTAGCGAACGGACCGGCCGGACCCTTACCTTTGACAGTGCCTGAAAAGGTTAACATCTAAGAGGGTCAACATAAAGTTGAGTGAGTTACTAGATTAGATATAACACAAAGTATATAGATGCAATGATGATCAACATGGTGATTCCAAATGGCATAAGTCAATTGCACAAGATGAATGATCAAATACCACATGCCCCTTCATAATGCGGGGTTCCCTATCAAGTACGGGTGTGGTGATACCTCTAGCATAGTACGAGGCTGTCCCAATCAAGTACGAGACTTCCGACAATTCAAGTACGTCGGCATCCGACATCCAAAGGGGCCGGGAATAATCCATGGATATCCAGGTGAGTCCAAACGAAGAATAAGATTAACAAATGAGGTCCAAGTTGCCTCGAGTATACGATTAAGTCATGCATTAATGAAATGAATGAATAAGCAACAACCGTATAGTGTCATAGTATGAATCGACAACGAATGACCAATCATGAAACAACAAGTATATCATATATGACTTTATGAAAATCTAATACTAGAACTCACAGTGATTGGTTATCAAGATTCCAAAGGCCTTCCAATACAACCATAATAGCCCCGAGAATGGTTAAGACTCGTGACCAAGCCTCTTTCGATTTGATTCGCCTATAAGCATTCATAAGGCGTATGCATGAGCTCCTGAACACAATATAAGACCCTAAGAGTGGCCTAAGGGTGTTCAGACACCAAACCGAAGACACTAAATCCAATTTAGGCCTCAGGAGTTCCGGAATTGATTAAAGGCCTTCAAACCTTTTAAACACTTAATTCAGAAGTGCATTGAACGTACAAGACCCGAGCATCGACCCCCAACCAAGGAAAACAAAATCTAAGGGCAGCCTGTTGGTTATGGCACGACCAGAGGCTGGTAGCACCGCTACCAGGCTTCTGCCTGCCCTCTGACTGCACAATTAATCCTCATAAATGCCACCAACTCCCTAAAACTCTCATAAATGCCTCTAACCATTTGAAAGGACTTTACCAACCATATAATTAAAATGTTAAGGTTATTTAAACTCCTCTTAACATAATGGAATCATTTCATAACATTCCATGATTCCACGGAGCTCATACGGACTCCGAACGAGTCCAAAAATGACTGAAAGCTCCAACCGACAACACCGAGCTCCATTTGAGCTCGAATTCAATTTTAACCAATACCATAGCATTATTAAACATATTTGGGCTATGTTTAGACATTCAACTCACATCTAAGCATTAAACCCCAACCCCAAAATGTTTTGGAACTCGTTGCGGCATTTCACCGAACACTTGGCGTGCGGTTTGGGCCTAAAACGCCAAATTGAGTTCTTGCACGTGATTTGTGCTACCAGACATTTGAAAACACTTTAATAACATATATAAACACTTTCTACACATTTTAACACCAAAACATTCCATTCCATGACTCCATGAAATTCATACGAACTCAAATCGAGTTCTTAAATGGCCACAACTCAATTAAGTCTTCAAAACTCCAATTGAGTTCCTACTAAATTACATTCAAATCCATGGCCATAAATAACACATTTGACTCATAATTTATCATATGGAATGTACAAGAACTACAAGAAAAGTGTCATTTAGTGACACACACTTTTAGTGACACAAAAAAAGTGTCACTATATCTTACTTTTAGTGACACTTATGAAAAGGTATAGAGCAATCTTTTACCCACACTTTTTCTAAATTAGTGACACAAACACGTATATTTTTAGTCACTATATATCTATACTCACTTCACTTTTGCCCACTCTTTTTGTTGTAAAAAAAGTGTCACTATAGGTATCAAAATCTTTTACCTACATAATAAAAAGTGTGGGTAAAAGTGGAGTGGGTATAGATATATAGTGACTAAAAATGTATGTGTTTGTGTCACTAATTTAGAAAAAGTGTGGGTAAAAGATTGTTCTATACCTACACTTTTTCATAAGTGTCACTAAAAGTAAGATATAATGACACTTTTTTTGTGTCACTATAAGTGTGTGTCACTGAATGACATTTTTCTTGTTTAACACATAAACCCATTTCCATCCACCATTGGAGCTCAAATGGAGCTCCAACTTCCATATCACTAACTCACCCAATCATTTACATATTTATGACTCAAATGCTTTAATAAACTATAAATATTACCATATACATGGTTTTAGAGTCGTTTATTAACTCTATCACAAAACCCACTTAGGGTTGTGTTCTTCAAAATTGAAGAACAAGATGAAAATGAAGAAAGGAATGAAAGGAGTGTGATATACCTTCAAAGATGACACCAAAATGATGATTTCTAGCTTCAATCTTTCACCCTTGAAGATCAATCAAGCAAACCCTAGGTTTTTCTCTCTTGTTTTCTCTCAAAGATGAAAAACGATGAAGAGAGTGTGTGTGTGGTGTGTTGGTCGATCAAGAGAAGAAAAAGGGGAGGGGAGAGTTTGGCCAATGTCCAACTTTACCCCTCCTACTTTAACCTCACACACACATAAACACTTATATAATTATGCACCCATTTTATTTAAATAACACAACAAACTATAATACCTTAATTCATATTTATGCAAATTATAACAAGGTATTATACTAATAACTCAAATATTATAATTAACTATTATTTAATTGCCTTACAAATTTTGAGGTGTTACACTGTGGAATGTATAATCTTTGTACTCACTAAGCTTTGCTTACCCCGTAGTTGCTCACATTTTTACAAGCAAAGGAAAATCCGCTACCGGACCTTCTAGTTAGGTCAACTTTTGAAGTCTTGGAAGATCATCTACTACTCAATCGGTAATTGAAATATGGGACCAATGTTATAATATTTGGGATGTTGTAATAATTTATTGAGTATGTAGACTTAAGACTGGATCCTTGAAACACCGTAGGGTGTTTGACTTTTGTACTTTATTTTTGTATTTTATATTCCAGTATTGTACAAAGTATTCAGATCATTATGTAATGTAATATGTATGGTGATTAATCCTGGGTGTTGTGTTTGTGGTTATTGTGGCAAGGGTGTCACACATTATTTTATATGTTTAGGACAAAAGTACAAGTCCAGAGAAAAGGAAAAAACCTCATTTGCCTATTTGGTTATCTCTTAAAATTTCCTTTTTTAAGGGTTGTTTGTTTAGTTTTTAATGGAATCATTAAGAAGTCATTCAAAGGTAAAATGACCTCTTAATGATTCCATTAAGAGGTAAATAAACATGGCCTAAGATTAGGTAGGTATCCAAACACTTCATTGTTTTCAACGGATATAGTTTATGTTGTTATCTGATATAAATTACCAATATCTTTGTTTTCACATAAAAAGGTAGTGGTCTATTTTTAAGAGTTTAAAGATGACTGCAGTGTTTACCTTTTATTACTATATACATGCGTAATAAAAACAAAGACTTCTAATAATATAGTTGTAGAAAGTAAAACATATTTTTCAATTCCTTCTCAAAAAGTCAAAGTGAGTACAATAAAGCAAGAAATTGTTAAAATTATCATTTTGCATATCCACGTGTCATGTGATGATCGGATCCATTTACTTTTTAACGCTACCACCCTATTGGAATTGGATAACAGTTAATTTATTATTGTTACTTTATACTCCGATTAGTAACTCCAGTTGAATAGCTCTGAACGGCCAAGCTTCATTGATGGCTCCAGACAATGCCATCTAGCCATGTGTGGACCTCTGGCCACCCCACCTCTGCCATTTCTCTATCTTGACTTTCTCCTTTTCGTCATCTCTCTAACTTTGGTTCGGCCATCCCACCTCCGATTTGGTCATCCAACCTTTGACCTTCGGCCTACCAGCGTTCAGTCTTCCCTCTAGTCTTCGGTCTTCCCTCTAGCCTTCGGTCTTCTAGCCCTTAGCCTACTAGCCTTCGATCTTCTGGTCCCTCGGCCTACAAGCCTTTAGTATTCTAACCCTAGGCTTACCAGCCTACAACCTTCTATGTTTTCTTCTTTTCCAAGAAAGGTAAGTGGGCATAGGCAAGTGGCCGGTATGGGGTAAATGATGGGCTAGCTTATAAAATAGAAGCAAGTTGGAGAAATATCTCCAACTTTCACTTTGAACCCCCAACTTGCATACTCTTTGCATAATAACCCTCATTATCTATTCATAATTCTATCCTTATATTTTCCAAATACATTTTTGAATCATATTGCCAATCTTTGCAATATTTGAAATAATTATTATCAAGTTACGTTTTCATATTAATTTCTTAATATCTTTAACTAATAATTTCCAACATTGAGGCAATTAAAATGATATCTCATTAACATTTCTTAAATTCATAATCAAACACATTTTTACCAAAATTAATGTTACATAAATTATTGTGGGTGTTACACCAATGTTTCATGACCTTTCTCCCTGATTTTTGTGTCATGTGGGATTTATACTCGAAGAACCTGATTGGCATGGGTAAGTGTGATGGAGATCTATATCGGATGGGAATGGTGACAACTAACAACTACTAAGCGATTTGGCATAAAAGGTTGAGTCACGCATCCGAATCCAAGCTACAACATGTTGATTTCTTAGGAAGTTTATATTGTAAGTTGAAGAATAATGTTTGTGATTAACGCCTAAAAGCTAAACACACTAAGTTGTCTTTTCCTAATGGTTTAATAATATATTTTAAATGTTTTGATATCTTATATTCTGATATATGGGGTGAATATCAAACTCCCTCTTTTACATGAGCAAGTTATTTTCTATCTCTTGTGGATGATTTTAGTAAGACAGTTTGGATGTTTTCCATCAAACACAAGTTTGAGGCAAGTAAATGCTTGATGACTTGTTGGAGCATTATAAATATACGATTTGGAAAAATCCCCAAGAAAAATAAGGAGTGATAATGTAGGTGGGTTCACATCAAGTTCTTTGATGGACTTTTATGCAATAGAAGGAATCATTCTAGAAATGAAATATCTTCATTTTGACAGTCTTGTGCATTATTAATAAAATGTTTTCCAGGGTAACCTACCTTAATCATGCAATAATAATATCAGGAAAATAGGCATACACCATAAGCTCCAAAATAAAACAAGCACTAACATAAATCTAAATAAAATATTACAATATTGTCTTGCATTACACGTGCTAGAAGGTTACAAGTCTAGATTGCTAATACATCACAATAAGAAATTGTAAGTTGCTACCCAAGTCCCAAACACTTTATAAGGCAAATACCGCAAGTTGAATAGTGTGCTAAGTCCTATGGAATGATCAAGTAATAGACCTAAGCAGAAGGTTCATCATTGTCTTTACCTTTGCCAGTAAAATAGCTAAATAGTAACTGTAAGCCAATGCTTAGTGAGTTAACATGATTAATCATGATGCATGTATGATATGTGGCAAAGTCTAAGAAATAAATTGCCTTCGGCAGGCAGCGCCAGAAAATGCAGTTGCACTTATTGAGACATGGCATCGTAGGATAAAAAATCCTACCCTGGTTATCTAATCGCCACAGATGATCAGTTTGTGATACGGGGCTAGCTTCCCGTATATACACACTATGAGTAGTGGTTAGCATCAGAATGCTCATAATAGTATCGAAATGCTATAAAATGCTCAAAGTAACGCTCAAGTAAGGCATGTTGAATCAAAGATGCTGAATAAACAGGAAAATAGAAATATAATGAAGCATGTTAACAGAACTCATATGTGATATTGCTAAGTCGGGCACCACCTATGCCTCAACGTTTTCAATCACTCACATAAGCTCTATTGAGGATCAAATAAAGCATATAAGAAACAAAATATGTCTCAATTACATAAAACACATGTAAACATGATAATCTGTTAATCATAGTACAAATATGTTGGCAATGTTGGCTTTAAATGGCTTTAATATACTCTGAATTGGTTGCACCAACTTAATAATGCTTTAATAGACACTGAAGACTTTGACACACTTTAAACAGACTTTAAATATCTTTGACACTTGGCTTTGAGTCATAAACAACTTTAAAACTTTATTCTACCTCGGAATAGCTTATATTGAGCTAACAAGTATCTGGAATGCATGAAATATTTTGAATTCATCAAATACAGAATACAAAGCAAATGAATACAATTATCATTGATGTATAATATGCTATCTTATATTTCTTTAGTTACTTATAACGTTTCATAGCTCATTGATATACATATAGCCTCACATTAGTTCCTTATACTCTTATGAAATCTTGTTCCAAGACATAGCTTACAATAAAAGCTTAAACGATTCAAAACATGTTATAAAAGCTTGCAATACAATAGAAATCACAAAACATGCCCACCTTGAGGCTTAATCTCTGGGTCAATATCACTTGACCACAACATTAATGTGAGTCTCAAACTTCACACAAACAAGACTTAGGCCGAGATTCGATGATGGATTGAAGCCATATTGCAAAATAAAAGTGAGGAATACAAGATTAGAAGTCAGAATCAAAGCAAAACCACCTTACACATAAACACTTCCCACCCCGAGACTTAGCTTCTAGGTCCTCTTCCCTTGGGCCCAAGGCCGAGAATAAGTTTCAGATTCAACTTAAACAAATGCTGAAAGTTAAAATCTTGTTGATGAAAGTGAACATAGAAGTGTTGAATGAGTTTAGGTCAATGCATACAAACATGATCTAAGCTTGGAAATCAAATTTCAGCACTCAAAGATCCTACCCCAAGACTTAGTCTCGGGGTCTGTTTATCCATGGCCCAGGTCGAGCTTGAGTTACGAGGTCAAGGCCTAGGGCGAGACTTAATCTTGGGCCCATGGCCTTGATTTTGGTCCAAACCTCGTTCTTGCTACATAACTTAAGTTAAACACTAGATATAGCTTTATAGATGCTTTATATTGCATTTGAAACAAGTTATAAACATCAATTTGATCTTTTATTGAGTCGTTCTTGCGATTTTGGGCCTCTAGGGCCGTAACACACACCGAACACACACATCACCATATTTATGATATTAACTTGATTTACCTTAATTAAATTGCAAAATCTTGATGGTGTTTGCTTGATAGATGATTTCCAAGAAATTTCTCAGAGAAATCTTGATTCAATTTCTTGATATTGTAGAAAGAAGTAGAGAGAGAAAGAGACTTGCATGTAGTGTTGTTGAGAGTGAAAGAGCGGATAATTTGAAATGAATTCATCACTTTAATGAACCACTAGTTTATTACCCGCGTATTACGCGGATATCTTTAATATATATATAATATAATAAATAGAAAGATTAAGATATAAATATTATTTTTTAAACAAATGTATTTAAAATGATATTATTATTTACTATAACCTATTAATTTTGTATATTTCTAAATATATATGAAGAGGAATTATTTTCTTATATATATATTTTTAAACTTTTATTATATTATCTTATAATCAATAAGTTAGTAGACTATTAGATTTTGTTTGATTTGAAATTAAAAGTGGATTATGTTAGATTTGGATAAATTTAATTAATAAGTTTATAGAGTGTTAGATTTTGTTTGATTTGATTTGATTTGAATTTAAAAGTGGATTATATTAGATTTGGATAGATTTGATTTTAATTTCTTTATTATTTTTAAAATCTATAAATGCCACGTGTCGATTCATGGTGACGACACGTGGCTTCACCATAAATGAGTATAGTTATTCATTTAATAATATAGATAGAATAGATGTTTTATTATTCTAAATTCAGGGTATTTGACATTTTACACTCTTAACTTGCATCTTTAATGTCCTTTCAAATTTTGCCCTACATATTCCATTAAATTATATATATATATATATATATATATATATATATATATATATATATATATATATATATATATATATATATATATATATATATATATATATATATATATATCACAAAACACACATTAAGACAATACAAATAGGTTATATTATCCACCACATTACATTATAATATATACATTTTCCAAAGGAAAACTAACTCTTCTTAGCCTGTAGCGATAAACAGTGCTCAATTCTAATATGTAATTTGTTTGCAGAAATTAAACATTAAAGTGGTTGCAAATCATTTGTTTAAAGATGTGGTGTCAAAGTTATAGGTTGTGGGTTCGGTGCTAGACTGCTAGCTTTGTGGATTTAGGTTTAAAAAATTTAATTTTATGATAAACAATAAATTGATTTGATAGGGGCGACAGAGAGTGCATGGCGACCCTTTTATTTGTACTTTTTATAATTAAAAAAATTGTTTTGATAGAGAAGGAAATGGCCAACATGAATACATGATGGAATTGTGAAAGCAATTTTATATATATTTTGATTTGATTTTCGGAGAATGAATAATATTTACACTCTCCCTCCCTTTCTTCTCTCTAAAATTCTCTTCGTGTTCACTCTTCATTCACTTCGCTTTCATCAAAGGTAATTATATATTGTTTTATCATATTTTTAAATAAATGGTGTTAATTTACAGTAGTCATGGTATTTGGGTTTTTTATTTAACTTCGTATTACTTAATATTGTTTGCAAATTTACAATTTACGTATGTTAAATGGTGATCGATCGCCCTTTATTAAGGAAAATTTTATGATACGTGATGTCTATAAATCCTTTTGAAATTACTTTCTTTCTAACTGATATCTCTTGTTTTTGTATTATTTAAGAATTGTTATTCTACTCATAAATTTGATTGTTGCTAAATATATTCCTAACATATTCATCCTTTATTTTTCTTTTTTCCTTTTACGTTACATATTAGTGTCTGCATATTTCCTGTTTTTTCCCCAAATCTCCAACAAGTCATTCACACTTTCTTCTTTTTCGAGTTACCAAAGAACAAAACTCTTTTCCTCTTTCCTCATGGCTTGCATTATATAATAAAGCTCTATCATTAATTAGCATACTTCAAATCAATACTGGAAAATATGTGTTATTTGCTTTTTTAATTGACCCTCAAGCATGCATTTTTTAGTAGCTTAAATACATTTTTCTTTTTAGTTGTTCTTGAATTTTTAGTGAATAATGTTTTTTTTAATTCATTGTTTTTAAATGTTAAGTTGCTAAAATGAGTTTACTTTTTGTACTTTATTCTTCTTTAATTCTAATGCTCTGGTACAAATTAATTCAAGCTATATGAGCATCTAAATTTTTTTGGGATTTGTTTCATCTTTAATTCTAGGAATGACATTTTTCAAGAACTCTAAAGCTACAATCTAGTTAGATCTTGCAACCTGCATCATGATAGGGAAGCTCATAGTGGAGAACAACACCCACCTGGTAATCTCTTTCCTAGAAGCTTATTATTATTTTATGCTTCATACTTTTTCTACACTTGCTAACCTTCAAATTCTGTAGATGGAAGACACAAAAATGTGGCCATCATCATGGTTATGGGGGATCCCATCAACATGCCAGAGGAGGTATGACATTTATACTTTTTCCAGCTACCATTTTTCATGTAATTTTATTGGCATCATCTTGCCTATAATTCGAGTATCACACAACATTAAAATTCATCAAAGAGATATGTATGACATTTAAGTTTGTACAACTAATCAACTTCTATTCATTTTCAAAATAGTCTCGGATGTATTTTGACATCATGTTTGTAACTAATTTTATATGGTTATGTTGTTTTCAAGTTTTCAGGAAAAGGATCAGATGTTTGACAAGATTCAATGTTGAAACTTATTAGCACCTCCTATTCTAGAATTGACAATTAAACTAGGTATAAAGTAGTTTATGGCCAATGCCCAAAAGGATGCACTTGAATTGTTATCAAAGACTCTTAAAATACAATGTAGGGTTCATGAGAAACATTAAATCCACATGTAAGAGTAGGTATTAAGATGGGATGTAAGATATGAATCACTAAGAAAGAACATTTGATGAGCAACAGGTCGATATACATGACGAGCAAATGTTTGGTTTATCTTGCTGAGCAGTTGGTGATTTCGATTTTGAAGGAAGCTTTGTAGGTATATAAGTTTTTTTTTATTGTTTTAAGTCGTAGGAGGATGTAGTTGTTGTCTTCTTTTTCCATAGTAGGATAGGAAGACCGTGAGAATTGAACTTTCAATTTCTTACTTGAACATATAGCTCTTTCACTTTTATCTTTTGAGAGTTGTATTTAACTACAATTCTGTATGGGCTCGGAAAATGTTGCTTCATAATGTAAAAGAGAATGAAAGAGCGAAAAGAAGAGTGTAAGTTTCCCTAATCTTCTGTATCTCAACTTCAAACACCCAAAGTAGATAGTAACCACTTCAAAAATCTCCTACTACTTTGTAATTCGTCAAACAGTTCCTTTTATTGAGATGGGGAATTTCTCTTCAATTGTGATGGCATTGACTGCTAGCAATAGAAGTATGGTCATAGATGTAGTGATCGATATGGGCTAGATTCAGCACCATGCATGAATATTCATTTACCTTCATGATCGTGTTTGCTTTGTCCTCCTTTTCTAATATTCTTTAAACACGGTAGTAAATTTTGTAACATTAAGTAAACGTATATAGCTCACAAATATTTTTAGTAGCTCATTGTAAGTTTTCACCTTGCGGCGCTTGCCCTAACGAAGCATTGTTGTCTTTCAAATTGTACTCAGTTCCATCTTTAGTATATGGGTTATTTACTTAAAAAGTAGTGAGATATTTAATTCTATTTTAAATATGTTCTTCCTTATTGATAACAAATATTTTTGACGTGTTGTTGACATACGTTAGTCCATTTAACTTTTCTTATTATTTTGCCAAAGCTATTTATACATCGTGATTTTGTGTATTGTTTTTCACATTTCAATTATATTTAGTATCAAAACACATTTTCTTAAACCCGCTGCAACGCGCGGGCACTACTCCTCGTATGTATCAGATCACTATAAATAACTTATTTGCAAGATTAAGCAACTATATTCATTAAAAATTCAAAATTACATCATTGAAATATTAAACAGAAGTCAAGGTATTACAGTCATCAAACAAACTGAAACACCCTTACAACATAAATAACAATTAATACATAGTTATCAAGAATTATACTATTGGTGTCCAATGATTATTAATTATATTCACAAAGTTATGGAAATTTAATAATTTTTTATTTTTAAAATAGATAACATGAACACCATTATAATATTCTAATAATATCACTACTAGAAAAACTGTCATTACCAACGACCAAAATTCGTTGCTAATAAGCAAATAATCGTTGCTAAATCGCATTACCAACGAAAATAGCAACAAAACTTGGTCGTTGGTAATAAGCTCGTTGGTAAACACATAATCGTTGGTAAATATGGGAAGTCGTTGGTAGATTGCCAACAATTACATGTGTCGTTGGTAATTTTCAAAAAACTTCAAGTCGTTGGTACTGTCTCTGGTTAGCAATGAAACTAAGTTGTTGGTAATCTACGGTTAGCAACGAAACTAAGTTGTTGGTAATATACCAAATTTCCAACGAAGCTAAGTTGTTGATATTTTAACAAATAACAACAACCATTATTCGTTGCAAAATAATGTATTTACCAACAATTTTAGTTGCTAGGTATTACATCTACCAACGATTGAGTCGTTGCTAAATATGTCATTTAACAACGACTTTAAATTTCTTTTGTTGCCATTTTAGTGTGAAATTAGCAACGACACTAAGTCATTGCTAATATAATTTTGCACCAAAAATTATACATTTATAAAATGCATATCCATATAAACCTGTATGCAACCCAATACACATAACAAAATGATCCAAATTTGCAGCCTTCTAAAAGGTACAATCCACGAATCGCGTACGATTCATCTACCATTCTTAAACATAACATATCATAACCAAGTAGCTCGACTTTGGAACTTACAAAAATATATAAATGAAGCTACTCAAAAGTTATTAATTATATACTTCAAGTTTAGTATATACCAAAAAGAGTAGTTTAAGCCAATCTACTCATTAGAAGATGGAGTCTTTTCTAGACTTTCCATCCTTCTCTGCATTTTCTCCATGTCAAGTTTCATTTCTTGAAGTTGGCTTTGAACTCTAGCATTGACTTCCGCTTCTATCCTTGCTTCAATGTTCTCTTCAGTTGGAGTGTACGGGTTATACCGTTTGGTGGAATACGAGCTTGTTTTACGGAGTATATTTTCGGCTTCTTGAGTAAGCCCAAAACCATAAACTTTGTTTTTCTTAGCAACGCCAATAGCTTTTGCCCATGCTTCAGGATCAAAAGGAACATCCAAAAGTGGATCATTGTCAATGTTATTAGAATCATCGATATTTTTTCCTTTCATGGTTTCTTGATATTTAGTAACAGCTTGTTCAGCCCTCGAGTCACACCATTCTCCATTTCCCTTTTCTCTTTTATGAAGCTTTTCAAAAAGTTGAATTTCCGATGGTCGTTTCCCCAATTTAGCCTCCTACATAAATAGCATTGATTATATAAATGGAAGTATGATGTGTGCACGTATATTCCTTTTTATATGTGGTACTGCAACGTATAATACATTTATAGTTAATGCATTTGGATTTTAGCTCTTGCGATATGATAGTTCTCGTAAAAGTAATTGTCAGCGTATATATAAATAATGACCTAGTAAAGGTATCATATTGCAACATTTGACTTGACACATATAGCTTAAGTATAGCATTTAATCATTTGTCGAATATTTAAAATATTCTTGACCAATAATAAGGCATAACGCAATAACAAAATTTTGCATATGTAATTGAAGCACATGATGCATAATATAAGTTATAATCCTTCAAATGTATGCACCCACAAATTAAAGTAACACATGAACCAATTTGAGTTGGACGACAAAATGGTAAAATAAATGTAGATTCTTGTAGATCGGTAGTCATGCATAGAAATGCATTATAATGAAATGGTTGTCTATATGATAAATTATCTAGTAGATTCTTTCTATAATGTCGAAGTTCTTAAAGTCAAAACTCATTAAAGTTTAGAGATTAAATCCATAATTATCTCAATTAAGTAATTAATATAACTGAGCTAAGTACATTGGCAATGTGGGGAGCACGAAACTGAACCGAATTATTTAAAAAAAAACGTTATATTATATGATAAAATTAAAATAAATAAGACCATGAATGTGACATGCAAGTGTGAACGACACATCTCACATACCAAACACAATGAAGTTTCCTAATCAATCAATAATTCGTCTATCCTCCTTTCGTTATGTAAGTAAGACAAGAATTAATGTTTAATTATTAACAAATATTGGGTTGATAAAATTTAATTTATTAAAATTAATACCAAGAAAACCTAGTTGTAACATATTTAATTAGATCCATGATTTGTAATCACAATCAAATGTATATTTATACCAAAACGAAACCAGATGAAACTTGATATTAAATAAGTGTATGTAAATTTTCTAATTTTTTTTTTATAGGGTAACATGAGCATACTAATGGAACACGATATAAGTGTATGTATATAGATTAGTAAACAGTATGTGTATGTGTGCGTACCATTCATTGCCGGTGTATGCCAAAGGGAATGGACCCTCCTGTGTGCCTAACATACGCACATGTACTTACGTCGTTCCCAGGAACTTTCTTCCTATTTCCAGCACCGGCTTTTGATCGTTTCATCCATTGTTCAGTCATTCACGAGTCTAAGATTCCACTCCAATCTTCACTCAGTACAAAAGCAGGACAACAATCTTTCCAATCAGTTGGGTTTGTACTATGAGTCTTCTTTATACATGTGCTCCTAACCGATGCCCACGTACCTCGACATCTCAGCTTTGACCTTTCTTCCCAAACAAATCTGGCCATCTTAGGATCCACATGTTCCTCGTATTTGTATCGATCCTAAAAAAATAAATGTAACTAATATATAGTTCTAGAGAAGAATCAAGCAAATAAAAAGTATTTTGAACCAATCAACTATCAAGTTTCCATTAAAATCTCTTTAAAATGAAAAGTAAACACATATTAAATGTAATTACCTGGAAACACTTATACAAGTGTTCTACTAGACCTTCATCCAGAAGATGCCATTGAGTTTCTTTTCCACTGAAATGTGCTTTGAAATCTTTGGTAATAGTTCTTACAACATTTGTTTCCGAGTAACTAAACAAGTATGAATGCATGTCGTAATTAGTGAATCATAATGATACTATTATATAGAACTATGCATATGATACTTACTTTAAACCTTCCACATCAATATGTATCAGCTTTCTATCAGATGCATTCATTGGGATATTCCTATTCAAGTAGGCTCCCCTAGTCCCCCTTTGTTGGATTGACGAGTCTTGATCGTGATCAATGTTTGAACCTTCTATAACATAAAACAAATGAACGTAAAAATTAAAATATTTTATATGAAGGATCATACCTATAGTAAATTAATGCGTACAAATTTCTCCACCTTCAAGGGGTGTTGGCGATTGAAGTGAAGTTGGGGACACATCATTTATTGGTGAAGGGGAATGAGGTCCCGCTAATGTAGATGGTGGCGTTAATGGCATCTGCGAATCAGATGTTGACCCATCATGAATGCTTCGTCGACAGATACCCCTACCCCTACCTCTTCGTGCTCGACATGTAACCCCTCCAACCATCTGTGATTTAGTAAATGAAACAATGAATGAAGTTATGTGAAGATAATGACAATATAATTTAATACATATGGAATTCTAACAAGTGACAAATAGAATAAAACACAAATGATTATAAAATGGAAGAGTTAATAAAAAATGTTGGTTTTTCAAGCTTTCATATCATTAATCTATCAATTGTTGTCACTACTAGATAAACTAAGATCATCTTCATCATCTTCATCCTCTTCACTATAATCCTCCTCAAAGTCTTCTTCTTCATGATATAAATCATCATTATTTGGTGAGCAATAGTGTGTGTAGATGCATGCTGAGGTATCACTTCTTCAACTTCTGTTGATGGTAATGTAACAACTTGATCCAAATCAACATCCACCCCTACTATTGCTGGCGGAAGCATTTCATCTTCTTGGTAAAACCCTTCTGTTGTTGATGTCATTTCCTCATCTTCAACGATGTTAGAAATGGCATTATAGGTGCTTCGTGCTTTGGTTTTACATACAGCTAACCACTCATTTCGACTTCTCTTTCTTGCTGGATAATTAGTGTAATAAACTTGTTGAGCTTGTTCAGCTAACACGAATGGATCGTTCCCCCCAAGTGTAGACTTTGAATTGACATCTACTAGGCCATGTTTACCATCAACCTTAACACCTCTTTCATTGTCATACCAGTGGCATTTAAACAAAGTTACTCTATGTCTTCCAACATAATGCAACTGTATGATGAGAAGTAAGATGCCATAATAATCTTTCTCAAAGTCATTGTAACAACTCCCTTTGATGCATACACCACTATTCATTGTTGTCTTGTGTTCTCCATAGTCTTTAGTATGAAACTTATAACCATTCACAAAACAACTTTTTCTTTAAGCCATTTAGAAAACTCCAAGTCACGTAATTGGTCGAGTTCTCCATCAGTGATATTCGGATTAGTAGAGATAATGAAATTATCAAATTCTCTACATTGAGATAAATATTAAATGTTAAAACATATGCATATGTGTGCATAAGTAAATAAGTTGAACATACTTACTTCACAAATGGCATAATCTCTACACAATTTAAAAGAACGTATCTTTCTGCTGCCTTGTACTCATTCTCATCTAATAATATTTCTTTTGTTTTTCCAAATGGTCGGCAAGGATAAGCAAAGACATGGAGTTTACAATTCTCATCCACGAACCCCCTATCATCATTCCTTGGAACACGATTCAACTTTGTTTGAACATGAGGTTCAAAATATAATGAGCAAAAGTACGATGTTTCCTGAATGAGGTATGCTTCACATATTGAACCTTCTACACTTGCTCTATTCCGAACCTTTCTCTTCAAGTTCATCATACACCTAAAGATAACAGATGTGAACCAATTGAACAAAAGCCAATAGAATTTTCAAAGAAAATGAGGTTTTATATGTTAGTCACCTCTCAAATGGATACATCCATCGATATTGTACCGGACCACCTACTTTAGCTTCATAGGCTAAATGAATAGGCAAATGCTCCATTGAATCAAAGAAACTTGGCGGAAATATTTTCTCTAGTTTGCACAAGGTTTCTACTATGTTTTTCTCCAATGTCTCAATATGTTTAACCTGCATGTTAGTTGAACATATGTCACGGAAAAAATGGCTTAACTCGGTCAAAGCATCCCAAATGGATCTAGGTAGCATGTCCCGAAAAGCAACCGGCAACAACCTCTGCATGAACACATGACAATCATGGCTCTTCAACCCATGCAACTTGCAATCATCCATGTTCACACATCTGGAAATATTTGAGGCATATCCATCCGGAAATCTGAGTTGTTTGATCCACTCACATATCGTTTTTACTTGTGGCCTCGACAATGTAAATTGTGCTTTAGGCTTCATTAATTTCCCTTGTTGCGTAAAAAGATTCAAGTTAGGTCTTTTACAATATCGTTCCAAATCTAGTCGGGATTTATCATTGTCTTTGGTCTTCCCTTTTACATCCATCACAGTATTGAACACATTTTCAAAAACGTTCTTTTCAATGTGCATTACATCTAAATTGTGACGTATCAAGTTGGTACTCCAATATGGCAACTCCCAAAAGATACTCTTCTTTGTCCAATTGTGATCTGTTCCTTTACCTGACAATTTTTGAGGTCCAACTGTTTTACCAAATGTGATTTGGGGAAAGGCATTTAACCGAAACAATAAGACTTCACCTGATAAACGAGGCGGAGGATCATCATGTTCTACTCTACCAACAAAAAAATTATCTTTATCTTTTCTGTATGGATGATTTGAAGGCAAAAATTGACGATGACAGTCAAAGAAACTTGGTTTACCACCATTTTGAAGGTTAAATGCCTTGGTGTTCTCCATGCAATACGGACAAGACAATTTTCCATGAGTGCTCCAACCAGAAAGCATTCCGTACGCAGGGAAATCGTTAATGGTCCACAACAGAGCAGCTTTCATTTGAAAATTTTGTTCTTTAGAAACATCATAGGTAGTAACACCAATATTCCAAAGCATTTTTAGTTCTTCAATTAGTGGCCTCAAGTATATATCAATATTCTTACCAGGATTGCATGGGCCTGGGATAATCAAAGTAAGAAACAAGACGCTCTCCTTCATGCACATCCATGGTGGCAAATTATAGGGTGTGATAAAAACCGGCCAACAAGAATAAGATATACTTGAGTGTCCAAATGGATTAAAACCATCCGTAGAAAGACCTAACCTAACATTTCGCCCGTCTGCAGCAAATAAAGGATAAATGCGATCAAAATGTTTCCACGCCTCACCATCAGATGGATGAGAAAGTATACCCATTGGCCGATGACTTTGTTTATGCCAAGACATGTATTCAGCTGTCTTATTAGACATAAAAAGTCTTTGAAGCCTTGGTGTAAGTGGTAAATAGCGTAACACCTTGAAAGGCACTTCAATATGTTTTCCTCTTCCTTTCTTCCTATGTTTAAATCGAGGATGACCACACACCATGCACACTTTCTTATCTGCATGTTCCTTCCAGTATAACATGCAATCATTTGGACATGCATGAATTTTCTCATATGCTAATATCAACTCTTTCACCATTTTCTTTGATTCATAAAAGTCATTAGGCAATATTGTATCATGTGGCAATATGCTCCTTACTATTGACATGACACGGTTATAACAACTCTCACTCATGTTATATTCTGACTTGCAGTTCATCAATTGAGACACTGCTGATAGTCTGGTATGGTTTTTACAACCATCCCATAACGGTTCATCAGCATAATGTAGCAATTCAAAGAACTTTGCTGCATCTGAGTTTGGTGGTTCTTTCATAAACTCTCCCCTTAATCCAGAGCCTGTCGCATCAATTATCATATCTCTATAGGGGTTCTCCATCCCCACTTGCACGTCATCATTTGTGAAAGATTCTTCATTAGTCTCCGACGTTGATGTTTCTCCATGTGCAAACCAAGTCGTATAAGTACTTCGAAAGCCCCATCGATAAAGATGTAATGTAACTGTTTCCCTATCTTGGAACTTTAGTAGCTCACACTTAAGGCATGGACATTTAATCGTTCCATGACTTACAAATTGTGGGTGGTTGTATGCAAAATCCAAAAATTCCTCAACCCCAACTCTAAATTCATGAGTCAATGAACAATCATGAGAATTGACTCGACGTTGCATCCAACTCCGATCAAATGACATGCTTCTGTGAGACAATGTTTGTTGTTGGTTACTAACTGAAAGCACTACCCAAACCAACCCAATAATTTAGCAAAAAACCACCTTAAAGTATCATCATGTTTAGCTACATGGATATCAAATATAATAAAAAATGTACAAAGCACTAAACTGAGATTGAAATAATCATTATTGTAGCGATAAATGTTGAATGAAGTTTCACCAACCAAAAAACCTGAGAACTTGTATATGTTATTTTACCTATGTACATGTTAATGTAGGCAAGGTGTTCAAATTAGTAGCTAGACTTTTTCTTAATTTCTTTACCTATAATGTCTTAACATTGTCATCAATTGAAAATCACAGTAGCTAGCATCATTAATGTCTAAACTTACATGCTAGAAATGTTGAAACTAAATCCATTAAAATCATGAAAGAAACACAGAGATTAAAATATATTTACCAAAATTAATACCCAATAATTAAGAAAGCTCAATTCCAACAATAGCAACAGTTTGAGACTGATTAATGTACACATATTTAGGTGTTTTGGAGCTGATTAACAGCAACAATTTAAGTACCTTAAAATTAAATAACATGCTTTGAGGGAAACAGAGAAGATAACAAAATTATAACAAACCTAGTACAATGTTATACCCATATTTGATGATTTTCGAGATATTTAAACAACTAAAATGAAGAAATTAGTTCATAATCATACTAGTTAGTTAATGCATTCTACCATTATCTGAAAACGAAAGAGGGAGAAAGGAATTTTAAACTACCTGGGATATAGTTAGGCAACAAATACGTACAGCAAGCACCGATTGAGTGAAATATAGCTAGGACAAGTCGGGGGCGTGAACTGGAGACGCAAAAGAGCTAAGTCGGTGTCGGCGAGGGGCTGAGATACAACACCGCAACTGTTGACGGCGGTGCAAAGGAAGTGATTTTGGAAACTAGGTTATCATCGTGTCTGCTTGTATTCCTTCTAAAGTGAAGTTAGGTCAACTTCAATAAGTATATATATGAACTAATTTAGCAACGAACTATGCTTCCTCAAGTTAGGTTTGCATCTACTTTTAAAAACAATGTGTTTTCTCAAATAAACTTTCTTAATTTAATTATTAAATATTTATATATAAACTTAATTTATTTAAAAGACAAATCGTGAATATATATATTAATTAGGCGTCGTTTTTTTGAAATAAAAATTTATATATAAATATTAAATGATTAATTTTGGATTAATTTCGAACAACACCAGCGTATTTTTCTAAATGTATCGATTTGATACCGAACTTTTTACTTACCCTTATAGTACATGTACTATAGTTTTTTATTTCAAAATGATATATTTTTAGAATAGTCAGGTTTTTCAACCGGCCTCCATGTACAAGTATATAATACTGATATGAAAAACTAAAGTACATGTACCATTATCAATATAAGAGTGGTTTGTCAGTGCAATTGTTTTGATATTATCTTAAAAAGAAACGCACATAAAAACATATGATTTATGTGGTTCGGTCACACCGACATCCACGACTAAGGAAAAGTCTTATTTTTTATTAAGGTTTGATCAATGAGAGAACATAAACCCTAGTTGTCGACTACAATAATTAGACGAAAAGCCAAAACCCGTATAGTGTGTGTGTGTGTCTATATATATATATATATATATATATATATATATATATATATATATATATATATATATATAGTCAAGTAGGGGTGTGCAAAATAACCGAACCCGAATAACCCACCCGAACCGAACCTTATTCGGGTTAAATGGGTCGGGTTATTCGGTTTTCGGGTTTGTTAATCGGGTTAAATGGTAACCGAATAGGGTTTTCGGTTCGGGTATCGGGTGAGAAGTAAAAAATTCGGGTTACCCAAATAACTCGAATAACCCATATATCAATAATTAAAAAATTAATAATAATAATATATCATCCCATCTTGGTATCTTGCATCTACTTTAGTAAAGACGTAGGTTTTAATTTTTACAAACCAAAAACACGTCTCTTTTCGACTCTTCCACGGTTCCCTATATATAGAATATAAATATTTAATTACATAATTTTAAAAAATTTTACATTACCTTTATTGGCAATTTTTGAATTTTATATTACCTTTCTTGGTAATTTGCCCTTTATAAAAAATTAAATAACTCATATATATAAATTATTTACCAACAACCTTATCGTTGCTAATTTATAATAAGTCGTTGGTAAAATAAAGGTGGGAGATTTCCCTCCAAAAATTTACTAAATAACAATGAATTTAGCAACGAAACATTTGTTGCTATTTTGCAAATTGTATATTTGGTTTTACCAACGACTGTATTTGTTGTTATATGTACAAATGGTAGTTGCTAATATCGATTATTAAACTTACCAACGACTTTTTTTCGTTGTTAAAAGAATATTTAAGATTTAGCCATTAAAATTTGGCAAAAATTCGTTGGTAAAAGTGGCGGGAATTTTCCCTCCAAAACTGCAACGAAATTAGCAACGATTTATGTCGTTGCTAAATTAAAAATCAAAATTTGATAACTTTCGTTGCTAAAGTCGTTGTTGAATGGATAATTTACCAACGATTATCAGGTTGTTGGTAAAAAATCGTTGGTGATTGCAGTTTTTCTAGTAGTGTATTAATTTTGAATAATTATTTCAAGCATTTTTTATAATTTATTCTAGCCTTTATGCTAATAAATTTGTCAAGGGAAGTCAACTACTCATCATCCAATTTTGTTTTCATGACTATCAAATAACAAATCAGTCCCTTCAAGAGGTTTGAACCCTCGAGCTATGAACACAACACAGTAATTTCTTTACACTTGTTATCTGTACCTGAATTCATGAGAAACGATGGATAAGAAAAAATATGATTTGCTTAGTGAGTTAATATATTTATATGACATGCAATGCATATAACGATGTATGATAACAATTCATAAGGATAAAAGCTGTCAAATGAAGAAATACCACTGGAGTCCTTGGAACAGCCCAAACGTGGGAATAAATCCCACCATATATAAATATAGGAATAGAACCCAATCCAACAAGTCAAGAAGGTGATTCAAGAGAACACACGTGTTGCCAAATCTGGGTTAGAATCGAGAACCCCTGACAACCATAAACTAACAGGCACCCGAAGTTCGGCTACCTACTCCGTAAGCTTCCGGAAATAGGAGTTTATACGCACGAAGACGCAGTAATGCATTTAAATATTATATATATGTTGGACATTTAGTGAAGTCCAAAGAAATCACATAATATCAACCAATGTAACAGGTAAGGATACATGATGTCCGAAGTATGTGATGTCATGGATAATCAAGGTAAGTATGATAACATGTAAAAATCATAATATGTATGCACCATGGAGATGTGAACATGTATATATGTATGCACCACACACCAATGCTAGATATCACAAAACTTTGGTAATATAGAGGCTCTGTGTCATAAAGGTTGTTAGATATCACTTAATGCTTGAAATTTAGCCGTTGCTTCCCAAACCGAACACCAACTTGGATTCCAGTTCCCGATTTATAAACATTCCATATTTTTCATGTATTTGTCAGCTTACTATAACATACAAACTCACTTGGAGCTATAAAACGTCTTCGAGATACTATTTCGTTATTTACCGGTTGGTGTTGTGTTATGTGAAGATTATGCGGACTTTTAGGTGTGTATGATCTTTTAAATTTACATGTTTATAAGGTGTATTAACATTATATGACACTCACATATTTTTTTAATTTATTTTTTCATAGGCATTAAGTCTAACATCACGAATGAACAAGGAAAACTAGCATGGAACGAATGCATTGACTATCCTGTGCGGGTTTCATATTTTGGTCATAACTCTCTCATACGAACTCAGATTTAAGTGTCCAAAATGTCAGACGCATAGGGCTACAACTTTTATCTTTTGAAAATCCGTCGAGTTCTGTGATTCCCCGGTTTTCTTCGTGGACAAGTTCAAATACCCCAAACACTATTACTAGTCTTGTAACCACCTCAAATCTATTTGTTAGGCATTTACTAAGTTACATTTAACGTCTATAAATATTATATAGCACTTTAGTCATTCATTTGGGTATCAAATCCTTGGCCAAAGCTTGATTTATAATGAATCAAAATGACTAATTCAAGTTCATGAGTTTAAAACTTATCATCCACCTCAAGGCTTAATGACCACTTCTTGTATAAAAATGTTTGTGTAATACTAGCTAATTGACAATTCTAACAAGCTTTCCATATGTATTTTTGTTTGAAATTCAAGATTCCAAGTTTTTCCATAAAAACCCATAAATATGGAGGTGCGAAAATTTCCACCCAAAACAAGAGAAATAAAGAAGATGATAGAATGTTACCTTTGTTCACCAAAATACTTGCATATCTAACAAAATGCACCTTCGATGGATGCTTTCTATTCAAGGTAAAATAAAACTCTAACGTTGTGTTCCTTGGGAAGGTAAGAAAAGGAAAGGAAAAAAAGAAGGAAGGGAATAGAATGGAAAGACTTAATATCATTTCCATCCATTTCTTTCCAATTTTAGGTGGAAGAGATTGAAGCCAAAGTTCTAATTTCCATCCTTTTCCTCCCTTCAAAAATTTAAAGAACACAACACACAAATGATTTCTTTCGAATTCCATTCTTTTCCTTCGTTAAGTTAGGTTGCGGAACACAGCCTAACTAAAAACCCTTCCTATGGTGTTGGAGAGCTACGTTGATGTGGAAATAAGATGCACGAATTGTGCAGATTTTTATCTTAAATAATTAACAAAACTTCACAATACACCTCTTCAATGTTTAGTCTTTAGGCACCTAAACCCTTATTGTAACATCTTCAAATTTGATATAATAATTAAACTACTAATTATACATTCAACCAATGAATTGAATGATTTATTTACGTTAATTGATATGTAAGAATTTATATTCTTAATCATTTAAAGGGAATATATGTATATTAACGCTACTTTACAAAAATATAAATTGATAAACGAGACTTGTATGCATTTGAGTTGGTTTAATTCGTACTTTGCTATAATACCCTCATAATAAAGGTACTAATTAAATCTATTAAATTTCCAAATAAATTAAAGTAAATAAGAGGAAGAGTGGAGGGCCTTGGTGCAATTTTTGGCCAATTGGAGGTATTTCTCCTCCCCAATCGTGGCCCTAGTCCTCATTTCTCTTCTTTGAGACTTTACTGCACTTGCTCACATTAGAGAAGAACAAACTAGGGTTGGAGCTCTATATCTTGGCTAGAAGGATTGAAGGAGCTAAAACAACCAAGTAAGGTAGCACCCAAATTCATTTATATAGTGTGTGTATATGGATGTGTTAATATCCATCTTTTCTATTCTAGCCATAGATATGGCAAGAGGTTGGTGATTCACCATATGGTGAACCAAGGATCAATAATTATAGTTTAATATGTTCCTGAACTTACAATTGTAAAAGAACACCTAAATAAAGCTATAGAATGGATATTGGGTTTGGGGGTTAATTGAGTAATTCAAAGGATGTATATATATAGAATTTGGATGATTCAATGATATTAGATGTTAAACCATGTTCATATATGTATATAGTAGCCATATCCTGATTATAACCATGTCTGGAAGTGTTTTGGTAAGTTAAAAATGAGTTTGGAACGAAGGAATGCAAGCAGGACGTAAAAAAAAAAAGACGATTCTGGACTGCAGAGTAAGGGAACTCGCCGAGTTCCCCATATACTCGCCGAGTATAGTACCTGAGAATACCGAAACTCGTTTCTAGTGTGTTAATTCGCCGAGTAACCCCTCTAACTCGCCAAGTTAAGCCCCTATACACCCAAATACTTGTTTTAAGCCCTATAATGGTACTATAACCTCATAGGGTCATTCCATACTTATATAACATATAAATTATCATCAAATGTCGCCCAAAAGTTTATAAAGCTCAATAAGAGGCGCAACGGTGTCGGTAAATTTGGAAACTTAAACCGAAAACGCTTAAACACTGCAAATGACTTCCAAACCTTATGATATACTACTATAAGCTTATGAATGCTTTGAATATAATTATTTGATACGTTTGAAGCTGGAAGGAGTGCCGGTTATCGGTTCAGGGCGTTAAATGCTTATTGGTCGTATTGAGCCTTAAAGGCTATCTTTAGCCTATTGTACTTTGAGTTCTAGTATTGATATGTGTGTTGCATACATAATTACATGTATTTTACTTATGACATTGTGCATACTATTTGACATCATCCTCTTATATGATACATTGCACTGGTTGGTGATTTTTATCCTGTTCTAGTTGGCAGGTTATGGCATATTGCCCTAGTTGGCAGTTTTATTATTTGATCATGGCTTATGGCCAGCATACCTTATTTGATACCTTCAGTCACATACATTGGCTTTCATGCTACACCTAATGATAATTATTCATCCCATGCTTCATATGATTACACTTGATTAACCCATTGCGAGCTATGCTCATTTCATTGGCCTCACTGGAGATCCAGATCATCATTATTATTATCAAGTGTCTTACTATGTGTTTGTGCGTATAAATTCTTACTTCCGGAAGCTTACAGAGTAGGTGGCCGGACTTCGGGTGTGACACCCCTCACTTTCCATACTATAAAAATACCTTATATAGCATGGTATATGGGGCGGAGTCAAATTCATCATACAATGGATTGAATCGTGGTGAAAGAACATAACAACTATTATTCTCCAACAGTGTTTTAGTACAACTTATTCAATGGAAATACATGATACATAATTCAGGAATTAAAACATTGATAAATTAATCATAAATTTTCTCTTTTCCTTTGGCATTAGAGGTTCCTTCCTCAATACCTGAGTATAAAAATGTAAGGGTGAGCGACAACACCCAAGTACTAATCACCTGTGGTGGAATAATGTGTTTCAAAAATAATTTATAACTGGTAAGAAAATGTATAAAAATAACATATTTGTAAAAATATATTTTCCGTAACAATAATACAGCGGCCTGCAACTGAAGGCTGTGAAGAGACCATGATACAATGGATATTGATTTCTTCATTTCACACCCGAGTTAAATGGGTATGTTTGTGAATGAAATTAAATACTATTATTTTCATAAAAGCTTCCCATCGTTTATCGTTATAAAATTTACTGGTATATTATTACCCGGATAAATCACATAGATGTATCTGTCGTGTCATCTCAAAAGGCTTCGTCATTTTGGCGTCATTATGTTGTCGTCTCAAAAGACTATATCATTTTTTATAATATTATGAAATGCCCGTTCTAATAACGCGACGCTTTTACATAAACTCTGCAACATAAACCTCAAATCCAATATAATAAAAGTATTTAAAGTTCAAACCTCGAATTTAGTGCATAAATAAACTAAATCCATAACATTCAGAGTACGCGAAATAAATTATCTAGTTATTACAACCAAATCGTAAGTTCAGGGATCTACCCATCCCAATTACAAATTCAGCAATAATAACAAAATGTGTGGAAGTCTATCTGATACCACGAGTCCTCAAACCCTTGACCCTGAAGCTGGTACTTTCCCCTTATCAGCTAAACTTGAAATATTGCCCCCACAACCGGGGTAAGCCGTCGTCTAGCGAGTAACAGATTTAATAGCACAAATAAACATGAATAACATGAATGATACAAGTATCGGCACAAAGTCAACATGTGTAGCACCCGGCCTTCCCAGCAGTGCGTCCACGAATAGGTAGTCTGTGTAGCATCCGACCTCCCGAGCAATGCATATATAGTAACACAGCTTGCGGGACTCCCGACTTACAGCGTATAAAAATAACATGCAGCCACACATGAATGCAATCATCACATAAATACACAGTATGAATACCGAGGAATAAGGGTTATCATGTTAAGCTTATGGTGAAGAAAAGAATCGCAGATATTAAAGGCAACATGGCAGCAAAATGGATAAGCATGGTAAAAGAAATGAAACAGATAACTAGCACAAACATATTATAAATGATCATTTATGGAATTAAATCTATTACTCACAGTGCTTGCCAATCTGTAACCCGCCAAGCGACTAACCAAAAATCTGCTGAAAGCACTCCGGAAAGCCACCCGTCTCAATCGAATCGCTAGAATCCTGATATAAAATTACACTGCCTATTTATTAATATTCTTAACTCGATAATTTTCATTCAATTTAAAGTTCAGGGGCTAATTCGGAATACATCTATTTGTTTGATAGAACTTTCTTAGTTAGTTTATTAATTATTTGCCCGTAAGTGTTACTTTATATTTATATAATTTCTCTAAAAAGAAATGAATTATTATTTTTAAAAGATGAAAATTAATCACTCTATAACAAACTTCATAAGAATCCATCAATAAAATTATTTATGTTAATCCAACAAAAACTCCATTAATAGTCCAACTATTCAAATTATATAGATCCAAAAGAGTTACTCCATAACTTAATCCAACTAACTTTCAATATCCATTTAAACTAATTAATGTTACAGCCAAAATTATTTAATTAAATTCCATATCCCTTTGTATATTATATAACCAACAATATTCATATGATAAAAATAACAAATACACAATAAAATAATTTTGTAATGGACTTAGAAAATAAAACTAACTCGAACCTAATTCAGTTGAATTAATTAATCCAACATAACATTTATATTTTCAATCCACTTAATTTAATAATTAACCCATTCCAAATCAACCTAAAATAGACCCAAAAGTCAAATAAATATTCAGCCCACCTAACTAACCCAAAAATCAGATTTTATATATTGGAGAAAGCCCAACACAAACCAAAACATAACCTAACCCTAAAATAAAAGAATTAAATAAATAAATAAAAACAACTAAAAATTAAACCATTTCTCTCAATCTCTCTTCTCTCCCTCGGTGGTGTAGACCAAAGAAAGAAAACCCACAATGGCCTCCTCAACCTAAAAGCAAGTCGCCACTGGCCAAGGGAGTTCCAACGCCGACGACTCCTCCACACAACAACCACAAACCTTACTCTCATCTCTCCCTCTCGGTGGACTGAAACAGAATGAAAGGGACCGACAGAGCAGAGCAGCGGCGCCGCTGCTGCCGCCGTGCGATCGCCGACCAAACACCACCCAACACACACCACTTTTAACTCTCTCGTCTCTCTCTCTCTCTCTCGTCTCTCTCTCTCTCTCTCACAATGGAAACAAACAAAAAAAGGAAGAGGGCAAGACAGAGCCGCCGCCGGTGGACAAAACAGAGGAGGGCGGTCGCCACTAGAGGGTGCGCCGCCGCTCGCCGCCGTATCCGGTCGAATCTCACACAAATCTATTCTATACTCTATTTGCTATTTTGAATTCATTTTATGTAAGTTTTCAAATCAGTATGTGAAACCTCATGAAATCTCCATTAGAGCTCTTCTTCTTTAGCTTTTAACTCAAACAAAAATGAAGAAAATGAATCAATATTCATTAGTTGTTCATTTACAGATTTGATGAAATTTTTTAGACACATTGTATGCATTCTAATTTTACTCTAAATATACATACGGAAATTTAAATTTATTTGGGTTTATAGATATTACATCAAAGTTAACAATGATAATGTTGGTTTGGTGATGATGATGATACTTGTTGCTCCAATTCTTAAATTTCCAGCCCAAAAATTTAGGTTCTATAATGTATGTGTGCGTGGGTTTGAGATGAAGAATCTGTTAGGGTTTTATGCACATACACACACAAATATATATATATATATATATATATATATATATATATATATATATATATATATATAGGGTTTATGAAGAGAGTGGAATGATGACGATGGTGGTTATGGTTATAATGCATTCATGCATGCATAACTTCTATATATTTATTTATCTATTTTTTTAATCTAATGAGATTTGTTATTCTATGTGTGTCTATATATATAATTTCCTAATTCTTAAACTAAAACATTTAATATATTGAATGTCTAACAATTGAAATTTATATTCTATTTCTTCGAATTAATAATTACATTAAATGACTCAAAATTAATTAATTACCTCGAAATATAACGGGTGTTACAATCTCCTACAAGTTGGATTGATATCGTCCTCGAGATCATGTGGATTTGAACAGGTCGGGGTACTTCGCAATCATCTCCCCTTCAGCTCCCACGTATGATTCGGTCCACGGTGATGCCGCCATCTCACTAAGACCATCTCTATCTGTCGATTCCTCACCTTGCTGATCTTCTCATCCACTATCTACTCCGGCTCCTCGACATATCTGAGTCGCTGATCAATCTGAACGTCCTGAGTTGGCACCATCTCCTCGGCATTATTCCTATATTTGCTCAAATAGCTGACATGAAAAACTTTGTGCACACCATCCAACTCTGGTGGCAAATCCTATCGATATGCATGCACACCAATACGCTCTATAATCTGATAAGGTCCAATAAATCTAGGGCTAAGCTTGCCCCTCTTGCCGAACCTCATAATACCCTTCCAAGGCGACACCTTCAACATCACAAAACTACCAACCTCAAGCTCCACTGGTCGATGCCGCTTATCTGAATACCTCTTCTGTCGATCCTGGGAAGCCCTCAATCATTCGCGAATAATCTGAATCTTGTCGTGCGCAATCTGCAATAATTCGGGTCCGCCAATAGGTCTCTCACCCACTTATCGCCAACACGTGGGTGAACGACACCTACGACCATACAACGCCTTGAACGGTGTCATGCCGATAGAAGAATGATACGAGTTATTATAAGAAAACTCGATCAACGACAAATGAGCATCCCAGCTCCCACCGAACTCTAACACGCAGGCTTGTAGCATATCCTCAAGAGTCTGTATCGTACGCTCGCTCTGGCCATCTGTCTGTGGGTGAAACGCTGTGCTAAGGGTGACACGCGTCCCTAACTCATCCTGTAAGCTCTGCCAAAACCGAGAAGTAAACCGCGAGTCTCGATCAGACACTATCTTCTTAGGCACCCCATGTCTAGCAATGACATCGTCTATGTAAATTTGTGCCCACTGATCCATCAAATAGCTCTCACTAACGGAAATGAAATGCACGCTCTTCGTAAGTCAGTCAACCACAACCCATATCGAATCATGTTGTCGCTGTGTACTCGGGAGCTTAGTGACAAAATCCATCGCAATCTCCTCCCACTTCCACTGCAGAATAGACAAAGGTCGTAAACTGCTATATGGCTTCTGATGCTCGGCCTTCACTTGCAAACAAGTAGTATACTGCTCAACGAATTGACCCACATCCCACTTCAAGCCGGGCCACCAAAAAGCATAACGTAAGTCACGATACATCTTTGTAGTACTAGGGTGGCAGATAATCGAGAATTATGAGCCTCTATTAACAAAATATCCCGCAAACCACCGAGTTTAGGAATCTAAATCCACAAATCAAACAAGAATACCCCTTGACTATCAGGAAAAAGATGCTCTATATAGCCAACCATCTGTTCAGACTTCAGATGCTCTGCCGATGACGCCTCAGACTGATATCTCAAAAGATCTGCAATCATAGAATCCTTTGCAGGAGGACGTGCCATCGCACAACACAATACACAAGAATAGGACCTGTGACTCAGCGCATCAGCGACTACATTCGCTTTACCAGGATGGTAAAGGATCTGACAATCATAGTCCTTAATCAACTTCATGGCACGCTGATGTCTCATATTCAACTCCTTAGGGTCGAAGATGCACTTCAGGCTCTCATGACCGGTGAAGAGCTGACATCTCGTGCCATATAAATAGTGTCTCCTTGAATTCAGCGCGAACACCACTGCCGCCAACTCTAAATCATGAGTCGGGTAGTTCCTCTCGTGAACCTTTAGCTGTCTGGCATAAACGATCACTCTTCCCCGTTGCATCAAAACACACCCGAGACCGTGTAGAGACGCATCGTTATAGACAACGAAATCATCGTTTCCTTTAGGCAGGGAAAGAATCGGAGTCTCACTTAAACATCGCTTCAGCTCCTGAAAGGCTTGCTTCTGTGGCTCACCCCAAACGAATCTCACATTCTTTCTTCTCATCTCAGTCGGGGGCACTTCTTGAAGAAATCACGAACAAAACGCCAATATGACCAGCCAAACCGAAAAAACTACGAACCTCCAAAACATCACGGGGTTGTCTCCAATTCTGAATAGCCTCGACCTTCGACTGGTCAACAAATACAGCCTCACCACAGATCATATGGCCAAGAAACTGAACTTTACCATTCTTGTACAACCTATGCATAGAATAAAATTTAAATCTAAATATTATAGTAATCTTAAATCATAATGATTCTCATTAATATCCTTTCAAACAATTTTTTTTACGCGAACAAATTCTAATTTTTATAATGTTGTTAATCGAGTAATTCATTCCGTGCAATCACACTTGTATGTTACAACAAAGTTTTACATGGTAAGTGTTTAATAATTCGTTAAAACCTTTTTAGACAGTACCAGTTTTTCGTTTATTTGAGTACAAGACCATTTTATAATTCCAATAGTCAATATCGTTTTATTTCCCACAATAAGTTCAATATATTTATTTGACCTTGTATAAAAACTCAATTAAATCAAGCAAGTTTCATTCGATCTTAGCAAGGTTTTAATTCCCACACACTGCGACATGTTGAGTAAAATTATAAACTATGATGTTTCTTATTTGTAGTATATATAATCAAACATAAATCAATAAAATTATATAAAAATCAGTATCTATTTGTTGTTTGTATTTCTAATTTCAAACTTTAATACTATCTCAGTTTAAATTTTGACTAAATATCAAGAATTAATATTTAACTCTTTAATAAATATCCAAAGGTCATGATTCATTCCAAATTTTTTTTTACCCTTCGTGTTCAATCTTGTTTCACATTTTAATGTCATGTTTTATTTGTCGCTTCATCTATTTTCACTCGTGACTCTGTTGATGTATTGTTTTACCAATATCCTTAGTTTAGCAATTGATTTCTAAGTTTGTTTTTTTATTCTTCAAGCTAATATCTTTGATCACTGCATCAAATCTGTCAATCCTCACAAATGAGTTATGGTAGTGTATTAGTTACAAATCAATCATACATCATCGGTTACCATCAGACTCACAGTACCACTCGTTAACTTGTGTTGTTATGTTTCTTCTTGCATCTCTAACCTATTATGCCCCACTTTCCCGTCTTGATTCCCGTTACACTCTTTTAAATCCATTACATCCACTACATGTTGAGTATTACTTTGAGTTTGTCAGATTCTTTAACTATGCATCATACAGATACCAAGAATAAATGAATACCACCACCTGAAGGTGCAATTACAAAGATATCAAATAGACACTCTCAGTTGCTTGCGAGAAAAAATTAATCGACTCACGCCAAGTGCATGCAATGAACTCTATGTTAAACGTGTATAGAAGCAAAATACTGACACAGAAGCACAATCATGACTACCTGTTGTGTCACACACAGTAACACTGATAGCACGATAGTGTGCGGCCATGGATCCATGACACAAATAGAATCCAGAGTAACAAACAATCAAATTATTGATGACAAAGTAAGAATACAACACTATGATATAGTTGAATCATGAGAATTGAGCAAGACTAGTATCATGTACATGCGACAATCAGAAAATCTGACAACTCTTAATTAAGGTTGAAGTTGAGACTCAAAATTTTTTTTTTCAGAAGCGTCTTTTATATATACAATAATGTTAATTCAACTTATGTGCCACTACAAGCCCCGCAACATACCCCATCATATCACTCTCCAAACAATGGATTTAGGCGAAATGTCTTCTCTGAACAATCTAGCTAACCAAGAGCCTTTACAGGCTCCATAGTGTAAAATATTGTGGCTTACGTCGTCAGCCATGGTGCTGAAAATTAAATGTATGAATTCAATTAACAATTTCGTTATGTTTTCGTAGTTGATTAATTTATGATTTGCTCATAAGGATATATGTTTATATATTTATGAAGGTTAGAGTTAAGCACTATCTTAATTGTACCCAATTTCCTAATCCCATCAGGGTAGAGTTGAACTCGTTATAATGATAACTTAAGCTAATAGTGATCATACATCCTACGGTTTAAGACTAACTACCTAAGAGATACTTAATTCACTTAAACCAAACCCTGGCTCTGATAATTGAAACGTCCATTCTAATAACGCGACACTTCTACAAAAACTCTGCAACATAAACCTCAAATCCAATATAATAAAAGTATTCTAAGTTCAAACCTCGAATTTAGTGCATAAATAAACTAAATCCATAACATTCAGAGTACGCAAAAACAAATTATCTAGTTATTACAACCAAATCGAAAGTCTAGGGATCTACACATCCCAATTACAAATTCAACAATAATAACAAAATGTGCGGAAGTCTATCTGATACCACGAGTCCTCAAACCCTTGACCCTGAAGCTGGTGCTTTCCCCTTATCAGCTAAACCTGAAACATTGCCCCCACAACCGGGGTAAGCCGTCGCCTAGCAAGTAACAGATTTAATAGCACAAATAAACATGAATAACATGAATGATACAAGTATCGACACAAAGTCAACATGTGTAGCACCCGACCTTCCCAGCAGTGCGTCCACGAATAGGTAGTCTGTGTAGCATCAAGCCTTCCCAGCAATGCATACACGGTAACACAGCTTGCGGCACTCCCGACTTACAGCGTATAAAAATAACATGCAGCCACACAGGCATGCAATCATCACATAAATACAAGGTATGCATACCGAGGAATAAGAGTTATCATGTAACAACTTATGGTGATGAAAAGAATCGCAGATATCAAAGGCAACATGGCAGCGAAATGGATAAGCATGGTAAAAGAAATGAAATAGATAACCACCACAAACATATTATAAATGATCATTTATGGAATTAAACAGTGCTTGCCAATCTGTAACCCGCCAAGCGACTAAGCGAATATCAGCTGAAAGCACTCTAAAAAGAAATGAATTATTATTTTTAAAAGATGAAACATTAATCATTCTATAACAAACTTCATAAGAATCCATCGATAAAACTATTTAAGTTAATCCAACAAAAATCTCATTAATAGCCCAACTATTTAAATTATATAGATCCAAAAGAGATACTCCATAACTTAATCCAACTAACTTTGAATATTTATTTAAACTAATTAATGTTCTAGCCCAAAATTATTTAATTAAATTCTAAATCCCTTTGTATATTATATAACCCACAATATTCATATGATAAAAATAACAATTACACAATAAAATAATTTTGTAATGGACTTAGAAAATAAGACTAACTCAAACCTAATTTAGTTGAATTATATAATCCTACATAACATTTATATTTTCAATCCACTTAATTTAATAATCAACCCAATCCAAATCAATCTAAAATAGACCTAAAAGTCAAATAAATATTCAACCCACCTAACTAACCCAAAAATCATATTTTATATATATATATATATATATATATATATATATATATATATATATATATATATATATATATATATATATATATATATATATATATATATATATATATAGATATATAATGGTATATTATCTATCAATATCTATCTATAATATATCTATATATATATATATATGTATACATATATATATGTTAATCTATCTATATAGATATAGATATTCTAAAACCATAATATCTTATATAATCTATATATATGTATCTATATAAGGTGTATATATATTATAGTGATACGATATATATATAGAACATCTAATATATCTTATACTATATATATATATATTATTTATATATATTTATATATTATGTATACAGATATATATATATATATATGTATACATATATATATATATATATATATTATATATATATATCATATATATATATGATATATATTAGAATCAGGTTCTTAGCGTACCTATGAGATTCCAGCGTACCCTAATGTGAATGATCATTCACATTTATTTTTTTTAATAAACATGCACAAGACAACATTATAAGACTTTTTTTCAAAAGAAACAACATCATAAATCTTGTGAATGGTAAAAAAAAAATCATGTGAATGGTCATTCACACCATTCACATGGATGACCATTCACATAAATATGCATTGAGCATTCACATAATTTTTAAGGACACAGAAAGAGTGAATGTATGTGAAATTCATATATCATGTGTATAACAGTAAATTAAACATGGTTATAAGAAAAAAAAATTAAAAAAAGTTTTTTAAGGTTGGTACCTTCGGGTGCACTTGATTTCGAGAGGTACTTTTTTGAACCTGACTCTATATATATATATATATATATATATATATATATATATATATATATATATATATATATATATATATATATATATATATATATATATATATATATATATATATATATATAAACCTAAGCCCAACCCAATTAAATTGGAGAAAGCCCAACACAAATCTAAACATAACCTAACCCTAAAAAAAAGATTTTAATAAATAAATAAAAACAACAAAAAAATAAATCATTTTCTCTCAATCTCTCTTCTCTCTTTCGGTGGAGCAGACCAAAGAAAGAATATCCACAATGGCCTCCTCAACCTAAAAGCAAGTCGCCGCCGGCTAGGGGAGTTCCGGCACCGACGACTCCTCCACACAACAATCACAAACCTTACTCTCATCTCTCCCTCTCGGTGGACTGAAACAGAAAGAAAGGGACCGACAGAGCAGAGCAGCGGCCGCTGCTGCCGCCGTGTGGTCGCCGGCCAAACACCACCTAACACACCCCACTCTTAACTCTCCTCTCTCTCTCTCTCTCTCTCTCTCTCTCTCTCTCTCTCTCTCTCTCTCTCTCTCTCTCTCTCTGGAAACAAACAGAAAAAGGAAGAGGGCAAGACAGAGCCGCCGCCGGTGAACAAAACAGAGGAGAGCGGTCGCCATCGGAGGGTGCTCCGCCGCTGCTGCCACTCACTTGGTCGAATCTCACACCACTCACACAAATCAATTTCTATTTGCTATTTTGAATTCATTTTATATAAGTTTTCAAATCAGTATGTGAAACCTCATGAAATCTCCATTAGAGCTCTTCTTCTTTAGCTTTCTCAAACAAAAATAAAGAAAATGAATCAATATTCATTAGTTGTTCATTTACAGATTTGATAAATTTTTTTAGACACATTGTATGCATTCTAATTTTACTCTAAATATACATACGAAAATTTAAATTTATTTGGGTTTATAGATATTACCACAAAGTTAACAATAATAACGTTGGGTTGGTGATGATGGTGATACTTGTTGCTCCAATTCTTAAATTTCCAGCCTAAAAATTCAGGTTTTATAATGTATGTGTGTGTGGGTTTGAGATGAAAAATCTGTTAGGGTTTTACACACACACACACAGATATATATATATATATATATATATATATATATATATATATATATATATATATATATATATATATATATATATATATATATATATATATATATATAGATAGATGGGATCATTGCAGAACCTAAATTTAGTGTAGAACCGTAGAATCAATATCGTCCATAGATTAGATTAATCTAATGGTCTTGATTAAAACCATAAAGTTTGGAATTAGCGAAAAAAAGATTGGCATTGGTGATTTTTTAATTCTTTCAGGGGTAAAAAAGGAATAGATTGGAAATAGCAAAAAGATTGACATTAGTGAAATAAATATCATTTTTCTTTAAATTAAAATAACATTAATATGATTAATTGTTAAATCAAAAAAATTGTACCATAAAAACGAGAATTTTATACTCTTTAAAACGATACCGGTCATGATATATTTTTTTCGAAATAATTTTACGTGTTTATTATTCGTTAAAAAAAATTACCCAGACCACCATGCAATGTAGCATGACCGGTATCATTCAATGTCGAATGACCACTTGATATCGTATATTCAACGTCGATGCAACACTGCATGTACATTCAAAATTAACAGAACCAAAATAATGGTCAAAACTAGTAGTCAAAAGTTGGTTGATTTAATGAGAACAGTAACGACATATTTTTTTCGAAAAAATTTTACGTGTTTATTTTTCGTATAGCATGACTGATATAATTCAATGTCGAATGAACACTTGATGTCGTATTTCCAACGTCGATGCAACACTGCATGTACATTCAAAGTTAACAGGAACCAAAATAATGGTCAAAATTAGTAGTCAAAAGTTGGTTGATTTAATGAGAATAGTAATGATATATTTTTTTCGAAAAAATTTTACGTGTTTATTTTTCGTAAATTTTTTTTTTACCTAGACCTCCATTCAATATATTATATAGAGATCATACAATGTCGAATTACAGTTTATATCACACATTCAACACTGCATGTACCTTCGATATTAAAATAGTCAAAAATGGTCAAAGTGGCAGTCAAACTTGGTAGGCTACTATTAATTCAATGTTAATTGCATAATTACCATCTTATCCCTAGTGTTATATAATAATCCAATGGTTTAGATTGGTTCTATAGTTCTGCACTAAATTAAGGTTCTGCAATGATCCCAACCATAATTCGTAAAAATTTTGAATGTCTAACAATTATATTTTATATCCTATTTCTTCGAATTAATAATTACATTAAATGACTCGAAATTAATTAATTACCTCGAAATATAACGGGTTTTACATATTACCAGTATCATTACGTTGATATTCACGAAATCATACCAACAACTATTATGCATATTCTTAAGATATGTAACTTTAAATTTATAAATAACGTCACAGTTCTAATATCATAAGAATTACTGAATCATAACATAAATTATATAAACATCACAGAGTCAAATATAATGATTCAACATCATAAATAGAATAATAAGCGCAAAGTGGAAGTGATTAGAAACTTACAGTAGTCCATAAATGGTTATAAGAATTTCGTAAGAAAGAAGTAGAAATTATTCAAAATATGACTCTTTGTTTAATAGTGACAATTATGAGTATTGGTACGATTTTCATAAGAAAGAAGTTATAAAATTACTCAAAATATGACTCTTCGTTCTGTGATTGCAAATGGCCCAATAAATATTGGATTCAGCTTCTCTCTTTTTCTAAATCTTACAATTCCTTTCCAAGGGAATACCTTCAAGAAAACGTGATCGCCTGGGTGGAACACTATTGTTCTCCTTTTCTTGTCAGCATAACTCTTTTGACGACTCTGAGCTGTTTTCAAACATTCTCTAATTTGGTCTACCTTGGTTGTTGTTTCTTGTATTAACTCTGGACCCAATTGTCTTCTTTCTCCAACCTCATACCAACACAATGGTGCCCGACACTTTCGTCCATATAATGCTTCATATGGTGCTGCTTGTATGCTGGAATGGTAATTATTGTTATAAGCGAATTCAACTAATGGCAGATGTTCATCCCAATTCCCTCCAAAATCTATTACTCAAGTTCGCAACGTATCTTTAAATGTTTAAATTGTGCGTTCACTTTGTTCATCTGTTTGAGGATGGTAAGCAGTGCTTATTTTTATCTGGGTACCTAACTCTCATTGAAACTCCTCCAGAACTTTGAGGTGAATCGATTGTCACGATCTGACACTATAGATACTGATACTCCATGTAAGGATATAATCTCCATCATGTATAGTCGTGCTAGCTTGTCTAACAGGAAGGTCTCTTTAATGGGTTAAAAGTGGGCTGGCTTGGTTAGACGGTCAACAATCACCCATATGACATCATGTTCTTTTTGGGTTTTCGAAAGCTTAGTCACAAAGTCCATTGCGATGTGATCCCATTTCCATTCTGGAATTTCGAGCGGTTTTAAGTCTCCATAAGGCTTTTGATGTTCAGCTTTAACCTGTTGACAAGTTAAACACTTTTGTACCCAATTTCCAACATCTATTTTCATTCCTGGCCACCAATAGTTATTTTTAAAATCTCTATACATTTTCACACTACCCAGATGTACTGAATACCTTGTATTGTGCGCTTCAGCCAATAAATGATTTCGTAGTCCTCCTATTAATGGAATTCAAACTCTTCCCTCGAAGCATAATATCCATCTCCCGTCCATGGTTAGTTGCTTCTCATACCCTTTTATTCTTTCTACACATTGCTTACTTTCCTTGAGGACTTCCTGTTGTTTCCCTTTGACTTGATCTAGGAAATCAAGGCGTACTTCCATGACACACAACTTGATTATTGTAGCCCTTCCACTTGTCTTTCGACTTAATGCATCAGCTACTACATTAACTTTTCCTGGATGGTATAATATTTCACAGTCGTAGTATTTTAGTAATTCCAACCATCTCCTTTGTCTCACATTCAATTCCTTCTGAGTGAATATGTATTTCAAGCTTTTGTGGTCTGTATAAATTTCACATTTTTCTCCATACAAATAGTGACGCCATAACTTCAATGCAAACACCACAGCTGCCAACTCTAGGTCATGTGTTGGGTACTTTCTCTCATGTACTTTGAGTTGTCGGGACGCGTAAGCTATCACTTTGCCATGTTGCATCAAAACACATCCTAATCCATTTAGGGATGCATCACTATACACACAAATCCACCTCTTCCTTCCGGTAGAGACAAAGTAGGTGCACTCACTAACTTCTTCTTTAACATCTGAAATGCTTCCTCTCTTGCTTCATTCCATTCATACTTAGCACTCTTTCGTGTTAATGCTGTAAGCGGCGCATCAATCTTGGAGAAGTATTGTATGAATCTTCTATAGTAACCTGCCAAACCTAGAAAACTATGAAATTTTGTTGGAGTTCGTGGTTTTTCCCATTTGGTTATTGCTTCCACCTTTCCAGGATCAACATTAATACCTTCATGACTTACTACATGTCTCATAAATTGCACCTCTTTCAACCAAAATTCACATTTCGAGAACTTTGCATAAAGTTTCTCTTTCTTCAAAAGTTCCAATATTATCCTGAGATGTCGGGAATGTTCTTCTTCAGATTTAGAATAAATGAGAATATCATCTATAAAGACGATCACAAACTTATCCAAATAAGGTTTACAGACTCGGTTCATCATGTCCATAAAAGTTGCAGGTGCATTGGTCAAACCAAACGGCATAACTAAAAATTCATAATGTCCATACCTTGTCCTAAATGCCGTTGTTGGTATATCGGATTCTTTGACTTTCAATTCTTGGGAGTGAATACTAGTTTTTGATAGTGACTTTATTCAACTCCCTATAATCGATACACAACCTCATTCACCCATCCTTCTTCTTCACGAATAGTACTGGAGCTCCCCAAGGTGAGACACTTGGCCTAATGAATCCTTTATCTAATAGCTCCTGGAGTTGGTTCATCAATTCGTTCATTTCCATAGGGGCCAAACAATATGGGGCTTTGGATAGGAGCTGTTCCAGGTACTAAATCAATGGCGAACTCCACTTCTCGATCGAGAGGTATCTGTAACATCCTGAAATCTCAATTATATAATTAGTGTGATAAATGATTTAAAAGTATTAGAATTAAAGAAAAATTGATGATAAAAGTTTGAATTGCATCTTTTTGTCTCACTTGGAGACAAAGGGTACAAGCCCTCCACCACTCTTCTACCATTTCTTGGCTAAACCAATAAAAGCTTCACATTGGTGTCCATTTTTGTCCCCCTATGTTCTTATATAACCCATTTATATGCTACCCTTAATAATGGCAAAATCAATAATTTTAATCTAAAAGAAGTTGTATGGTGGTGTATGGGTGTTGGAACAAGAAGGACTCATTTTCTTCTCAAATAGGCTTCTAAGTGTTGAGGTAACATATTTATTCCCGCACTTTGATTTTTGGTGTATACTTGAATGAAATATGTATTGGGATGAATTTATAAACTGAAAATGAAAGCCTATTGACCATAATATTCATCATTACAAACCCACCACCATTGTTGATGCTTCAAAGTGGGTTCTAAGTGGGTTTAAGAAATAATCTAAAATTTGATATCAAAATGATAGAAATGCTATTAGAAAGAAGAATATGATGTTACATGATGATTACATAAAAGATTTGATATTAATCTCTTAAAACAAAGTTAAATAATATCTTAGATTTAGATGAGAAAAAAATGGGTTGAAATCTATAAAATAGAAATCAAATATGAAAGATGGGGATGGGGGTGAGTGATACACCCGATTTCGATCGGCAGGGGAGCGGCGCCGCCGCCGGTGGCCGGCCGGCAGCCCGCCTTTCTCTCTTTTCTTCTTCCTGGCCGGCGTGCTGTCCGTCCCCTCCTTTTTTTCCCCTGCAGCACACTCACAACACACACACACACCCTAAAAAGAGTTTTCATTGGGCTTTTTTTTATTAAATGAGATTGGACTTCTTTTTATTAAATGAGATTGGACCTTTTTAATAAATATGAGAATTGGGCCTGTTAATTGAAAAATCAGATTGGGCCTTTTTAATTAAAATTTAATTAAAATCAGATTGGGCTTTTTTTTAAAACTAAAATCAAATTGGGCTTTTTTAAAAATCAAATTCAGATTTGAGCCTTTTTAAATAAAAATCAGATTTGGGCCTTTTAATTAAAGTGAGATTTGGGCCTTATATTTAAAAGAGATTTGGACTATTTTAATTTAATAAGTTTGGGCTTAAGCTAGATTAACGAGTTGCTATATTTATTTAGTTTGGGCTTAGAATATAAATAAATAAATTAGATGGGTTGCACTATTATTGTTTGGGTTGCCACTAATATCTTGGATTGGGTTTATTTACATTAGTAAGGACTAATATGAGTGGTGAAATTAAATAATTAAATTATTTATCTTCTGAGCTTTCACTAACTAAAATATACATAAGTTGACTCATCTTGCTTTAGTTATGGGTTAATATAATTAAATTATGATTGAGAGACTACTTAATATTTAAATGGATTTGAATATTAAATTATTAAGTTATTTAGAGATTATTTAGTGAATAAACATGAATAGTTAATTTAAATATTTTTCTAAACTTTTACAATAGGAACTTATATTAATTGGGACCCTTATTTTATAAATTAAGTTCGAAGGTCAAAATAATTTTTGTTAATAATAAACGCCAGTATTGGATGCAAAATGGAAAGGACTGAAGTAAACACATATCGTAAGATGGTTAAATATTAATAGCGAAGTTTTATATTATGGTATCAGAAGTTCAGAACTACAGTAGTGTTGTGTTGGGCTTTGGCTAAAGCTTGAATATTATTGTTAGAGTTTATACCGAACTTCAAGACTGAGGCAAACTATGGAACATGCTGCAGGCTATGTGAGTAACTTATTTAAATGCATAATATTCATATGTGACTACTTGAACTTGATATCTGACTTATTATGATTGCCATGAGAATTCTTTTATATTGCCATAATAAAATTATTGAGATTGCTTTGCCAAGTTAAATTATTACCATGAGTCTATATGTGAGATACTCCAGTATGCATACTGTGATGGAGATATTATGAGACATCTTTGAGAGTGTGATGCTACTTCGTGTGGCAAAACACACACCGAGCGAGTCGATGTGCTAGCATGTCGGGCGAGCCGCATGCCTAGATATGTCTCCACGGGCGAGCCATGAATTATTCTGTGCGAGCCGGAATTGTAGTATGTTGTATCTATGTCCAACGATTATTCTTCCCTTGTTATATGTGTATGTTGTGTTTTAAAATTTGTTACTCGCTAGGCGATTGCTTACCCCGTTGGAGACTTATATTTCACAGGTCCTACCGATAAAGCAAAGGTCACTATGGGCCAGAGTTCTCACTGATGTTCAAATACGTTTCGAAGAGATAGAGATGCTTTTGAGATGCTCATGCCTTAGTTTTGTTATGATGCTTTTGGGATTGGGTAGATCCATAGACTTAATTAATTAAGATTTGGCATGTAATATCAATACTCTGATTTTGTAAGCGTACTCTGATGATGTTTTTGGATAGTTGTCTGCACTATATATTATCCTTTGAGAAAATTTTAATTTATCCCGTATTTTGATGTGCTAATAACGTAGTGATCGTGTAGCATTTCTATAGAATTTAGGAGGGGTGTTTTAGTATCCCAGGTAAATCTTCGGGAAACACTTACGGAAAATCTCGAACAACAGGAATGTCATTGAGATTTGAGCATTTCTTTCCTTTCTCAGTAACATGAACCAAGTAAGCTATGCATCATTTACGAAGGCATTTACGGGCTTGAATCGAGGTTAGAAAATTAGATGACGATAGATTTTGTTCTCCCTGAAAAATTATTTTTTTTCCTTCCGGTGTGTAGAATTTAACAGACTTGGTCTTGCAAAGAATTGATGCATTATTTTTTGACATCCAATCCATGCCAATGATAATATCAAATTCTCCTAATGGCATTAAAATTAGGTCAATAGGTAACTTATTCCCTTCGACTTCTATGTCACAGTCAGGACACCATTTATTCAAGTATATTCGTTCATTGCTGGCTATTTCTACTTCTATCCCTATGTTCATATGCACAAAAGGTAAAGATAATGTCTCACATAAACGATGGGATATGAATGATCTAAAATCTAAATGCGCCCGAATCGAACAATACATTAGCGTAAGCTGAGTTGATTATGAGAGTACCTAAGACAACATCATTGATTTCTCTAGCCTTCTATGCAGTCATCTGAAACGCCCTTCCAGTGGTCTTGTTTGTCGTTTGATTTTCTTTTACAATGGTGGTCCCTGTAGGTGTTTTCTTTGTTGCTCCTCCTTTTGTGTCAGTTTGTTGGGGACAGTCGGGTGCTAAATGGTTAGGATCTTGACAAATAAAACACCTACGATTTTTCACAAGACAGTCGCAGGTTTTATGACCCATTCTTCCACATTTAAAACAAGCACCTGTATTTTCCAGACATGGCTTGTCACCATGAAACTTCCCGCAATTAGAACAAGCTTTTCCTTTTCAGTCAATGTCGTATCGGTTACCCGAACCTGCATTATGGGATCGAAATGCATTGTTCTCATGAGTCTTTCCTTTAAACTTCTTGTTTTCTGGAAGACGTGTTTTCTCTTCCTCCCATTTCCTCTTGTCAACCCGTCCTTCTTCTCTCTTTCTTCCATACTCTCTCTACCACCAATGCTGCTTCTACAGCTTCACGATAAGTTCTTGGTTAAGTCATTGCTGTCGGCTCCCTGATGGTGGTTTTTAACCCGACAACAAACCTTTTTGCTTTTAGCATTTCAGTGGCTACAAGGTAGGTAGCAAAGCGAGATATTTCAGTGAATCTATTGGAATACTCCGTAACAGTTTGAGTGCCTTGTTTCAGGTTCAGAAATTGTTCTTCAAGAGCATCTAGCAGACCTTGAGAATAATATTTATCAAGAAAGTACCTCTTGAATTCTTCCCACGTGACATTCTCTATGTCTCCCATACCAATAGTTTCCATTAACATTTTCCACCAATGGATAAACCACTTTCCTGGTGGCATAAACTACTTTCCTATTATCCCCACACCTGCTTATGCGAAAGATGTTCTCCATCACTTTTATCCGGTTAGTATTTAATTGGATCAGTTTCTCCATTAAATTCTGGAGGGTTAGCACTTACAAATTCTTTGTATGTGCACTCTCTTTCTCCCTTAAAATTATTGGGTCTTTGACGATACTCTTTCTCTTCTAGTATACCGTACACCGTAGCATCCGAGCAAATTCTTGGGATAAGTTTGTTTCTGATTCGTTGTTAGTGACCCAAGGTCTGGTCTTTGGTCTGCCCCTTCGTCCTGCTGGTGGTGGGGTGATCATATGGATTGGTTTAGGAGACTCCTCTATTCTAGACGGTGTCATTGTCTGAATTTTTTTATATTAGAATACTTTAACTTCATATTATAAGTTAGTAATTACTATAGTCAAATTGAGCATTATATACTTGATCACAACAGTTATATTAACTAGAAATTTTATTTAACAATCGTTTATTTCTCATATAGTGAATTTCTTATTCATAGAAAAAGTAAATAACACTTTTATAGTCTTATATTGGGAGATGATCCTCCGTTAGGTACAGGGGGTGGCGGCTGATATCTTATTGGTTGTTGTCCATATAATATCATCCTTAGGCGTGCATTGTCTATGTCTAAAACATTTTCCCTTGCTCGTTCTGCCTGTAATTGTTGTCTAACTTCTTGTAGCTCGTGTCGGAGAATAATTATCTCTTCGTGTGAATGATCATTCTCTTCAATTAAGACATCTATTTGCTCTGTCCTAGGTTCCACCATTGCCTCGAGATCCTGATTTTGCACACGTCTCATAGCTATTTCTTCCACCATTGAATTGAATTCCGGTAGACTCAAGGTTCTAGTCCAATGGTTGTTTCGTTATCCGTTAGTCCTGCTTCTGGTTCAGGTTCTTCATTTTTTTTTTCTGGAGATGGTGGTGGTGCTAAGACAGGTGCATCCCAATTTTCTGCTTCCCACGGATTAGGCACTTGGAAATTCATAGGATGTTCCTCGTCATCTTCTTTAATCTCTATTTCGACATCTACAAATTAGGCGTCTTGCATAAGATTATTGAGGTTTTCTTCTTCTTTTCCTTCTAGGGCATCTTCTTCAAGATTCTTTTCAGGGTTTTCTTCTGGTTCTTCTTCGGGATCTTCCTCCATATTTTCTTCCGGGTCTTCCTCCGGATATTCTTCTAGGTCTTCCACCGGATCTTCCTTCGGGTCTTCCTCCATAGGCGTATTATTATTAATGGGGTCTCCTAACGGTTGTGGTTCTTGAAAGTTATCGGGTATTTCTTCCATCCACCCAGCATTTGATGTTTCTCCTTTAGACGAATCCTTACCATTTGTCATCTGTAATATTAATATTTTTATCTTTGCTTAAAATCGTAAAATAATTATTTATATATTATTACAAAAAAGAAAAAAATTCCCACGCAATTTACCTTCAAAAATTACATTTTTTACCCATTTTTTTTACCCATTAACGGTCGAGAATATAGCCGTTCAATGGCTATATCTCTTCCCCTCTTCTATAAATTCATCATAATCATACAACTTCTTTACAATATCTCTAAAAATTTCTCTATTCCAACATTAATATTACTTTCTCCCATAAATTCTAAGATGGTTAAACTCATTTCTTCCTTTGCAATCATAATCATCCCGGTGAAAATTTATTTGCATTCACTTCTTGAATTTGAAGAGCGACCACCATTTTATTTTTTTTTGCTACCATCATTATGTACTACTTCCCATATCCATGGCTATGGAGTGTTATTGGCTTTAATACTGTAATAATTATGTAATGTAATAATGCCATGAATTTATTTTGTGGCAAATTTATTATTAAAGTTTTTCTATTTCATTTCGTATGTTTGATTTATAAGTTTAAGTTTAGGCTCTAATTTAGATACCTAATTCTCTTAAACTAAATTCTCTGATACCACATGTGACATCCCTCACTTTCCATACTATAACAATACCTATATGTGGGGCGGAATCAAATTCATCATACAATGGATCGACTCGTAGTGAAAGAACATAACAACTATTATTCTCCAATAGTGTTTTAGTACAACTTATTTGAATGGAAATACATGATACATAATTCAGGAATTAAAACATTGACAAATTAATCATAAATTTTCTATTTTCCTTTGCCATTAGAGGTTCCTTCCTCAGTATCTAAGTATAAAAATGTAAGGGTGAGCGACAACGCCCAACAAGTACTAATCACCTGTGGTGGAATAATGTTTTTCAAAAATAATTTATAACTGGTAAGAAAATGTATAAAAATTACATTTTTGTAAAAATATATTTTCCGTAACAATAATACAGCGGCCTACAACTGAAGTCTGTGAAGAGACCATGATACAATGGATGTTGATTTCTTCATTTCATACCCGAGTTAAATGGGTATTTTGTGAATGAATTTAAATACTATTATTTTCATAAAAGCTTCCCATCGTTTATCGTTATAAAATTACCGGTATATTATTACCCGGATAAATCACAGAGAAGTATCCTTCGTGCCATCTCAAAAGGCTTCACCAATTTGGCATCATTATGTTGTCGTCTCAAAAGGCTATATCATTTTTATAATTATACGAGTATCGTTACATTGATATTCACGAAGTCATACCAACAACTATTATGCATATTCTAAAAATATGTAACTTTAAATTTATAAATAACGTCACAATTCCAATATCATAAAAATTACTGAATCATAACATAAATCATATAAACATCAAAGAGTCAAATATAATGATTCCGCGTCATGAATAGAATAATATGTGCAAAGTGGAAGTGACTAGAAACATACAGTAGTACAGAAACGGTTATAAGAATTTCATAAGAAAGAAGTAGAAAATTACTCAAAATATGACTCTTTGTTTAATAGTGATAATTATGAGTATCGGTACGATTTTCATTCGTTTGAGTTGCGTCTATTTATAGATCGAAATTTTCGACAATCTACACGAGTTACGCATATATGGACAATTACCGGTGTTATTTGCTTTCTACCGACACTCGTTGTGATTATAATTATTATCATTATATATATAATCCGATACATTTTAGTATTTACCTGATATTCGTTCGATGAATTTTCGGGATATTACATCGGGCGTTGGTTGGAGTTGCACAGCTGGACATGGAAGCTGATTGGTTGGCAACGACGGGTTATGCTCGCGACCTATGCATCATGTGGGCTATGCCCACCCCGTTTATATTAAATAAGATATTGCACTTGTCTTTTTATAATCATTTTACATTAATACATGTTGTATGATTGCACTCCATATCGATCTAGTAACTCACTTAGCAAATTTTATTTGCTAACCCCTCACTTTTATATATCTCAGGTGGTGTTAGTAAAGGCAAGGTGATTGCTGGATCTGATCCTAGAGTTTAAACAGACCGTCTCTGAAGCCTTAACTTTGGTAAAGCTAGTGCTGTTATAAAAGAGAAGTAATTGGGTAGTTGTCTACCATTATGCTCGACATGCTTATATAAAGACATGAAATGTCTTTTGGGTTGATGATAGATCTTGTAATTATGTAGAAGTATGTTGTAAATTTATCTTATATTCCAACTTTGGTTTACTATCAAACAGGGATATTGGCTCGTGCGAACGGGTCATGCCCGATTTTCTTTAAAAACCATGTTAATTATGATTAATCTACTGTAACCCAATTAATTATTATATTACGTTGAGAGGGATGTTTCACTTGTTGTTTCTAGTCCCTTACAATCCCACCTTATCACTTTACAATTACTTCATTTAACTCCCATCTTATCACTTTACAATTACTTCATTTAACTCCATTGACCCCCATGTATGCATTTTCATCATGTACTTCTTGCCTGAACAATTGTACATATCCTATGGAATTCATAATATAACTATTGAAGCTCGTTGTACAAACTAGTCAAACATGGTTATCATTAAGTATTGTTAAAAAATCAATTTGGAAATTTGTTATAATATTATATTAACCTTTATTTGGACTTCTTGAATTTTAAGTTCAATGATTTTAATGCCTATGTACAAGTTGGTAAAACATGTATGTTATACTTGTCCATATCATCAAAATAATGTTGTAGTTCATGCTTATTAGTTATTATACCCATTTTATCCTAATATTCTCTTTGATTTACAATTTATAAGACCTTTTAAAATAATTAAATATTACCTCAAATTTTGAGGATGTTACACAAACATATTTCAAGATCATCTTTCAACAAAAACCAAAGTACGATCATATGAGGGTGTTGAATGTCCGTATACGCTAGGAATACTGAAACGAAAGAGAGAAGTTCAAAATGAGGGGGAGACCTTGGGTGTTCATATGATATTCACAAGCAAAGAAACAGTATTGAACTTATGATATCAAGGAAAAGAAAATATTTGTATCAAGAGATGTGAGGTTTATTGAACATACATTTTTTTACTACAATTAGGACAAAAAACAGTGATGTTAAAACGGATGAGAATGTTGCTGAGCAAGGAAACATGTTAAACCAGAATAACAATTTAAAACGAGACGAACTGTAACACCCTCGATTCTCAGATAAAAGTCACTTCATAATAATATCATTTGACAATATTGGCGTATATTCCATAATAAACATGTCAGGAGATTACACAAATCTCTGTTAATCTATAGTTTTAATACAAGCATATTACAGCGGAATCATGCATTTACATACAACGGAACTAGTATACACAAACATACAACTGCTACTATCTGATTAGGTGAGTCACAGTTTAACAAAATCCACAAGATATAGTCAATATACAACCACTAATATATCAATACCTAAGGTAACTCTAACTCCTACTTCTGTTGTGGCTGATGCGGTTGGTTAACTTTCTGGCTACCTTATTCATGTTAGACTCGAAAACGTAAGCTAGAAAGCTCGTGAGTACGCGAGAATTATACTCTGCAAAAATAACACATAACATGAAACACATATAGCACATAACACATGTTACACAGCTTTATCTCTGTTACCGATAAGTCACACACACAACTCATATATGATCGCAAAGGAGCATGAGATCCAAACTCTGTAGACATCTCAATCTTTGTGGGAACACTTTTCCCCAGCTAACATACCACATACAACAGTGGTTAGCAACTCAATAAAGTACAGTAGCGACCTGGCGATAAACCCTGCTATATATATATATATATATATATATATATATATATATATATATATATATATATACACGCTAGAATGGCTGGTTATGGACAGTCAGCCTGCGCGATCACTCATCACGAATGTCAGTCCACATGGAAACTCATCACGGACACTCTGATATGCATCTCATCTCATGCACATATAACACATATAGTATCAAGGGTAGAATCATACCTGAGGTTCACGTCGTTATCTCATATTCAACATATAACAACAACTAAATAGATAAGACTCGTAAATGAAACACTATCACACCCCGTTACCCCGGTTGGCAACTAGGTGTGACGTCGCGGAAGCATAGTCATAATCAAGTGAACGACCACTAAATGGATGTTTTCAGAAAATACATTGATAATCTTCAAAATATGACATTGTTTTTACATAACCCAAATAAAACGTAAAGTAGTTCGCAATTGTGGAGATTCAAATACATGATTAAAAAGGACATCATTTATGCTAATAAATCTCTGTATGTTTGAAAATTATTGTGACTCCAAAATATGCGGAAGCCTTGTTACGCTTCCGATGCATGCTAGTCGCCTTAATTTCCTGAAAATACACGCTAAAATACGTCAACAAAATTGTTGGTGAGCTCATAGGTTTACACAAAAGAATGACTTGTATGGACCACAACGATTGAATTTGAATTTATAAAGCATAAATTACATGTTATGTATTACATATAACCATCATGCAACCGAACTTAATTATGAGTTTGTCCTATGTAGTATTAACCACTATAATACTATGATGTTAAATATACACGCACCCGTTAATAGTTGGCGCGACCAACCCGAGTGGGGGCCATTAATCCCGATAGATCTATCCATATGATATTCTCGTTTACATAAATGTAATTGTTAGGCACAAAAAGGCCTCAGTCAAACCTGCTCTACATCTGAGGGGGAGATTTTATATTCAAACCTGTTGATGCATTTGAAGGTTGTAATTTAAGGCCTGTTATATGCCTTATTGAAACCTGAAAATGATTTGCAATATCAGTCTAAAGCTGTTCTATACGTTGCATGTGTTGCAACCAAGACAGTTTGTCCAAGCTGATCAGTCTGCTGATCAGGCTGGACATAAACTGTCTACGCTGCTCTACACTGTTGAGCAGCTTGGGCATTTTTAAAGTGTTCTGTTCTTTGTGAACAGAACCTGTTCTTTGTGAACAGGCTAAACACTTTATGGAATTTGTTTCCAAGTCATCATGTATTGTTTTTAACTACCAGATCAGTTTACACAGTTGAAGACAAAGTGGAAAGCAGAACCGCTCAGCCTGCCCAAGCTGTTCTGTTACATGAAGACAAACGGATATTTGAAAAAGGGTGACAGACCTTTTTCTTATATCAAAATAGGCCTTTACAAGGAAGAAAGACGCAAAGTTGACATTCCTAAAATGGTTAAAGGCAATGCAACAGTAGAAAGTAAAAAGACAAAAGTTCTGCACAAGAGAAGGCAAGTCTGCTTTTCAGAAAAGTGCAGAAAAGTTATATTGTCTTTTCAAACAAGACTTCTCCTTTTTCATTCTGCCCAATGAAGATGTTTCTCTTAGATCCTCTAAATGAGTATAAAAGGAAGCTTCTAAGGTCAGAAAGAATGCGAAGAAAAGCTAAGTGCTTAAATCAAGAGTGAACGTGCAAGTGTGATATTCATGCATGCAAATCTTCTGTAAACAAGCTTCTGTGTGTCTAAGCTGTTTACCAAAGCTGTTCCTTAAAGTCTTGTAAAATACAGTGAGTGCATCTTAGTGAGTGTGTTCATCGTAATCTAGTTTGAGTGTGTCTTAGACTAGAAACCATACTGTTGTATTCTGTCATCTCAGCTTGAACAATTCCGCAGTCAAGCTTGTTTGTAATTAACATTTGTTGATAATACATACAAACATTGAGAAAAAGAGTGTGTAGATTTTAAATACTGTATTCACCCCCCCCTCTACAGTTTATTACTATATACTTTGGGAACCTTTCGGGACCTACACTCGTACATAAAAATTAAAACCGATTGGTCATACATCTAAGTTAGTGACACGTTTGATTTTTTTCTTGAATATTAGCCTTGAGATTTCCTATATGTATTATGCCTACCAACACATCAAACTAAAATAATGTATAACACTTAGAATTTTAGGTGCATTATGTGTGAAAGCCTAAACACTTAGAGTTTGTAACGACTGTGCTAATTTTCGTCACTTTGAACCTATGCATCTAAGACTTAACTCTTTTTCTGATATTCTCTTTTTTTTTTTTAATTTTTATGGTTTTCTCTCTTTTTTCTTTTGTTTTTCATAAGTAAAAGCAAGAAAATAATATAAACTACTAACTTACTAAAAATAGAAACTATCCTAATTTACTAAACTTACTAAAAAAAAGAAAGACTACTGCTATAAAAGGAAATAAAACTTCAACTAAGGTCAATTTAATCTGGGTTACACATTCCATTTAGTTGAATCAAATATTCAAACCGTGACTTATCAAAGGCTTTGGTAAATAAATCAGCATTATTATCGTCCGTTGCCACTTTTACCAACTTGATTAAGTTCTTTTCAGCACAATCACGTATAAAATGATGCCTTATGTCTATGTGCTTTGTTTTACTGTGTTTAACTGGATTATTTGTTATAGCAATTGTAGAATGGTTATCTATCCTAATAGGAGTTTGAGTGTAAGCCAAACCGTAATCCCACAATTGTTGTTGTTTCCACAGAACCTGTGAACATCATGAAACACCCATTTCAACTTAATATAATAAAAAATGGGGTTGCAGTAAATTAATTATAATTAACATATAAAGAAAATCGGGCATGACTCGTTCGCACGAGGTCAATATCCCTGTTTAGTTATAAACCATGATTTGGAATGTAAAGTAAATTTACAAGATAATTCTAAATAGTTACAACAACTATCATCCATTAGAGACATTAGGTGTCTATATGTACACATCCAAGTGTGTTGGTAGACAGACTACCCGAAAATATCACAATATTAAATTAACTTTTACCGAATGTCAAGACTTCAATTGCGGTCCGTTTACTTTAGGACCAGGGTCAGCAATCACCTTGCCTTTACTAATCCACCTGAGGTATATAAAAGTGAGGGGTTAGCAAATAAAATTTGCTAAGTGAGTTACTAGATCGATATGGAGTGCAAAACATACACCATGTATAAATGATAAAATGATTATGAAATGACAAGTGCAATATCTTTTAATAAAAATGGTATGGGCATAGCCCATTAATTTGCATAGGTTGCGGTACATGACCCGCTACCCGCCGTTGCCCCAGCTGTGAATCCATGTCCAGCTGCGCAACTCCAACCGGCTTCCATGTCCGGCCACCTACCCGCGAGCTCATTGCGGTATAGGAATTTATACGCACAAACACAAAGTAAGGCGTTTAATAATAATAATGATAATCTGGATATCCAGTGAGACCAATGATAAATGAGCATAGCTCACAATGGGTAATCAAGTGTAATCATGTGAAACATGAAATGAACGATATTCAAGCACATGAAGGTTACTATATGTAATGAAAGGTATCAAGTGAGGTATGCTGGCCATAGGCCATGATTAAATAACAAACTGCCAACTAGGGCAGTATAATATAACCACTGCAATGCATCATATAAGAGGATGATGCCAAATAGATATGCACAATGTCATAAATAAAAGTAAACATGTAACTATGTATGCAACACACACATCAATACTAGAACTCACAGTACAATAGGCTATAATAGCCCTGAAGTCTTAATACGGCCAATAAAGCCACTTAACAACCTGAACCGATAACCGGCACTTCTTCCAGCTCCAAACCTATTAAATAATGATATTCAAAGTATTCATTAGCTTATAATATTATATCATAAGGTTTGGAAGTCATCTGAAGTGTTTAAGCGTTTTCGGTTTAAGTTTTCGAATTTATCGACCTCGATACGCCTCTTATTTAGTTTTATAAACTTTTGGGCGTTATTTGATGATAATTTATGTGTTATATAATTATAGAATGATCCCATGATGTTATAGTATCATTATGGGACTTAAAACACGCGTTTTGGGGCGGGCCTCTGGCTTGGCTTCCAGAAACAAAACCGTGCGGCTTTTGCCAAAGCGGACAATATCTTGTCTCGGGGTGGTCTGGGCTGTTATAAGTGGTATCAGAGCCAGGCACCGGGTCGATGTGCACAGCGGGGACGCTGTGTTCCCATGGGGGAGGGATTGTAACATCCCACATCGGCGGAGAGGAGAAACCAATATGCCCATATAAGGGTGAGGTTTTCTTTATCCACCAAGACGCGTTTTGGGGCGGGCCTATGGCTTGGCTTCCAGAAACAAAACCGTGCGGCTTTTGCCAAAGCGGACAATATCTTGTCTCGGGGTGGTCTGGGCTGTTATACAACAACTACCAGCAGCAACATACTTGGCCTCGCACGTTGACACGACTACCGACGTCTGTTTCTTGCATTGCCAGGAAACCAGTCTCCCTCCAAGGAATTGACAACCTCCAGTTGTTGACTTGCGCGTCAAGCTGCATCCTCCGTAGTCTGAATCCGTGAACGCCTCCAATTCCAGATCTCCCTCCGCGTGATACCAAAGTCCCAGCTTCGGTTTCGACTTGAGGTATCGTAGAATCCGCTTCACAGCTTTCATGTGCATCTCTTTCGGATTAGCTTGAAACCTAGCACAAATACACACAGCAAACATAATGTCAGGTCTTGAAGCAGTTAAATACATAAGTGATCCAATCATGGCCCGATATAACGTCGGATCCACATCGGTATCACTTTCAGTACCCGGTCCGAGATTGTGATTCACTTGAATCGGCGTGCTGAAATGGGCTGTCAGTTTCGTCCCTTCCATACCGAAGCGCTCTAATATGTCGTAGACATACTTCGTCTGATGGATAAACATTCCTTCCTTCTTCTGGTCAACTTGCAACCCCAAAAAGAAATTCAACTCACCCATTTCACTCATCTCGAATTTCGACTTCATCACCTTCTCAAAATCTTTGCATATTTGTTCGTCTGATGATCCAAAGATGATATCATTGACGTACACTTGTACCAAGATGAAGTGTTCTCCCTTTCGCTTAACGAACAGCGTACCATCTATCCTACCCCTTTCAAACCCATTTTCTAACAGATGGTTGGATAAAGTCTCGTACCACGCCCTAGGTGCTTGATGCAATCCATACAGAGCCTTATCTAATCGATATACTCTGTCTGGATATTTCGGATCTGTAAACCCGGGCGGCTGTTCTACATACACCAGTTCCTTCACTTTCCCATAGAGGAAAGCACTCTTCACATCTAGTTGATATACCTTAAAGCCCTTGAAGGAAGCAAAAGCCAGAAACAACCGAATTGCTTCCAACCTTGCTACTGGCGCAAACACCTCATTGTAATCGATTCCCTCCTCTTGGTTGAAACCCTTTACAACTAACTTAGCCTAGTTGCGAGTGAATATACCTCGATCGTCTCTTTTGCACTTAAAAACCCATTTGGTTCCTATTGCTATTTCCCCTCGAGGTAATGGAACTAACTCCCAGACTTCTAGTTTCCTAAACTGAGAGAGTTCTACCTGCATCGCTTCAACCCAGGAGTTATCCTTTAGTGCCATTTGCACATTTTTCGGCTCTACTTGCGAGATGAAACCAGAATAGAGGCAGGTATGATAGGCCTCGGAGTCATTTATCATCGACAACAACACAGTGTTGTTATTTAAACTACTCCTAGTCCTCACACCCTCATTAGGATTTCCTATGATGCTTTCTATAGGATGGTTTTTGTTGATCCTAGATGTCTCTATCTCGTCAACTCTCAGATTATCTCCTAAGTTAGATCCTATTTCACCTAATGGGGGAACAACCTCAGATTCCACATTTTCCTCCTCGTGGACAGTTTCCTCAGAGTTGGAATTTGTTGTCTGAGTTTGATTCTCAGTTGAAGGTGCTCTGGATCAGTGACTTCTGGAGATCCATCTTCAGTCGAAGTAGGCTCGGATGTGGATTGAAATGTGGTCCTCGGAAAGGTATGACCTTCGTCATTCAGATTCAACGTCGCCATGTCTTTTTCGATCGTAACTGCATTTTCATCCAAAGGAATGTTAAATGACTCAAACAATTTATCATAGTCAAATATCCATTCCGGACCTGTTTGGGGTTCATGTGTATAACTTGTGACTTCTATGTTATACACAATCTCTACTGTACCATTAGTTTTGTTAAAAACTCGTTTGTTTGGTGAGTTCGGCACATAACCTAGGAAGTATCCTTCGTCAGCCTTTTCACCAAACTTAGGTTGATGTTTTGTTCGCAATAACGTACATGGTACCCCAAACGGTTTGAAACCAGTTAAATTAGGTGGCCGTTTATTCAAAATTTCATAACAGGTTTTGTTCAAAGATTTGACAGTTAGGACACGGTTTAAAATATGACATGCGGTATTCACTGCCTCCCACCAAAACATGGTAGGAAGCTTTGAATCCGAAAGCATAGTCCTAGCTGCCTCAATCAATGTCCTGTTCTTTCATTCGGCCACCCCATTTTGTTGTGCCTCATACGGTGCACTAAATTGATGCACTATGCCCTTTGATAGGCAATATACACCAATTACAGTGTTTTTAAATTCAGTTCCATTATCACTACGAAGCCTTTTAACCCGTGTTCCATAGGAATTCTCCACTTGGTCTAAGAACCCGATGAGCTTAGATGCCGTCTCGTCCTTTGTACCTAGAAAGAAAACCCAAGAAAATCGTGAGTAATCGTCAGTGATAACTAAATAATACCAACTACCACCTATACTCCTTTTGTTGATTGGTCCGAAGAGGTCCATATGCAGCAAATCGAATGTGGTAGTGATGGAGTTCTGAGTCTTGGACTTGTGTGCCTTCTTATGTTGTTTGCCCTTCTTGCATGGTAGACACTTATCCTCGAACTGAAAACTCTTCATAGGCACACCTTGCACCCACCCATTTTTCGTTATATAGTTCATTTTTCTTAGGTGCAAGTGTGCCATGCGCCTGTGCCACAAAACCGATTCCGTCTCCGAAGCTTTAGATAACAAACAGATGGGACCCATCGAAGTTTCCGGCTTGTTCATATCAAGCATGTACAAGTCATTCTTCCTTGGAGCCCGCATCAATATCCACTCTTCAGGAATCTTGAACCCCGGTTTTAGCACCAACGCTTCAGTGTCAGTGAACAGCACTGATTTCTTCTTGTCACAGATTTGAGATACACTAATGAGATTGTGAACCAGTTTATCAACGTGATAAACTTGATCCAACTTGATCGTCCCATTAGTGACCACTCCAGTACCCGTGATGTTTCCTCCCTTGTTTCCCGCGAATGATACAAATCGCCGATTCCCACCCTTGAAGTCTGTAAGGAGACTTCTTTCCCCTGTCATGTGCCTGGAGCATCCACTGTCGATGAACCATTTGTTGTTTAGACCTGTGGTTATCTCCTGCACATGAAAGAAAATAGGTTAGTTATCACGGGGAACCCAAGCCATAACTGACTTGGTTATACCATTCTCGTCCACATACTTAAACTCTTTCAAATACCCATCTCGCCTTTCAGGTGACTTGGGTCATTGAACTGGAGTTTGTTGTGGTGCCGAGTGATGTAAATTCACTCTTTTCCTTTGAGTAGGCATTTATTGTGGAGCTCTTGAATAATTACGATTATATTGCATTTCAGATCGAGATCCCTGAGCTCTACCCGGTGTGTGATGTCTAACAGGAGTGTGTGACCTAACCAGAGTGTATGCTCTGCTAGGTGTTGTGCTCCTATATTGTTGTTGAGGTCCATACCTAGATGGATTAACGACTCGATTTGGTGAATTAGTCCTAATCACTTCTTTTGGTCCAACCTTCACCGGTATTTGTTTCACAGCCTGTTTTGGTGTAGCCGGCAAAGCTTTCTCGGTACTCTGAGAACTACTAGTGCTCGCCACAGTTGTTGCAGGTTTAGCTTGTGCTGGCTTCCCTGTCTTAGGTGTCATGTCAATTTTCCTAAGCGGACAGTTAGAAGCAACATGCCCCTTTTCATGACATCTGAAGCAAGACATCTTGTCAATGGACATCTTGTGTGTGCCCTTAGACTTGGGTGTCTCACTAGTGTCTGGTTCTTTTTGTGCATCTATAGTGACTGGTTCATCATCCTGATCATTAAAATCAATTTTATGTTTTCCTGCAGGTGTTTCGCTAGAGGAAGACACAAATTTGACTTTCTTAATCTTGACATTTGTATCAGTCACCTTAGGTGTATTTTCCTTTACAGGCTTAGACACTGGTTCAGGTATTTCCTCTAAGTCTACTGAGTTCTCAGTTTTCTCCTGAGGTTGAGGCACGTAGTTGTCATTAAAAGGTGGAGGAATCTCATGAAATCCTAGACCTACAGGCTTTTTAGATTGGCGTTGAGCATCTAAAACTTTCCCTAGGTTTAGACTTGAGTTCCTAAACTTTTCTAGCTTACTATCGGCCTCAGCTACCTTCACCTTAGATTCAGCTAGCTCTACTTCTTTGATCTTAAGATCTTTGGTCAAGGCCTCTACATGCTCATACATCAGTTCTAATCTAACACACTGCTCACTCAGCTTGTCTTTTAGAACTATGACATCTTGTGCATCAGCCTTAAGCTTATCCCTAAGATCTTGCTTAATATCAATCAGGCTAGCATTATCCGATTTTAATGATTCATTTTGAGCAGATATATTTTTATGTGATTCTAGTACTAGATTTAACCTGTCGTTAGAAGTAGCACATAAAACACATAATTCATGGAAAAGAGAGAAATGCAGACTTACCTTTGTATGATCTGATTCGACGTTGGCCATCTGAGCGGCAAACTCCAAAATTGTCTGATCATCCGCCTTTTCCACCCACATCGGACTGCTTTCTTGTTGACTGCTGTCCCTTGTGTTCTGCTCTTCTCCTTCACATCCACTCTCAGTAACTTCAGCCATAAAGGCTCTAGCGTTAGATTCTGGATGCGAGCTACAGTCGTAAGTACCGTCCAGCTGTCTGTCTGATGTGACGTTAGATAACAGACTAGCTATGTTTGCTTGACTGGATGATGAACTCGGAAGATATCTCTGTTGAGATTAGTTCTGATACTGTCCCTGTGACTGAATCTGCCCTTGGTAATTTTCTACCTTTGGTCTCTGACACTATCTAGCGAAGTGTCCCAAGCCTTGACAGTTGTAGCATTTGACCTTGGACTTATCAAAGCCAATCCCCTTGTTATTCATATTCAGGTTTCTCCCAGTCCGTTTGATGAATCGCTTAACCCGTTGGGTTACCATGGCCAGTTTCCATTTGAGATCTATCTCCTCAAGGTCGTCAGGGTCTACCTGATCGTAATCTTCATCCCAGAGAGCAAATTTGTTTACTTTACCGTGAACGCAGTTTCCATATGCGGCCACAAATGACGCCAATAAATTCAAATGTTCTTCGGCCGATTTAGCGCTCATGGGTATCTTAGAGTAGCCCTGAGATGTTGATGCCGGTGTTGCCTGATGTTGCTGTTCTTCCGGTCTACCAAACCCTAAGAAAGCTCTATTCTGTGCGTCGTCAGGTTCTGCTGGTGACGACGTTTCTCCGGTGAAGAATGCTGTAGCTGTCTTCATATCAGCTGCCACTGAAGGTTTCGATTTTCCAAAATACGTTGCTGGATTTTGGACTTGCTCATAATCTGTTTCTGCCTTCAATAACTCGAAGTGATACGCCCTCAGCGTTCCCACCACATCATCCAGAGATTGAGTATAGTACTTATCCTCATCAAGCTTAATCATAGCCACGTACATCGCCCATTTGGCTGGTAAGGCATCAAGAAGCTTATTATTCTTTTCTGTGTCGCTATACTCAATGTCATGACTCTCTAGCTCTGTCAGTAGATGATAAAAGCGTGTGATGGTGTCGTCCAGCTTTTCATCCTTCAAAGCCTTGAAAATCGCAAATTGCTGTTTCAGCAACTCCAAATGCTTCCTCCGAACCCTCGGATTACCCTCACACCTTTTTTCCAACGTCTCCCAAAGCTCCTTTGATGTCTTTTGATTGCGGAATGTGTGTAGTATGTCCTGAGGTAACGCCATTCGTATGATAGCGTATGCGCGGTTCTCAGCTTCAAACAGCTTTTTGTCATCGTCCTTCATTTTCGAATACGTGACAACCTTCTGTCGTCCTTCTATCTCAGCTGTCGGTGGAATGTATCCCTCGTTGATACATATCCACATACGCATGTCGTTGAAATGCACAAAATCGGCAAACCGATCTTTCCACCAGTAATAGTCTTCGAGTTTCATTAGCTTAGGCGGAGTATTTGCTTTCCCGACCTCATGATCCATTTCCAGAAATCTTTGCAGATTTGTCATTGTTTCAAAGGTAATTGAATTTTAACTTAATTAATTTAATTCGAAATTAATTTAAAATAATTCTTTCGAATCTAGGTAAATTCGAATATAATTAAGTTTAAACCTATTTGGGATTAAATTCGATTTAAGTTCTTAAATTCAATTAAATTCGAAATGGGTGACAAATTCGAAAGTCTCCAAACTCGAAGGTCCAAGCAAACTCGAAACACAGTCAAAGTCGAACCCCAGTCAAACTCGAAGATCCTATTCGACTCTAGTCCAAACTCGAAGCAAACTCGAAACAACTAAACTCGAAATCTCTCTTAAGAAAACTCGAAAGGAGCGAATATTTGGTTGGACTCGAAAATAAGCAAACCCTAATGACTCCTAACAGATTCGAGCGCCGCAAATTCGAGAAACGGCTAATACCTCGAATTTTTAACGTTTAGCAGATTAAATCAATATTTTTACAAAGAAAAATATTGATTTCGATCAAAAACGTTAAAAACAACAAAGTATTTCCTGGATTCCAATTTGATATGCTCGTAAAAATCCAAAAACTTGAGAGATTAACCGTCCAAAAGCGTCAAGAAACCTAGGATGTATCTTTATGAACACGAAGAACACGAAGAACACCCCTTAGGCTCTGATACCACTTGTAAGGTCTCGACTCTACAGATCTATCTAGACGCGACACCGTTAACGAGTGCGGAATCCTCGTTAACAGCTTGACAGAAACAACTCTCACACGGAACACGGAGACTATCAACACGCTGTACGGACGAACACGAACGCACCTACAAGATGATTCTCTCCGGAACAACACTCACAAACCTGATAAACTCGAGATCGCCCTTTTGCTTAATCTCACACGAATTCTGCAAAAGTCTGCTAATGATTCGAGTTAATCCCTAATTATAGAGGCTCATTCGAGTTTGTCATGGGCCAAACTCGAATCAGGCCCAAGGCCCATTCGAGTTTGTCCCCTTGACACTCTCGATTCTGCCCCATAGATCACATTCGAATTTGTTACTAAATTCGAATTTCTCATGTTCAACTTATATTTGATTATATGATTCAACTTATGTTTGACTTAATCTTTGGATTTTATGTTTGAACTTCTTGTAATAAATTACATCAAGTTCAAACATACAATCAATAACTATCAAACATATATAAACACATACATCAAATATCCAATACGTTGCAATATTACTTGAACCAAAATGCGAGTACACTTAGACTGCTATCGTCACACAGGGTGTACCAACAAGGTGAGCAATGTGGTGACTTAGGGATGTTTTTCAACATCATTACCGATGAATACTGGAAGCAAAGGGTTGTTTTGATGAGCCATTTGAGAGTAGTGATTTGAAGAATACTTGACACTTAGTCGATTTAGAGTTCTTTGGATAGTTATGGAAGCAGTAGAGAAGAAGAAGAAGATGAAACAATGAAAGGAGGTATATATAGGATTTGAATGTGAGTGGGTAGGAGAGAGAAAGGTTTTGGCGGTTGATTTGAAATGTTCTTTAACGGAAAACGGAACGGTTTGCCATGTCAGAACGGTTGTCAGACCACTTGAACCTTTTTAGTCACTAACACACGTTAACACACATTATCCGCAGGTAATTAAGTTAAATAAATATAGAAATTAAGTAACTTAATTATAAAGAAAGGTAATTAAAACTGATGTTCTAAGCTGTTGTTCAAACCTGTGATGTGTAGGTTTCATCACAAGCGGTTCATTCCTCAAGCTGTTTATTCAACCTGTGAAGCTATATGAGAACAGGTTCTGTTCAATAGCTGAACAGGTTACAAGACAATGTCTTGTATGACAGTTTGAGAGAGTGAGCAGGTTGGAGTTTTGTTCAACAGAACAGGTTTGAAGTTAAAACTGATTTTGTCAAGCCTGTTACACGTCCAAGCTGTCCAGGTTTTCAGAAATTGGCTAAGTGTAGAACATGCAGAGCCTGTTCTGTTTAAGCTGTTCTGAGAAACTTGAGCAGTTTGAGACTTACGAATTCTTAGAGCATTAATGACACGTAGTCACTTTTATTTAACATGCCCAGCTTGCTTACAAGGTAATTAAACCTGCTTTCATCAAGAGGCTTGGTGAAAATGTCTGCAAGCTGTTCATCTATGGAAATAAAACTTACCTCCACATTACCTTTCTGGATGTGATCTCTGATAAAATGGTGTCTGACTTCTATATGCTTTGTTCTGGAATGAAACACTGGATTGTTGGAGATAGCTATGGCGCTTGTATTATCACATAGAATAGGAGTCTTCCGATATAAAAGCCCATAGTCCTCAAGCTGATGCTGCATCCATAAAATCTGCCCACATAAGCTTCCAGCAACAATGTACTCAGCTTCAGCAGTAGAAGTAGAAACTGAGTTCTGCTTCTTGCTACACCAACTGATCAACTTACCACCAAGGAGTTGACATCCACATGTTGTACTTTTTCTGTCTAACCTGCAGCCTGCAAAATCAGAATCTCAAGAACCTGTTAGTTCAAGACTTGAGTCTTTGGGATACCAAAGACCCAAACCTGGTGTACCCTTAAGGTATCTGAAGATTCTTTTTACAGCAGCTAGATGTGATTCATTAGGATCAACTTGAAACCTAGCACATAAATAGGTAGCAAACATTATATCTTGTCTACTAGCAGTTAAATATAGCAAGCTCCTAATCATGCCTCTGTAAGCTGTTACTGAAATAGCTTTGCCACTGGCATCAGCATCCATTTTTACATCGGTTGCCATTGGGGTTTTGATAGGAGAACTTTGATCAAATTTAAACTTTTTCAAAAGATCTAAAGTGTACTTTCTTTGATTGATGAAAATTCCATTTGAGGTTCGTTTAACCTGTAATCCTAGAAAGAAAGTAAGTTCACC
>JAANYP010001581.1:0-107468 GCA_020465985.1 Centrapalus pauciflorus | reverse complement strand
AGTTGAGGGGCTAAATGTGCCAATAGCCGATAATTGGGAATAAAAGACCATTGGTCTTACATTTGAATGATACCTCTCTCTCTCTCTACAACTAAAACTCTCTCAAATTCTCTCAAACATTCTGCTGAAATTCGAATTTGAAGAAAGAAATTCGTGGATTACATCTGAATATTAACAAGATTCAAGTGGGAATTAAGGTAAGAACATGATTTATCTTCTTGGGGTTTATTTTGAGAATAAGATGCATAAAATTCGGATTTTTAATCTGAAAAATTTGTAATGCATGTATGTTATATCAGTTGGGAATCATCAATTGAGCATCACTGAAGCTCCAGAAGCAAGAATCGTCAATTAATTCGTCCAAAAAGGTTAGAAATCTGACTTTTTAATAGCTTTTGTGTTCTTGAGAAAAATGACCAATTTTGGTCATTATTGGACGAATTAGAATGTTATTGATGTGAAAAATGATGTAGAAATGTTCAATATATGTTAGTATAGTATTATTTTGGATTGCATGTTGATAGGAATGAATTTATGGAAATTTTAGTGCAAAACCCGTAGCTGCGAAATAGCAAACCTGCTAGTGAACTCGGCGAGTTCATGAGGAACTCGGCGAGTACTGAAGAACAGATGAATAAATCTTCATAAAAATTCATGTGTTGGATCCGAATTCGGTTGGGACCCGAATTCGGATAAGATCCGAAATTTGGATAGGACCGAAGTCAAAAACTAAGAACCGAACTCGGAGGGTCCGAATTCGGATGGGTCAACCCGAATTCGGATGGGTCAACCCAATCCGGGTGTGTCCGAAATTCAACTAAGGGTCCGAAATTCGGACAGGAACTCGGCGAGTTCCATGAGCCTACTCGGCGAGTTCGTTTGTTTTGGGGTAATTCGGATGGGTTTAAAAGGATCCGAATTTATGGACAATTAAACACACTTTTGGGATATCTTGTGTACTATAATAAGGCATATAATGGAGGGTTAATTGGGAATAATAACACCTCGAATAACGGTTTAAAAAATGAGTTTCGGATGACGTATCCGAATGTTATAGCACTTTATTTTATACAAGCTGATGGTAATTGTTAAAGAACATATAATGATAATATGTTTTCATTATGGAAATGAAACAGGTCCCTTGTGGTGTTGTTTAACCCACAGTGGGGTACTTTGTGGATCCGGTTGAAATTCCGAGGAGAAATAATATTGCTAAAAGATTAATAACGCACCCACTGTGAGTACCTTTGATTTTAACATTGCTGCATCTGCATTATGTTTGCATTGCCTGCTGAGGCATGTTGTTTCATATTCGTTTGGCACTCTACTAACATGCGTAAATGTTGATGCACATTCATACTTGTTGCATGTCCGTTCATTTGTTGTGCATCCTTTCGATGGACCTGCGTGGTCGCATCTGTACTCTGATGTTACTGTGCTATATGACCAAGAGTTTGACACCTCTGTGGTCAGGATAGACAGTAGGTCATCCCCGATGTAATGTCTGCCTCAGATGGTTGGTTATTCTTATGCCGAGTGTCAGCTCGAAGGAGCTGCGGCTCGGGTTTGCGTACTTGGAGTACGTGTGGGGTATACGGTATGTGTTACCGCGGTTACCCTGGGTGGCATCATAATGATTTGTAGAATGTGTAAATTCATATGGTATTCACTAAGCTTTAGCTTACCCCTTCAGTTGTTGAATTTTTACAGGAAAAGGGAAATCCGCTGCGGGACCGTCTAGCTAGGACGTTTATTGAAGTGTTTGAAGATTTCCACTGTTTAGCTTGGTATTTGTTTTATGAAATCAATGTTGTAATAATTTGGGGATGATGTAATTCAGTTCAAGTTTATAGACTTAGATGTGTAACCTTTGTAGCACCGTAGGGTGTTAGACTCTGTTGTAATACTTTTATTTATGTATTTTGCTTCCGCACTATTATTAAGCTATCAGATCATTATGTTATCTGTTTGTTGGTGATTAATCCTGGGTGAATTGTAATTGGTGGTTAATGTGGCAAGGGTGTCACAGCGTATGGTATCAGAGCAGTAGTTTGAGATTCAAGTGTCCGTGAGGTCTTGGTCTCAAACATTAAGTGTTGACATGTAGTGATACTAAGTAATGATCTGAACTAAGATAGGTTACGATCTAGTAATCATAAGAATATTGACTATCATACGGGACAATTGGGTGGTGTCTATAAATAAATGACATGTTACTAAATAAGTTATATGTTTCATATTTCAGAACATGTCTGGAGGAGGAATGACACCAGAAGAGACGAGAGAAATGATGCTAGCCATGATGGCTGAGCAAAATAGGATGATTCAGGACCAGTTTCGGGCTCGAGATGAGGCCGAAGCTAAACGAAGAGAAGATAAGAGAAAGAATAAGGAAAGAGAGGGAAACGATGACGAGCAAGGTGACAACACTGGGTCATCAAATAAGCCCAGGGGTTGCCGTTTCAAGGACTTTAAGGGAAATGGAGCAGTTGAATTTACTGGATTGGGTGATGCTGTTACTGCACTGGAGTGGATAACAGCTACAGAAAGGACTTTCCGAATCAGCGATTGTGCTGAGAAGGATATGGTCCGATTCGCTACTGCCATGTTCACCAAAGACGCAATAATGTGGTGGAACTCGATGGTGAATGCACTAACAATGGAGAAGGTTGCTGTAATGAAATGGGCTGAGTTCACTGAAGTTTTCACTCAGCAGTACTGCCCGGCCGATGAGCGCCGAAGACTTGAAGCAAAGTTTATGACGCTAATTCAGGGGACTAAGTCTGTGTCCCAGTACGCTGTAGAGTTCACGAGGCTGAGTTTGTTCGCGCCTCATCAAGTGGATACCGAGGAGAGGAAAGTGACCAGGTTTGAGGCTGGTCTTGATTTGGAGATTCGAATGGTGATGAGCAATGTACGCTACCCCACATTTGCTGGTCTATTGGAAGCCGCCAGAAATGTGGAACAGATTCTAAGTATGTCGGGATACGTGATGGGGTCCGCTGCTGCTTCAGCTAATCCAACTCAACCTTCACCACCGAAACGCCAACGCGAAGGAGGTTATTCTGGTTCTTCACGATCATCGCAGTACTCGCCGCAACAGTCCTTCCGTCGACAGTCTAGTTCTTCCGGTCGTGCTCGTGCATACTCTATCAACACCGAGCCACAGTATTGTAACAAGTGTCATCTGGAACACTTCGGCAAGTGCACCAACGGGCGTGCGTGTTTTTGCTGCGGAGAGTTGGGCCACTTTCAGAATGAATGCCCACGGAGATCTGATGCTTGCCATAAGTGTGGAGTATGGGGGCACTATAGTAGAAATTGTCGAAAGAATACTCCAGCAGTTGCTGCTCCAACATCAACACGATCCTCAGGAGGTTCAAGCAGCGGTTCAGTTAACCGAGGTCGGGGTCAGTCGCAAAGGGCACCGGCTCGTGCATTTCAAATCACTGCAGAGGAGGCTAGGGAAAACCCGGAGGTGGTCACGGGTATGTTTATTGTAAACTCTTTACCTGCAAGAGTATTATTTGACTCGGGTGCCAATAGATCGTTTGTATCTACTATGTTTGCACAACAACTTGCCATGCCTTTGTCTAAGCTATCTGCTGTACTAGATATTGAAACTGCTAGCAACACCTTAGTCAAAGTAGATCATGTATACCGTAACTGCACTTTAGTGATTGAAGATGTAGTCTTCAATCTGGACTTGATTCCGATAGACTTCAGTGAATTTGATGTGATAATCGGGATGGATTGGTTAATTGAGAATGAAGCCCACATAGTATGTAAGAAGCGAATGATAAAGATAACTACTCCAGAGGGGCGTGAGATCTGTATTTATGGGGATAGGAGAAGTGGGGATCTGTGTTTGTTGACTGTTGCAAAAGCTCGAAAGCTTGTTGCAAAGGGATGTGACGCCTACCTGGCATATGCTATAGATGCCAAGGCTGAGAAGAAGACGTTGGCCGATGTGCCTGTTGTTTCACAATTCCCGGATGTGTTTCCGGAAGACTTGTCTGGCGTGCCGCCTGAGAGACAAGTGGAATTTAGAATTGATCTGATCCCTGGAGTTGCACCGGTAGCTCGTTCTCCTTATCGCCTTGCCCCAACCAAGATGAAAGAGATGATGACACAACTCCAGGAGTTGTTGGACAAGGGCTTTATACGACCAAGTTCATCGCCGTGGGGAGCCCCTGTTTTGTTTGTGAAAAAGAAGGATGGTACAATGCGAATGTGCATTGATTACCGGGAGTTGAATAAACTGACTGTTAAGAACAAGTATCCGCTGCCGAGGATAGACGATTTGTTCGATCAATTACATGGGGCGAGTGTCTTTTCTAAGATTGACTTGAGGTCGGGATATCATCAGTTAAAAGTTAGAGAGGAAGATGTGCCTAAGACAGCTTTTAGGACACGTTACGGGCATTACGAGTTTCTGGTCATGCCTTTTGGGTTGACCAATGCCCCGGCTGTTTTTATGGTTTTAATGAACCGAGTTTGTAGACCGATGTTAGATAAATCGGTGATTGTGTTCATCGACGATATTCTAGTGTATTCAAAGTCTGAGGCCGAACATGCTGATCATTTAAGGGAATTGCTGGAACTGCTAAGAAAAGAGAAGTTGTATGCCAAGTTCTCAAAATGAGAGTTTTGCCTACAACAGATTCAGTTTTTAGGGCATGTGATATCGGGGGCCGGAATTTCTGTAGATCCAGCTAAAGTAGAAGCGGTGAGAAATTGGGAGTCGCCTCGTTCAGCTACTGAAGTCAGAAGTTTTCTGGGGCTGGAGGGCTACTATAGGAGATTTATAAAGGATTTTTCGAAAATTGCCGTTCCTTTGACGGTGTTGACGAAGAAGAATGCACCGTTTGTATGGGAAACTGTGCAGCATGAAGCATTTGAGATCTTGAAGAAAACGCTTAGCGAAGCACCGATACTTGCTCTACCGGAGGGCAATGAGGATTTTGTAGTTTACACTGATGCTTCAAGACTGGGGTTAGGTGCTGTACTGATGCAGCGTGGGAAGGTTATTGCTTATGCTTCGAGACAGTTAAAGCAACACGAGAAGAATTATTCAACTCATGACTTGGAGTTGACTGCAGTTACGTTTGCGTTAAAATTGTGGAGGCACTATCTATATGGGACTAAGTGTCAGTTATACACGGATCATAAGAGCCTGAAATACATTTTCAGCCAGAAAGAACTTAACATGAGACAGAGACGTTCGATGGAGCTAATAAAGGATTATCACTGTGAAATCCTTTACCATCCTGGAAAGGCTAACGTGGTAGCCGATGCTTTGAGTCGCAAAGCATATGCCAAGGATTGCTGTTACATGTTGACATCTGCTATGTTAACATCCACCATTATTGATGATGTCAAGGCCGCTCAAGAGGAAGCCTTGAAAGACGAGAATGTTGGTGCTGAAGATATAAGAGCACAGATTAAGGATATGGAAACAAGTGAATCGGGTTTGAAAGGTATATATGGGAGAATCTGGGTGCCAAAGTATGGAGGCATGAGAAATGTGATAATAGAAGAAGCTCATCAGTCTAAGTTTTCCATACATCCCGGGAGCACAAAGATGTACAACGAGCTGAAAGCAGACTTCTGGTGGCCCGGATTAAAGAAAGATATCGGACAATACGTGGAGAGATGTCGAACTTGTCGGTTAGTGAAAGCCGAACACCAGCAGCCTTACGGTAGTTTGCAACCGCTTCCCATCCCGGAATGGAAGTGGGAGCATATCACGATGGACTTTGTCACGAAGTTGCCGAAGACTAGGCGTCAACACGATGCAGTTTGGGTAATAGTGGATCGGTTAACTAAGTCCGCACACTTTATACCGATCCGGGAAAACTATTCATTGGAGAAATTAGCTCAGATTTATGTGGCTGAGATCGTTTCTAGACACGGAGTACCGAAGTCCATTGTATCGGATCGGGACAGCCGATTTACTTCCAATTTTTGGTCGGCTTTACAAGAAGGGTTAGGAACGAGAATAGCTATGAGTACCGCCTACCGTCCGCAAACCGATGGTCAAAGTGAAAGGACCATCCTAACACTTGAAGATATGATGCGGTCGTGTGTATTGGATCTCGGTGGCAATTGGGATGATCATTTGCCACTGATAGAATTCTCATATAATAACAGTTATCATGCGACAATAAAGAAGGCGCCGTTTGAGGCATTGTATGGGAGAAGATGTAGGACTCCTACATGTTGGAAAGAAACTGGTGAACGCCGATTGCTGGGCCGGCATTATTGCAGGAAACAAATGAAAAGATTCAATTGGTAAGACAGAATATGAAGGCGGCCCAAGATCGCCAGAAAAGTTATTACGATAGAAGGCACAAACCAATCAGCTTTGAGGTTAATGATTGGGTGTATTTGAAGGTGTCACCTATGAGAGGTGTTACACGTTTTGTAAAGAGAGGAAAGCTGGCTCCGAGATTTGTTGGGCCCTTTAAGATAATAGAAAAAGTTGGAAACCAGTCATATCGTTTAGAGTTGCCGGAAGAAATGTCGGGCATACACCCGGTGTTCCATGTGGGAAACCTCAGGAAGTCATTCACTGCCGAAAACGAAGATTGGGCAGATCACACTGAATTGCAAATTGATGAAAGGCTCCGGTATGTTGAAGAGCCGGAGTGTGTGTTAGACACGAAAGTGAAGAAATTGAGAAGTAAAGAGATAGAGATGGTGCTTGTTCGTTGGAAGCATCACAAAGGAGCAAATCATACGTGGGAGCCTAAGTCTGAGATGTTGAAGAAATATCCGAAACTGTTCGAATCCGAGTAACTTCGAGGACGAAGTTGAGCGTGGTGGAGCCCATGCTGTAACATCCTCGGATTTAATTTATTGTAATCGGGATAATTAGATGAATTTTGTATTAAGTTAAATTATTGAAAATGTTTATGTATCTGGATATTTGGAAGTTGGTTGTTATTTTATGAAATTAAGGAGTTTGTGAATGTTAAATTTTAGTTATTAAGTATGATTGTTTAAAAATTGGTGATGTTGAAAATAATGATGAAATCAGTATTTAATGGAACCGGATAAGTTGAGGGGCTGAAAGTGTCAATAGCCGGAATTAAGGAATAAAAGACCATTGGTCTTTCATTTGAATGATACCTCTCTCTCTACAACTAAAGAACTCTCTCTCAATCTCTCTCTAAATCTGCTAAGATTCGAATTTGAGGAACCAAATTCGTGGATTGCATCTGAATATCAACAAGAATCGATTTGGATTTAAGGTAAGAACATAATCTTGAAGTTTTGGGGTTTTATTTTGAGAAAAAGATGCATAAAATTCGGATTTTGAATCTGAACAATTTGTAATGCATGTATGTTATATCAGTTGGGAATCATCAATTGAGCATCACTGAAGCTCCAGAAGCAAGAATCGTCAATTAATTCGTCCAAAAAGGTAACAAAATCTGAATTTTTATGAAGTTTTTGGTGTTCTTGAGTTTTTACTCATTTTTGGTCAAATCTGGACAAAATTGGTTGTAAATGATATAGAAAATGATGTAGAAATGTTCAATATATGTTAGTATAGCATTATTATGGATTGCATGTTGCTAGGAATGAATTTATGGAAATTTTAGTGCAAAACCCGTAGCTGTGAACTGCAAAACCTGCATGTGAACTCGGCGAGTTCAGGGGGAACTCGGCGAGTACTCAAGAACAAGTTGAATAAATCTTCAAAAATTCATAAGTGTTGGATCCGAATTCGGTTGGGACCCGAATTCGGATAAGATCCGAAATTTGGATTGGACCGAAGTCAAATTTAAGAACCGAACTCGGAGGGTCCGAATTCGGATGGGTCGACCCGAACTCGGATGGGTCAACCCAATCCGGATGTGTCCGAAATTCAGTCAATGATCCGAAATCCGGATAGGAACTCGGCGAGTTCCTTGAGCCTACTCGGCGAGTTCTATGAGTTTTGGGGTAATTCGGATGGGTTTAAAAGGATCCGAATTTATGGTCAAATAAACAAACTTTTGAGATATCTTTTGTACTATAATAAGGCATATAATGGAGGGTTAATTGGGAATAATAACACCTCGAATAATGGTTTAAAATATGAGTTTCGGATGGTGTTTCCGAATGTTGTAGCACTTTATTTTATACAAGTTAATGGTAAATTGTTAAAGAACATATAATGATGATATGTTTTCATTATGGAAATGAAACAGGTCCCTTGTGGTGTTGTTTAACCCACAGTGGGGTACTTTGTGGATCCGGTTGAAATTCCGAGGAGAAATAATATTGCTTAAAGATTAATAACGCACCCACTGTGAGTACCTTTGATTTTAACATTGCTGCATCTGCATTATGTTTGCATTGCCTGCTGAGGCATGTTGTTTCATATTCGTTTGGCACTCTACTAACTTGCGTATATGTATTGATGCACATTCATACTTGTTGCATGTCCGTTCATTTGTTGTGCATCCTTTCGATGGACCTGCGTGGTCGCATCTGTACTCTGATGTTACTGTGCTATATGACCAAGAGTTTGACACCTCTGTGGTCAGGATAGACAGTAGGTCATCCCCGATGTAATGTCTGCCTCAGATGGTTGGTTATTCTTATGCCGAGTGTCAGCTCGAAGGAGCTGCGGCTCGGGTTTGCGTACTTGGAGTACGTGTGGGGTATACGGTATGTGTTACCGCGGTTACCCTGGGTGGCATCATAATGATTTGTAGAATGTGTAAAATCATCTGGTATTCACTAAGCTTTAGCTTACCCCTTTAGTTGTTGAATTTTTTACAGGAAAAGGGAAGTCTACAGCTGGACCATCTAGCTAGGATATTTGTTGAAGTATTTGAAGAAATCTACCGTGAGCTTTGGTATTTGGATTATGGAATTATTGTTGTAATAAATTTGGGATAATGTAAAATGTTTGAGTATGTAGACTTAGACATGTAACCTTGTAGCACCGTAGGGTGTTAAACTCAGTTGTAATACTTTTATTTATGTATTTTGCTTCCGCACTTTAATTAAGATATCAGATCATTATATATCTGTTTGTTGGTGAATAATCCTGGGTGAATGGTAATTGGTGGTTAATGTGGCAAGGGTGTCACATCATTCAGAATCTATGTATGTATGTCTCTAACATAAAAATTAAGACCAATTGGTCATACATCAAGCTCCATTTTTAAGATGTATCTGATGTACACTTTAAAACCTTTGAAGGAAGCAAAAGCTAGAAACAAACGGATTGCTTCAAGCCTTGCCACTGGCGCGAACACTTCATTGTAATCGATTTCTTCCTCTTGGTTGAAACCCTTTACCACCAGTCTTGCTTTGTTGCGAGTGACTATACCCCGATCATCTCTTTTGCACTTAAAAACCCATTTAGTTCCTATTGCAATTTCTCCTCGAGGTAACGAAACTAACTCCCACACTTCTAGTTTCCTAAACTATGACAGTTCTTCCTGCATCGCTTCAACCCAAGAGTTATCTTTTAGTGCCATTTGCACATTTTTCGGCTCTACTTGTGAGATGAAACATGAGTAGAGGCAAGTATGAAAGGCCTCGGAGTCATTGATCATCGACAACAACACTGTGTTGTTATTCAAACTACTCCTAGTCCTCACACCAGCATTAGGATTTCCTATGATACTATCAATAGGATGATTCTTAATAATCCTAGATGTTTCTATCTCGTCAACTCTAAGATTATCTACCAAATTTGATCCTATCTCTCCTAACGGCGGAACGACTTCAGATTCCACATTTTCTTCCTCATGGACACTGTCTTCAGAGTTAGAATTTGTTGTCTGATTTTCGTTTGTAGGCACTTCAGAATCATTTTCTACTGGAGATCTATCTTCAGTTGATGTAGGCTTGGATGTTGATGGAAAGGTGGTCCTCGGAAAACTTTGACCCTCGTCATTCAAGTTTAATGACGACAAGTCCTGTTCGATTGCACCTGCATTTCCATCCAAAGGAATGTTAAATGACTCAAACAATTTGTCATAATCAAATATCCATTCCGGACCTGTTTGAGGTTCATGTGTATAACTTGTGACTTCAATGTTATACACAATCTCTACTGTACCATTTGATTTATTAAAAACCCTTTTATTTGGTGAATTAGGCACATAACCTAGGAAATAACCTTCGTCAGCCTTTTCACCAAAATTTGGTTGATGTTTCGTTTTCATTAAAGTACATGGTACCCCAAAAGGTTCGAAGCCAGTTAAATTTGGTGGCCGTTTATTCAAAACTTCATAACAGGTTTTGTTCAATGATTTGACAGTAAGGAACCGGTTTAAAACATGGCATGCGGTATTCACTGCCTCCCCCCAAAACATGGTAGGAAACATTGAATCCGAAAGCATGGTCCTTGCTGCCTCAATCAATGTCCTGTTTTTCCGTTCGGCCACCCCATTTTGTTGTGGCTCATAAGGTGCACTAAATTGATGCACTATGCCCTTTGATAGGCAATATACACCAATAACAGTGTTTTTAAATTCTGTTCCGTTATCACTTCGGATACGCTTAACCCTCGTTCCGTAAGAATTTTCCACTTGGTCTAAGAACCCGATGAGCTTTGCAGCCGTCTCGTCCTTCGTACCTAAAAAGAAAACCCAAGAAAAACGTGAGTAATCATCAGTAATAACTAAACAGTACCAACTACCACCTATACTCCTTTTGTTGATTGGTCTGAAGAGGTCCATATGCAACAAATCGAATGTGGCAGCTATTGAGTTCTGAGTCTAGTACTTGTGTGCCTTCTTGTGTTGTTTTCCTTTCTTGCACGGTAGACACTTATACTCGAACTGAAAACTCTTCATGGGAACACCTTGCACCAGTCCATTTTTTAGTGATGTAATTCATTTTCCTTAGGTACAAGTGTGCCATGCGTCTGTGCCATAAAACTGGTTTGGAACTAAATTCGAAATTAAGTTTGAAGTCCAACTATATTCGAAATTAAAGACAAACTCGAAGGTCCCTTAAATTCGAAAACCTTAAATTCGAATGTATATTAAATTCGAAATCCCTAATTCAATTTTAGTGTAAAATCAAAAATCCCAGCAAATTCGAATAGGCCAAATTCGAATCAAACATTAAGGAAACTCGAAAGGAGCGTATTTTCAGTTAAACTCGAAAATGAGCAAACCCTAGTACCCTCTTAACAAACTCGAGCGCCGCAAGTTCAAAAAACGGCTAATACTTCGAGCTTTTCAAGTTTTGCAGATTAAACCAATATTTTTACGAGTAAAAATACTGATTTCGACCAAAAACTTGAACTTCAACAAAGTATTTCCCGAAATCTAACTTGATAAGCTCGAAAAACCTCCAAAATCATGATATTATCTGTCCAAAACGTCAAGAATCCTAGGATGTTGATTGTGAACACGAAGAACACCAAGAACACCCCAATGGCTCTGATACCACTTGTAAGGTCTTGATTCTAAGGATCTATCTTGACGCGACACCGTCCAACGAGTGCGGAATCCTCGTTAGCGGCTTGACGGTAAGATCACACTCACGGGAACACGGAGACTACCATGGTGTTATACGAACGACTACGAACGTACCTACACAATGATTCTCTCCGAAGAACACTCTCTGAATACTATCAAATTCAAGATCGCCTTTGCTTAATCACACTCTGAAATTCTGCAAAGTCTAATAATTATTCGATTTAATCTTTAATTATACTGACAGATTCGAGTTTGTCTTAGGACAAATTCGAATCAGGCCCAAGGCCCATTCGAATTTGTCCACTTGACAAATTCGAATCCACCTTAAGTATAAATTCGAATTTATATCAAATTTGAATTTCAACTATCAAACTTCTATTTGAACATATGTTTTAACTTATGTTTGAATATATCTTTGAACTTTATGTTTGAACTTCTTGTAATACGTTACACAAAGTTCAAACATACAAACAACAAATATCAAACACACATAATCACATATATCAAACACTAGTCAATATTCAATACTACGTAAGTTGACTTACACAAAATGCTAACTATACTTAGACTACTATCGTCACACAGGGTGTACCAACAATTCATAAAACTATAAATCACAATGAGTCATGGTTTTTCCATTCATAGAAAAACTAAAAAAATGAATGGGTGGCAATACTTTTTCATTCGTAGTACTTTTCAATTGGATTAAAAATATTACAAATTGTTTGGCTTTTTAGTAAATTCCAAACAAAACTGATTACAAACCATTTAACTTTTAGCTTTTTCCCGAATGAAAAACTACGACCAAATCATGTTTTTAGTTTTTTTTTTTTTACAAAAAACTATAAATCAACTCATTTAAATTAGAGGTTTCTTACCTTCCCAAGTTAAGAACACCCCAAGCCATTTTGAAGATGAATTCCATAGCTTAATTCGATTCGTTAAGGTTTTTTTACTTCTGTTCGCTCTTACAAACACACACAACACTTCTCAATTGTTTTCGAATGAATGAAATGGAAGCAAAGAGGATAACGTGTTATACATATAAACATATCGTTTATAACGCGAGTTCGATACCGATACCCGACCCTGTTATCAATATTTCATAATTAATATCAATATTCTCATTTAATTCCGTGGTCTCATAATTATTAATAATCTGCTAGAATGATAAAAATGTTAAAACTTGTTACTATTTTTGGTCATTTGCCCATTTTAAAAATAAAAAGTTGTATTTATCTTTTTAAAATACTAAATTGTATTTATCCATTAATTTATATAATAATAAGTTGTGATTATTTTTTATATTAAAAATAAAAAGTTGTATTTTTTATTTTAAAAATAAAGAGTTGTATATAGATAGAGATATAGATAGAGATAGATTACAATATTTTAGAAACATAATCCCTAAAACATCTCCTTTTTCAAAATTGATTTATGTTAGCATCCTTATACTCTCGTAAAAATCTGAAAGAGAAGAAAATCTGAAAATCAGGTGCGTGAGTACTGTTCTTTCCATCAAAAACGGATTCCCTTCTACAAAATCTGAAATTCAACACTACGGTTCCTCAAACGATTTTGGGCGCTGCTTGGTGAGGGTCTTCTGGTACGCGATTGAGGGCTCAATTTCTTAATCTCTGTAAGTTTTTTTAATTCCTCTCGTACCTTGTTTATCTTTGCGATCGGTAGTCCTGGTGGTGTGGATACCAGGTTTGTTTCATATTTGAAGTTTCGTAAACCCTAATTAATGATTTAAGAAGCCGTAAATCATATGAAGTGTGAAATGAACCTTTATATTAAACTTTACAGTGGAGAAAAAGGAAGAGAGAAGATGAGGAGGAATGGAAGGTCACGTGTAAAGGTGATTCTGCGTATGCATTTATTCATTCAGATATTGCATTTTCTTCATTATGATTAAAGCAAGCAAGGTGGGAAAAGATGAAATAAAATAATGACTGATTTCGTTTGTTTTTTCTCATGTGGTGGGGATGGTTTTTGGTTAATTTCCTCTGCCTGTTTGCTTTGTTGTGGTCAACAACATACCAGGGTATGGCTAGCCAAAGTGCAATCATATAGAATTAGATCAACTTGATCAAATAACAACTAACCCATACCAAAAAAACACTTCCATTAAACTTGAACAAAATCCAGGTTAAATCTTGAACAAAACACTAGCATTTAACTTGTAATTTAATATAGCAAATCTTTACAATAATTTTGTGGCTGCTACGCAAAAGAGTATTTAAAGCAAAAGGAATGTTCTTCCGGTCAAATTTTATTTTTAGGAAACAAATTTTCCAAAATCTACATTGAGGGCCTAATGTATACCTTTATAACGTAATAGCATTCCTTAATTAGAGGATACGATTCTGGAAGTTTACGTGCTGCAAATTTAGCTTCTAAAACATCAAAATTAAATCAAGTCTAGTGTTGCAAATATAAAATACATAGCATGCATGTTATAGTTGTGAGTTTAATTGATTTTCTTACCAATTTGAGACCTTAATTCCAAATTTTAAGTTTATGTTATGAGATTATTAAACCTTGCTGCTGTCCTTATTTCATTTCGATTTTTTGTTCTATTTTTGGTCGAAAAAGAGAGCCAAGAAGGCCATATGGCCTTCGGCCAAAACTTAAAAACATTTCTGTGTGTTTATGCATGATTTAGAAGCATCAAACCCATTTTTAAACTTGTGAAAATGTTGCTGGAGTTAAAGTAAAACAGAAAGTTAAAATGTGCAGTGTCGTGTGCGTGTGTATGTACAGCATGGGAGAACCGAGATTCATAAATGGCTTGAATCTCAGATTTTTAAACAACACCCAACAGCCTGTTATTCCTTTCTTGTAAAACATATTAGTTAAGTTGTGTGCTGTTGAAGGGAGAAAAGAACCGAGATTCACATATACCTTTAATCCTTCTATCTATGTACATCCCTTTTATTGCTGGAAAACAAAAACATCACAACAGCACCTTAACCATTTAAACAAGCCATAAATTAGTCTAGTGTTGAGTATGGACAGCAGCAATATCACTACAAGTGCTGCTGTCATGCCCTTGTTTCTGTCCCTTTTCGTAGCTCCAACAGTCCCACGGGTCTTAGTCCTTTTGACACACTCAAACCCTAAGTATATATGCATACACTAGTAATAATGCATATAAGTGATATCTTTAAGAATCCAAGCTTTATTCTAGGTTAACCCCTCAAATATTAGAGTGTGTCCTGCTGTGACTAGTGTGTTGCTACTGCTGTCACATATTTTTTATGAATTCCGAGACTTATTAAGTCTCGGAGTGGAGTCCCTTGCATGCATGTGTGTCTATACTTGGCTTATATACCCTTAATATTTGATTACTATTTATATTTTTGTAATAAGCTCTAAAATGTAGAACCTAATATACTGCAGTTGATTTTGATTAAGAGTATTACGTATAATATTGTGGAGCATATAAATTTGTTAGCTAAATCATCATTGTTACTGATGTGTATTGTCGTAGTTATAAACCATCAAATACGGGTTGTAACAGCAGCCAACAGAGGGATTAAAATGACACGGCACATAGCCTTAGTCATTGGCCTAAGTCCATATGCCTTTTGCCTTGCTGCTGCGTGCTATTGGATTCTGTCTGTCATGTATCTGACCAGTTGTCCACTACATAGCAGCCCACCCCGAGTCTCCAACTGGGCATAAGTATGTGCAAATGTATTTAAATGGTCACAAACAGAACCAAAAGACAGCAACATAAGGAAAGATCACAGCAGTTAGAACCAAAATGTTATAACCTATAATAGTGTATCTAATTGGTAAATATTGATCTTGGTACTCATTAATATAGTTTCTAACACGTTTTGTTCAATGAAGTATTATTATGGATGACAACGAACATGAAGTCGAGGAGTACACTGACGATGAAGATGTGTCTACTAATTCAAGCGAACTACATGATTCTGATATCGGTTCTGATGGTAATCATATTGATCCAGGTAATCTATCGTTTCCAATTAAAATATTGTATACATACATAAAATATGACAATTTTATCTGGTGTAATATATTGTTTGGTGTTTTTGGTCTCCTTCATACTTTTTTCATAAACCACATTTCTAATACGTGATGCGATGTTAAATCAAGAGAATCCCGAACAAGCAATACAACCAAATCAAGAACGAAAGTCAGGAAATAAAAATAAAGCTAAGGTTAGAGGGTTAACACGATTACCAAAGATGTTTAATGCTTTTGAGGAGTCTGGTGGTAGATTACATACAATACGGTTTGATGACTTGGGTAGATTTACAGGTAAGTATAAATCAGAATTTTCAAGTTTTTTAGGTGACCTGGTACGACGAGTAGTCAGACTTCAGTACGTTACGTGGAAAAAGGTTATAGTAGAAGTGAAAGATAAGTTATGGGATGAAATAACGGTATGCCTTATTATTTTTAATCAAATGCAATTAATTTTATAGTTTATTTATATATCATTACATATTTATTGACATACAACCTATTATAATGCAGCGATATTATGAAATCGACCAATGTAGGAGAAAGTTTGTAATGTGTCGTCTTGGTGAACTTCTACGTACTTTTAGAAGAAATAGAGTAACTTACAAAAATGGTCCAGGTGGTTTGTCCAAAATTATGAAAACGGTCCCTCAACTTTCAAAGTTGCATAAATGGTCCCTGACTTAACGGTTTACTTTCAATTTTGATCCCTCGTCCGTTAAGCAACCGCTAAACTTTTTAAAATGACATTATTACCCTTTTGAGTTTGGTCCCTTATGTTTGCAATACGCATATGGTCCTTGATGGTAATTTATTAACTTTTACTTTATTATTAACTTTTCTTTATTATTTCATTACATCTTTAATAACATTATTAACTTTTTAACTTATTATAGTAATAATTTTATATTATTAATATTAAGTATATAAATCGTTTGATTTTTAGTATATATTAATCAATTTTTATTAAATTTAAGTATACAAATCTTTATATTTATATGTGTGTCTTATATATTACCAATAATTTTTAGTTGTAAAGATTGATTTGTTATTATAATAATAAATTTTATTTATATTGTTGTGGTTGTTGTTTGAAAATTAATGTTAAATGTTAAATATCAACGTGTTTCCTATTTAAATTTTGTAAGATTTGTACTTGGATATTGATTTTAATGATTTTGGGTATTTTCGTAAATAAATATGAGTTTTTTTTCTATATTTTGTTAGTATTTTGATTATTTTCCAAATGATTTGTGTATTGGTTTGATCTTGTTATATTTTGGGCACTTAATGTAAGGATTTACGTGTTTTCTTTGGAGTACGTAATGACACGTGATTCTATATTAATTAAGATCAAACTGGATTTTTTGGTTTTTGAACAAAAGAACCGTTATAGCAATTTTTATTAGGTGATCGATCAATTAATATTTTTTTATGTCGAGTTATTAATCTAATGTTATATTAATTAAATACATAAACATAATATTATATGTCCAATTTTTCTATTTCATAAACATTAATTATTAAATATATAACGTAAAATTAAGTGGGTAAAAATCTCTGAATACCCGGCGGAAATCCCCCATTACCCGTCAGGGAAGGGAATGAGGATGCAAAGTAATCACCCGTCGGAGATGGGGACGGGTTTGCAAAGTAATTACCCGTCACTCATCTTATTATTCTTAAAACTAAAACTTTATCATCTAAACAAGTTTTCACTTTTATAGAAATACTTGTCTGTTTTCTAAAACTATAACTTGAAACTGAAATTGAAAAATGACTAATTTTCGTTAACTAAACGCAACCCTAGGATTTAAGCCCAAAATTTAGCCCAAAGAGCGAGCATGTATAAAACCAAAATTAAACTAATAATCCAAATCTGAAAATCTGAAAACCAAACATGAAAAAACTGAACGGTTCTTTTGTTTCAAAAACCAAAAACTCTGATTTGATCTTAATTAATATAGAACGACATGTCATTACGTACTTCATAGAAAACCCATAAACCTTAACATCAAGGAGCCAAAACACAACAAGATCAAAACCAATACACAAAATTATTTGGAAAATAATCAAAATACTAACAAAATATAGTAAAAAAAACTCATATTTTTTTACGAAAATACCCATAATCAATAAAATCGATATCCAGGTACAAATCTTACAAAATTTAAATAGGAAACACATTTATATTTTACATTTAACATTAATTTGTGATGAAATCGAATTTCAAACAACAACTACAACAATATAAATAATAAATATTATTAGAATAACAAATCATTCTTTAAAATTAAAAATTATTCGTAATATATAAAATACACATATGAATATAAAGATTTGTATACTTAAATTTAATAAAAATTGATTAATATATACTAAAAATCAAAAGATTTATGTACTTAATATTAATAAAAATTTATTACTATAATAATCTAAAATTTAATAATGTTATTAAAAATGTAATGAAATAATAAAGTAAAATTAATAATAAGATAAAAGTTAATAAATTACCATCAAGGACCATATGCGTAATTAATTACAAACATCAGGGACCAAACTCAAAAGGGTAAAAATGTCATTTTAAAAAGTTTAACGGTTGCTTAACGGACGAGGGACCAAAATTGAAAGTAAACCGTTAAGTTAAGGACCATTTATGCAATTTTTAAAGTTGAGGGACCGTTTTCATAATTTTAGACAAACCACAGGGACCATTTTTGTAATTTACTCGAAGAAATATGTATCAAAAGTATATATTGGCCAACTTGGGTAAATCCAAGAAACTAAAGAAAGTTCCAAGACGATATTGTACGTTTATTGAACAAGATCATTGGGACAAATTCGTAGAAATCAGACATTCCCAAGAATTCAAGGTTACAATTTTTAATTGTTAATTATCTTCATAATAACTTTATTTTCATTATTTTACTTAACCAATTTGTGTTGGAAGGTCATGTCGGAAGCATGGAAAATCAGCACGATCAAAGTCTACCTACCGACATAAGTTGGGACGGTCAGATACGCGGGACTAAGAGAAAAATTAGTAAGTTAAACCGTAGTTATAAAAGCTTGAACATTTTGTTAGTCAATTGATGCTTTTACTAATGTTATAAAGCTGATCTGTTATAATTAGGATTTTAAAAGTGACATTTTTTATAATTATAAGATAAAAGCTAAAGAACTTGGCAAAGATGAAGCTCGGTTGCGGTCTTTCTTTTGGAGGAAAGCACGTGAAGATGATAATGGAGAATTCGAGCCTAACGATCTTAAGGATGTGGCACAAAAATTAGTAAGTATCATGAAACTTCAATGCTTATTGTTTTTCGCACTATTTACAGAATAACTTTTCGATATTAATCCACTATATATGGGATAAATAGTTTGACATGTTATCCAGGTGTTTGATTCTAGGCTACGATTGACATGTTTTGTTGTTTTATATCCAAATAATTTGAAAAAGCTACACATTTACTAAATTTATTTGCCATAATTTTATGAATAGATCGAAAAGGAAAATCAGATTGAAGAAGGATCAATCAAGCTTGATCAAGGCACGGATGCCCTCACACTTGTCTTTGGTAAAGAAAATGGTAGATTTTTAAAAGGGGTTGGCATGGGAGTTACTGCAACCAAGTACTGGGATCTTCCTCGAACCAAAGGTTCATCAAAATAACACATTGCTCAACTTCAGCAAGAACTAGAAAATGAGAGACGTGCACTAGATGATGAGAGATGTGCACGGGAGTCAAAAGATAAAGAAGTTCAGGATTTGTCCACGACTTTACATGCATTGATGCAACATCCTGCATCTCAAGGATTGACAGTACCAAATTTCTCAAATACATCAAACGACATGTCTCCGGTACAAGTAAGTTCAAATTATTTATTTTTATAGCATTTAGCTCTTTTAATAGTTTATTTTGCAATTATTATTAGTTTTTTTAGTTTTAGGTGCTTCTTAAAATTTTCATTGATTCTCATTCAATTTTTATTATCATTTTGTGTATTGAATCTTCATCTCAGAAATCGATACCAAATAGCCAGCATTCTTCAAGTAATATATTCTCAAAAGTTGAGACTTCAAATATCGTGAAGCCATTTGGAACTTTGAGTAAAGCAGTCGAGAGTGTGGTAAATTAGTAAATTAATATGTTTCTTATAATTTTTCTTTGTTTTTCCTTAAATTGTTCAATTACATTATTTCAGGAAACTTTAAAAAGTAGTAAAATAATTGTTGCATATATGCCTGAGTGTCCAAATGTTGTGAAGTTATCTCGTGTTGACTCAAAAAGTGCATCACCAGTAGAACTTCAAGAACTTCCAAAAGTATGTATTTGACATGTTTCTATATGGTTTGTTTAAAATTATAATGTTTTTGACATGTTTCTATATGTTAATATGCAATATATATTTGTAGACAAGAAGTTGTAAACTGTCAAATCCATATGTGAGCAACATCGTTGCATGCGATACTGTGTACTATTCGTTAGAAAGACAAACACTACATGGAGTTCCTATCGAAGATGATTGCTATAGAGTTTCCGTGGATCAATCGATAAAGCCAGCCGCCTTTTTACCGATCCCAGCTGGTGATATGAAAACAGTTGAGGATGCACAATGTAGTTTCGTGGCTTGGCCAAAAGATATTGTAACATTTAAGGTACCTTTGTTTCTCAACCAATTTTCCTATTCATTAAATATTTTATTTTAACAATTGTATGAATAACATTATTCATGTTTGTTTCAATCCATTGTTGAACAATTTTTATTATGACAAGACTTAGTATCTTCAGATCAAGAGAATGAAATGCAAAAGCCTAAGTAAAGAAAAAAGAGATACACGACAATAGAGGGGATGAAGAAGCGAACCAGGAGCAATTTTAATTCTCATTAGTTGAGAGACAAAGCTTGTTCAACTAAATTTGATTCAATGTGTGGTAATGTGTTATGGATGACACATTGTTTTAAGAAAACTATTTATCGAATTTACAATTGTATGAATTTTACATTAATACTTATAAATATTTCTTTTATATTTAAGTTTGTTGTATAATTTTATTTTTACGGTCACAGTTTATTATGTTTTGTATGGTTAAAATTAGTGAGTGGCAACAATTGTTTTATGGTGATGCTTTATTGGTGTGGTTAAAAGCACCAAATTATCATGGTAAAAGGAAAACACCATGACTACATATATATTATGATCACGATGTATATCGTTTTGTGTGACCAAAAGTAACTAATTGTCATGAAAAAAGATAAATATTGTGACTATACGTATTTTATGCTCACGAATTATTTGTCAAGATCAAAATCTCCTAAGATTAACTTGTTTTAATAGATCAGAGTTTAAACCAATAACCTTGTTTTGAATCAAAGTCCAATTAAGAAGTTTGCGGAATAACGCTTAATTGTTTTAAGAAAAACTTTCAGAATTATAAAGAACAAATAATCAAATAAACATAATCAATATCAAAACCTTTATATTGCCAAATCTCTGATTACAATCACCTCTAATTTGTTATGATTAGACGAAGAACACAGACTGTTCTTAGGGTTTCTCAACCTTAGAGGCTTTGGAGACTTATACCAGAATGCAATTACAATATGAAAAACTTAAGCACCACGATTACTTAAGAAAGACCTAGTCTATCTATATTTATAGCCTTCTGATTTGTTTCCTTGACGAACTGTGATTTCTATGGTAGTAAATATACTTGGAAGATCTTCAAATCTTGAAATATATATCACTTCCTAAATTTTAGCACTCTTTGTTATCTATCTGTTAAGCAGCTTGAACTTTTGAAGTAGCAACTCGAGTTTGTTGAACTGGCAGCTCGAACTTTGTAGTTACACAGAAATACTACTAACAGCTTGAGAAATCCTAACTAACAGCTTGACATACTTAGATTATTTCGTAACAATCTCCCCCTAACTTAAATTCTTTACAAAAGACTTTAAGTTTCTATACAAATAACGAAATAAGAACAAGCTAAAACTGTTATATACAAACTAAGGCATCCAAAAACTTACAACTGTGAAAGCTTCTGCCTTATAGCTTTTATGAACTCTCTTTTCAACTCCTCTTTATCACATTCAATCTTTATTGAGCTCATTTGGAGTAGCCATTCTTTTGGCAATCAAGAAATTCAAAACTGTAGAATCTGATTGATCTGTCTGCAAGCTTGAGCCTATATGTCATAGATTTTGCATATAGATCAACCTGTACAATCTTCATTTCCTTGCCAGCTTCTATATCCACTCTGGTGGATTCTGGATCAAATACGCTTTTATGATCCTTTAGATTATTCTGAACCCATACTATTGGTGACCTAGAGTGGCTAGCCGTCCCAAATATCGAACAGAACTCTTTTCACTTGATCAACCTTTGCTTGATGAATGGTTTAAGATTGAGGAGCAGCAACAACAGTTTGAGGAGGATCTTGGGGATCTTGGACTTGTTTGGAGGCCTTTTCCTTTTCCTTTTCTCTGTCATATAAGGCCTGAAGCTTCCCTATTGACCATGATTGAACTATAACCATAAAAATACCAGCTGTTGCAGAGAAGTTTACCAAAACTTTTCTATGTTCAGCCTTTGAAGGCCCTGTTGGCCTTTTCCTCTTCTTTTGGCTTTCCTTTACCACAAACCCACGCAGATAATCTCCAAGAGTTTCATCATCTCTCATAGGTTCCTGGGCTTGCTGGTCTAGGATTTGATCTTTAACTTCTGCTAATCTTCTGGCCAATTCAGCATCATGAGCAACCTGGGCTTCTTTTGAAATAAATTTGATCTTTGGAGACTCAATCAAGATGCCCTTTCCTTTGTCTGTGGTTGTTGCTGAAGCTGGAACTGTGGTTTGAACTGTTGGGACCAATGCTTGAATGCCTTCTCTTATGAACACTCCACCTGACTTTTTAACAGGAACAGCTTGAGCATCTAGACTGACAGTTTGAGAAACTGTTGGGACTGTTAGCCTAGAAGCTGAAGCTGCCACAGGTGAAGTTGAAGCTGTTTGGACTGATGGTGGGATCTCCGGATTCTCCCCCTTTTTGGATGAATTGGTTTGATCAGGAGGACCAAAAACCTTTGCTAATAGGGTTTGAACCAACTTTTCAAGCTGGACAATCTTGTTGCCATATAACTTCAACCCAAGCTGAAACTGGGCAAGTTGTTGCTGTTGGACTATTGTGAGTTGTTGTAGAGCAGTGATTTGGGAACCCTGTGCACCAATTATGGAACTGTAATGTTCCAGAATGGCTACAACAGGTTTCAGTTGTTGATCCGTTAATGCCATTAGTTGCAAACTAGCCTCAAGATCTTCAAATGATAGTGGGATTTGAGATCTATCACTGGCACCAATTCCAGAAATTGAAACATCTGGGCCCCTTTGTTCTTGGTACTGGGGACTTCTAGAAGGTGCTTGCACACTCTCTGTTGCCATGGGGGTGGTCTTAGATATGTTGGTACTGTCCTGTGCCCCTTGTGTAGAGACATCAGTAGTACCAGCCACACAACCCATATGAACATCCTCAGAAGGGATGTTCACCTCCAAATTGAGGGTGAGAGTATCCTCAGTGGGTTCCCTATCGATATGTTGTGCAAGAGTATCTTCTTGCACAAAGCTATTTGGCTCTAGGGTTTGGACTGAGGAGGAAGGAGCTTCTACAACCCTTTGTCTTTTGTATATTTTTAGTGATGGGGATGGGGAGGTATGTATAGAAGAGGGATTAGAGGGTATATTTGTATCATGAGGAGTGGGTTGGGATCCTAGGGGTGAAGCAGTAATATTGGGCTGAGCCTTCTCAGGATCCTCTCCTCTGTTTCTTAGATAGATAGCCTGCATTGCTTGAGGCAAAGAGACATCTACATTGTGAGGCACTTGGTTTTAAAAGTCTTTTCACAGAAGGTAAAGAGTGCCTATGGGAAACATATATCCTTTTATGTACTTTAAAGGAATTACAAGATTTTGCAATTATTTCTGCCAAAAATCGTGGATACATCAAAAATTTCCCATTCTTTAAGGCATGGTGCCTTAACATTCCTTGAAAAATCATGCTTGAAAAGTTGAATGTTGGCCTGTGGATAAGCACACTAAAGCAATGGAAATATTTGAAGAAAATTCAGACCAACCAGTCCTTTTAGGGCTTAAGCACTGTTGAAGAATACGTACAAGATACTTCCATTTAGGACCAAAATGTGCTTTATAGAAGGTAAAAGAATCTGTTGGGCCCCTATACCCTATTTCAAAAAGGCCTTCATGTAAAGAAGTGAGGGAGAGATCAGATATATCTGAGGCATCTTGCAGAAGCAAATGTTGTCGAATGGTCTCCTTTATGATGGTAATGGGATTACCATGAATAATGGATGCAAAAGAAGTGATTCCCTCATGAGTATTGACAGTGGCTGATTTCCAAAATTGCATAATATGAGAGACGTATATTGTGGGATTGACAGTTAGAGCATAATGGATATGAGAACTACAGAGAAAATCCATCATTTCATGGAATGGTTGTAGTTCAGCGTGTTTGAGAGAGTAGGGTAGGCAGTTGTGTTCTTTAACGAACTCCATTGGTGATCACAAAGGCGAGGATTTAGGGTTTGGAACGGTTATTTGAAAATCACACAGAGAGAGAAAGAGAAAGGATTGTGGAAGATATTTTGCAACTGATAGTTGCAATCAAACGAAACTGGTACTTTTAAGGGTTTGGATTTTCAAAAAAAAATTATCTAGTCCCGCGCACAATCTCCTTAATAATGACTGAAATTCCTTGCACACTTGACAGGCCAAGTGAAACAACTAACAGTTCAAGAAAATGAACTAGCAGCTTGAGAATAGTCTCAAGCTGTTAGTTGTTTATTGAGCAGCAGCTAATGAAACAGTGTCTCCCCCTTAACTAAGCACATTTAGGAAGTGTTTTTCTCATAGAATAGGGGAGAGGGATGAAAGACAAATTAATCCATATTTACCATACCAATGTTTAATACTAAAAAGGTGAATCTTCCTACATTAAATGGTTTTGTAAAAAAATCAGCTAACTAATCACCAGTATGAATTTTGGTAACTTGGATTAATTTCTTTTCATTACAGTCCCTTATAAAATGGAATCTAATGTCTATGTGCTTGGTTTTGGGAAATTTCACTGGATTTTGTACAATGCTGATTGCACTTGAATTGTCAATGTAAATAGGAGTAGAGAGAAAGTGCATACCATAGTCTCTTAGTTGGTTCTGTATCCACATAACCTGAGAACAACAACTGGCAGCTGCAACATATTCTGCCTGAGTGGATGAAGTGGAGACTGTGGTTTGCTTTTTGCACTGCCAAGAGACTAGTCTTGCTCCTAGATATTGACATTTACCAGTTGTGGATTTCCTGTCTATGTTGCAACCTCCATAGTCACTATAAGAGTAAGCTGTTAGTTCAAGTGGAGAGTCCTTAGGATACCATAGGCCCAATTTTGGTTGACCTTTTAGATATCTAAAAATTCTCTTAACAGCAAACAGATGTGAATCCTTTGGAGCACATTGGAACCTGGCACAAACAAAAACAACAAATTTTATATCAGGTCTAGAAGATGTGAGATACATTAGTGAGCCTATCAAAGATTTGTACAAATGAATATCCACATCCACTCATTCTCTATCTGCATCAAGCTGTTTATGAGTGTCCATTGGTGTGCTGGCAACCTTGGTGTCCTTGTATCCAAACTTTTCCAGGATATCATTCACATACTTTGATTGGCTGATGAAAAGTCCAGTGGGCTTCTGCTTGACCTGCAATCCTAGAAAGAAAGTTAGTTTTCCCATTGAACTCATTTGAAACTTTTTGTGCATCAGAGTCTCAAATTCCTTGCAGAGAATGTCATTTGTTGATCCAAAGATGACGTCATCTACATAGATTTGAAAAAGAAGGATCTCTGATTTGATAGACTTTGTGAATAGTGTCTTGTCCAGAGTACCTCTCTTGATACCATTCTGTAGTATATATGAAGACAAAGTGTCATACCATGCTCTGGGAGCTTGGTGAAGCCCATAGAGTGCTTTGTCTGACTTGTAGACTCTGTCTGGATACTTATAGTCTTCAAATCCAGGAGGCTGACATACATATACCTCTTCTTCAATTGTACCATATAGTAATGCAGATTTCACATCCATTTGGTACACCTTGAACCCTTTGTAGCTGGCATAGGCTAAGAACAGTCTGATGGATTTGATCCTTGCTATTGGGGCAAAGACATCATCATAGTCTATTCCTTCTTCTTGAGTGTATCCTTGAGCTACCAGCCTTGCTTTGTTTTTGATCGCTACGCCTCTCTCATCCTTTTTAATTCTGAAAATCCATCTTGTACCAATTGCCCTCTTTCCTTTAGGCAAATTTACCAGTGTCCATACATTCTAAACCTTGAATTGCATAATTTCTTCTTGCATTGATTCAATCCAAGATGGATCCTTCAGAGCTTCAGATACCTTCTTTGTTCTAATTGTGACATGAAGCATGCATGTTCAAAGGCAGCTAGACTGAATTCAGGAACTGCTGATTCAGTAGCAGTTGACTCCTTGTGGATCATTGTCCTTGTCTGCACAGGAGTACATGGATCTCCCATGATATGGTTAAGAGGATGATATTTATGAACTCTGAGTGTAGGTTCATTCTCTATCTGAAATGAGCTTCCCAGATTTGTATCATCACCTTCTGCACCACTTGATGATTTCGCTTCAGTAACAGTTTGATCTGAAGATGGGACTGTCTCCCTATTGGTTGGAGCTGTTACTTCAGGACTTGGGATTGGCACTTCAAACTCTGTATGTATGTCTTGTTGGTCAGTCAGGACCCCAGGTGGGTCACAAGTAAGAAGTGGTAGTACAGTATACTCATCCCATTTATCAGAATCTTCAACAGTTGGAAACTTTGTGACAACAACTTGAATGTTTGTGTTGACAGCATGAGAATATGTACTGGTAGTTTCAACATTGTTTCCAACTGCTCCTGCAGAATACTCAACAAAGCTCAGAGAATTTGTTAGAGAATCTAAAACAACAACCAATCAGGACCAGTGTGTCACATCCTTGCTTTAAAACACGCTTGCTTATCCCAGGAATAATAATAAATGCATAAAGCTAAATAAAATATTACAATAAGTCTTGCACTACACGTGCTACAAGGTTACAGTACTAAGTTGCTAAAAACATCACAATTAAAATAAAAGCAGCTACCCAGAACCCAAGGCATCATAAAGCTATACCACAAGCTGAAAGTGAGCTAAGTCCTCTGGGTTGATCAGATAATAGACCTAAGCAGAAGGTCCAGCTTGTTCTTTACCTTTTCCTGTAAAAAAAATTGTGAGTAGCAACTGTAAGCTAATGCTTAGTGAGTAAACAGATATTCATGAATGCATGTAAAATATGAGGCGAAAGTGCCTATAAAGGCTGTTATGCTTGCTTGCTTGTTTGCTTAATACCCAGAAAGAATGCTGCACAATTGAGACATTTCACGCAGAAAGGAGATGCCACCACTAGGGGTTTACCGCTGACAGATGATCAATCTGTGATGCGGGGCTAGCTACCCGCATAATGCTCAAGGGATAGTGGTGAACATCAGAATTGCTTGCTCGCTAAATATAATGCTTATGAGATGCACAAAGAAACGCTAACACAAAGTTTGCTGTATAGTATGCAGAACAATAAACAGATAGCAGATAAATATGCATATTAATAGATCAAATGTAAGATCCGGCTAAGCTGGGCATCACCTGTACCACAGTGTTCGCCTTCACTCACAAAACTCTATTGAATTCCAAATAAATTATATAGAAGCAATTTATGTCTCAATTTCATATAAAACATGTAAACAAGAATAACTGTTACTCACTGTACTGAAAATGCTTTGAAATGCTCTGAAATACTTGCTCGGGCTTATTTACGCTTTAAATTGCTTTATAACGCTTGCACTTGCTTATCTAGGCTTTAATATATTCTGGCACTGGCTTTGACTCGCAACTGGGCTAAACAGCTTATGTATAATATCTGAAGTTTATTATTACACAACATGTGCTAAATTAATATTGCTAGCTCAATATTCCAACATCTATAATCCATAACTTCTAGCTAAATATTTTGCTATTTTATGCGTTGCTCATTAATTTTATCAATTAAATTCAAATTTAGGGGAGAGGGTTCGAATTTGATGAATAGATTAGAACACTTGGGGCCAAAATCGAAGACAGATTCGAACAGGGGCTTAGATTCGATCCTCATTCGAATCTGAGGATAGATTCGAAACCTATATCTCGAATCTAGCTCTATTCGAGCTTGTTCTTGGCATTTTGAATTTGTTCTATGCATACTCGAGTTTGTTCATAAGTTACAGCTTTAAACATGCATTTTCAAGTCTAAAAATCACAAATAAGCTAAGTAATAAGCCTCGGTTTAGTTATATTATACATAATCTACCATATTCTAGCTAAAACTCATACGAAATCAGCTTTAAATCGCCTAAAATGATAAACTCGAATTTGTAGCTTCAAAACCGAAAGTGCAGAAAATGAAAATGACAAATCTTACCTCAAAACCGTATGAAATCGCACATGCAATAGTAGATTCGAGTAGTACACTTCGAGACCTTTCCGATGACGTATAGAACTCGAGATTTGGCCGGTCGGTTTGGGAGAAAAGCTAGAGAGAAGTTTTCGGGCTAGAGAGAGAAGCTCTGGAATTTGCTAGAAGGTTTTTGCAAAAGTGAGAAAATGTAACCCCCGACTCCTATTTATACTAAATCTCGAAATTACATCATTTTACGCAAATTGCTCAAAAATACATAAAATAAAAATGCAAATAAAAAGCAAGGTGTTATAGTATGAGCCCACCACGATTGCACTTCGTCCTCGAAGTACCTAAGGCTCAAACAAATGCGGATATCGAACTCTCATGTCTTGCTCAGATTCCCAGGTCTGAGAAGTTCTTTGAGAAGTTCTCCATTGCACCAACACCATTGCTACCTCTCGATTTCTCAACTTCTTCATCTTTGTCTCTAGAATAATTTCAGGCTCGTCACATGTTTCTCGCTGATCTTGTAGCTCAGATGATCAGCCCACTTTTCTCGGTCACCTTCTTTGCACTTCCTAAGTTGCGAGACGTGAAACACGGGGTGTATGTTGGACAGTTCGCTTGGCAAGTCCAACAGATAAGATTGAGTTCCAACACGCTCGGTGATCTTGAAAGGACCAACGAATCGTGGTGCTAACTTGCCACGCTTGCCGAATCTGAATACACCTTTCATCGGCGAGACTTTCAATACGACATAATCGTCCTTCTGGAATTCTAAAGGTTTATGACGTCGGTCATGATACGATTTCTGTCAAGATTGAGCAGTTTCCAATCGTTGACGTATGATTCGGATCTTGTCATTAGTCTGTTGAAGTAGCTCGGGACCGGCGATTGGTGCTTCACCGGCTTCATGCCAACACGTAGGAGTTCGGCACTTGCGTCCGTATAAGGCTTCGAAAGGTGCGGCTTTGATGGATGAGTGGTAACTATTGTTATAAGAAAATTCTGCTAACGGCAAGTGGTCGTCCAAATTACCGCTAAACTCAAGAACACATGCCCGCAGCATGTCTTCGAGTGTAAGGATCGTGCGCTCACTCTGACCATCAGGCTGCGGATGATACGCTGTGCTCATTCTGATCTTGGTGCCTAATCCATCTTGTAAAGCACTCCAGAACCTCGAAGTGAATCGGCTGTCGCGATCTGAAACGATTGACAGCGGCACTCCGTGTCGAGTAACGATTTCGTCTATATACAACTTAGCCAATTTCTCCAATGAGTAGTTCTCGCGAATTGGAATGAAATGAGCGACTTTGGTTAGACGATCCACAATCACCCATATTGCATCGTGCTGTCTTCGCGTAGTTGGAAGCTTCGTCACAAAGTCCATCGTTATGTGATCGAACTTCCACTCGGGAATCGGTAGAGGCTGTAGACTGCCATAAGGCTGCTGATGCCCCGCTTTGACCAATCGGCATGTAACACAATTATCGACATATTGGCCTACGTCTCTCTTCATACCGGGCCACCAATACTCGGCTTTTAGATCATTGTACATCTTGGTGCTGCCAGGATGTACCGAGAAGTTAGAACAGTGGGCTTCCGAAAGAATTTTATGTCGAACATCACCAAATTTCGGAACCCAGACACGATTTTTGAAGAGCTTTAAGCCACGAGGGCTATCGATTAAGAATTGAAGTTGCCCTTTCATGTCCTCAGAGTTGAGGTTTTCTTCTTTTAGGGCTTCGGCTTGAGCAACGAGGGTTTCATCGATCAAAGTTGATGAAAACAAAGTATGGGTCAAGGTATAGAGACATTTAGCAGAGTAAGATTTACGACTCAATGCGTCAGCCACCACATTCGCTTTGCCTGGGTGATACAGGATATCACAGTCATAGTCTTTGTTGTTGTTGTTGATATTGTTGCTGAGGTCGGTGTTGCTGCTGCTGCAATCGCGGATGATGCTTTGCACTCGGGTAAATTATGTTGAATGGATGCGTACATGCATGCTCATTATGTCCAGGGCGTAAACAGTTGTTACAAACTTTAACTTTGTTAGGACATTCTTCACTGCTATGTCCTATTTCGTTGCACACGTAGCACCTCACATCATTGGGGTTACAACGCCCAATGTGTGACTTTTGGCAGCAGCGACACTGCCTCGGCTCAGAATGTACCGCATAAGATCGTGATTGCTGTGCCGGAGGTGAGCTGAACTGTCGGTACTGAGACTGCTGTGGCAGAGAATATCTGGATGAAGATCTAGAATAGCTTCCAGTGCGCGATTTCTTGGGCGGTGATGGACATGTCGGGTTAACAGATGAAGCAGGAACTCCTCCAGCTCGAATAAAATCCTGTTCGAGAATTCGAGCAGCTTCAACACAATCAGCATAGTTGGTGTATCTCTGGTGCTTCAAAAACTTCTGATACTCGGGATGCAGACCCATCAGAAAATGGTCGATCTTTCGCTCTTCAGTAGCGACTTGATAGGCAGACAGCAAGCTTAGTCGGGTAAATTCTATCTCATACTCAGTCACCGATTTGGTTCCCTGAGTAAGAGACATCAGCTTCTCCTCCAAACGCTTCTTTTCATCAGCTGGGCAGTACTGACAAAAGAAGATAACTTTGAATTCATCCCAAGATAGAGACTTAATCCAGTTGGCTCCGTGCATGTTCTCCTGAGACCTCCACCACATAACTGCGCCACCCTCGAACAGTGTAGTAGCAAAGCTGACCTTGGATTCTTCAGCACAGTCGCTGATGAGAAATATTCGCTCAATGCCAGTGATCCACTCAAGCGCTTCGATCGAATTTGCAGCACCCTTAAAAGGTTGAGCTCCGTAAGCCTTGAAATAACGAAAGTTGCAGCCCTTAGGAGGGAATACAGGGGCTTCCTCCTCGTCGGTGTCGTCGTTGTGGCGTCCAGTGTCATCATGCTGTTGTTTCCTACGCTCTTCTCTGCGCCTAGTTTCGGCTTCATCACGAGCACGAAACTGGTCTTGCAGAAACTTAGCTTGACGCTCGTTGTTCTCATTAAGCATTGTTTGCATAATTTGCATGATCTGTTCAGGAGTGAGTCCACCTCCAGCTCCTTCACCAGATCCAGACATGTTCTGAAATTATATAAATAATACTTGCGTAAGAATAGGCATAACTCCTATTCTACCACATTTCCCAATTCCTAAAGCAAAGTCAAAGCCTATCTCAGGTCAAGTTAAAGCCTGGATATTCGAAGCTAATATCTTTGCTTAAAAGTTTGAGTCCAAGTGTTATTGCTAACACTTGAATCCCTCAAACCAATGCTCTGATACCATCCTGTCACATCCTTGCTTTAAAACACGCTTGCTTATCCCAGGAATAATAATAAATGCATAAAGCTAAATAAAATATTACAATAAGTCTTGCACTACACGTGCTACAAGGTTACAGTACTAAGTTGCTAAAAACATCACAATTAAAATAAAAGCAGCTACCCAGAACCCAAGGCATCATAAAGCTATACCACAAGCTGAAAGTGAGCTAAGTCCTCTGGGTTGATCAGATAATAGACCTAAGCAGAAGGTCCAGCTTGTTCTTTACCTTTTCCTGTAAAAAAAATTGTGAGTAGCAACTGTAAGCTAATGCTTAGTGAGTAAACAGATGTTCATGAATGCATGTAAAATATGAGGCGAAAGTGCCTATAAAGGCTGTTATGCTTGCTTGCTTGCTTGCTTGTTTGCTTAATACCCAGAAAGAATGCTGCACAATTGAGACATTTCACGCAGAAAGGAGATGCCACCACTAGGGGTTTACCGCTGACAGATGATCAATCTGTGATGCGGGGCTAGCTACCCGCATAATGCTCAAGGGATAGTGGTGAACATCAGAATTGCTTGCTCGCTAAATATAATGCTTATGAGATGCACAAAGAAACGCTAACACAAAGTTTGCTGTATAGTATGCAGAACAATAAACAGATAGCAGATAAATATGCATATTAATAGATCAAATGTAAGATCCGGCTAAGCTGGGCATCACCTGTACCACAGTGTTCGCCTTCACTCACAAAAGTCTATTGAATTCCAAATAAAATTATATAGAAGCAATTTATGTCTCAATTTCATATAAAACATGTAAGCAAGAATAACTGTTACTCACTGTACTGAAAATGCTTTGAAATGCTCTGAAATACTTGCTCGGGCTTATTTACGCTTTAAATTGCTTTATAACGCTTGCACTTGCTTATCTAGGCTTTAATATATTCTGGCACTGGCTTTGACTCGCAACTGGGCTAAACAGCTTATGTATAATATCTGAAGTTTATTATTACAGAACATGTGCTAAATTAATATTGCTAGCTCAATATTCCAACATCTATAAGCCATAACTTCTAGCTAAATATTTTGCTATTTTATGCGTTGCTTATTAATTTTATCAATTAAATTCAAATTTAGGGGAGAGGGTTCGAATTTGATGAATAGATTCGAACACTTGGGGCCAAAATCGAAGACAGATTCGAACAGGGGCTTAGATTCGATCCTCATTCGAATCTGAGGATAGATTCGAAACCTATATCTCGAATCTAGCTCTATTCGAGCTTGTTCTTGGCATTTCGAATTTGTTCTATGCATACTCGAGTTTGTTCATAAGTTACAGCTTTAAACATGCATTTTCAAGTCTAAAAATCACAAATAAGCTAAGTAATAAGCCTCGGTTTAGTTATATTATACATAATCTACCATATTCTAGCTAAAACTCATACGAAATCAGCTTTAAATCGCCTAAAATGATAAACTCGAATTTGTAGCTTCAAAACCGAAAGTGCAGAAAATGAAAATGACAAATCTTACCTCAAAACCGTATGAAATCGCACATGCAATAGTAGATTCGAGTAGTACACTTCGAGACCTTTCCGATGACGTATAGAACTCGAGATTTGGCCGGTCGGTTTGGGAGAAAAGCTAGAGAGAAGTTTTCGGGCTAGAGAGAGAAGCTCTGGAATTTGCTAGAAGGTTTTTGCAAAAGTGAGAAAATGTAACCCCCGGCTCCTATTTATACTAAATCTCGAAATTACATCATTTTACGCAAATTGCTCAAAAATACATAAAATAAAAATGCAAATAAAAAGCAAGGTGTTATACAGTGCCTTTGACATTTGCAGTATTTTCATTAAACTCAACATTAGCACTTTCTTCGATGCTTTTAGAAACACTGTTATAGACCCTATACGCTTTTCTTTGAGTAGAGTATCCTACAAAGAATTCTTCTTCAGCCTTACTTTCAAACTTACCTAAGTGAATTCTAGTGTGTAAGATAGTGCATGAACAGCGAAATGGTTTTAGGAAGGCTACTAAGGGAGTCCGGTGATGGAATAGCTCATAAGCAGTTTTCCCTTGTGACTGAACAACCTGAACCCTGTTTAGAACATAACAGGCTGTATTTACTGCCTCTGCCCAGAAGGTCACTGCCAATTTAGAATCAGCTAGCATGGTTCTAGCAGCCTCTATTAGTGTTCGATTCTTCCTCTCATCTACACCATTTTGTTGTGGTGTTCTAGGTGCACTATATTGCCTAGAAATTCCTTTTGACTCACAGAAACTGTTTAGGATAGGATTCTTAAACTCAGTTCCATTGTCTGACCTGATCACCTTAACTTTTAAGTTAGATTGGTTTTCTATTTTTAGAATGAAGGATTTGACTAACTCAGCAGTTTCATCCTTGGTTCTAAGAAAATAAACCCATGTAAACTGGTGAAATCATCAACAATGAGTAAATAGTAGACTCTTTTATTCAAACTCAAAACAGATGTTGGACCAAAAAGATCCATATGAATAAGATGAAGAGCATATGAGATTGAATTTACTTCCTTTGGCCTTATGAGAAGTTTTGTGTTGCTTGCGTTTGAGACAGGATACACAATGATCATCACATATGAACTCCTTTTGTGGTAAACCTCTTACCAAGTTCTTTTTGACTTAAACATTCATGGATTTGAAGTTCATGTGACACATCCTTCTATGCCAAAGAGCAGACTCAATAGATGATGCTTTGGATATTAAACAGATTAAAGTAATTGATTTGGATAAGAGTTCTGTGTCCAAACAGTAAACATTGTCCTTTCTTGGTGTTCTGAGTAAAACAAGATTTTCAGGTGTTTCAAAATCTTTTGATAGGACAATGCATTCAGAGTCTGTGAACAAAACAATGTTTTGTTTGTCACAAACTTGAGACACAATTAATAAATTATACTTCCGTTGTTCAACATACAGAACATCATTAAATATCATATTGCCTGCTTTGACAGTACCCTTACTTGTTACCTTACCTCCTTTGGAATTTCCACCAAATGCAACAAATCCTCCTTCAAAGCTTTTGAAATTTGACAGGCATTCAGAGTTGCCTGTCATGTGCCTAGAGCATCCACTGTCCATATGCCATCTTGTCTTATGTTGGTTCCTGTGGTTTCCCTGCACAAGAAAAAGCTCAGTTAGTAGTGGAGTAAACCCAAACCAAATTGGTTTTGGGTTGTCCTTGTGCATTGACATAACTAAATATTGTTTGTGTCTTTTTGAACTTAGTGAGATCCACTAGTGGATTCTGTGAAGAGTATATAGTTATGACATGAGGTGTCCAGGTGTTCTTTCCAACTTTTTCTTTAACAGTCTCATATGATCCACTACCAGTTCCAGTTTTTGACTTAGCAGTTGGAACTGGATGTTGAGTGCCAGCAGATTCAGAATTTGCACTGCCAGTTCCAACTGTTGACTTAACAGTTTCAACTTTTGCATTAGCAGTTTGAGCTGTGTTTTTGCCTTTGACACACCATACCTTTTTCATGCTTTATTTAGATTTCATTAAAGCTTGTTTATGGTGTACAGGCTGCCTTTTGTTGACTTTTATGGACTTGTGATCAACTGTCTTCTTTGGAACTGGGGAGACAGGTTTTGAGGCCTTTGAAATTTTTGAATTTTAAGAAATGGCATGTTTTTGAAACACGGTCTGTTTTGCAACAGATGGTTTATATAAACAGTGCTTGGCCAAATGGTTTTTCCTGCCACAGTGGAAACATCTTTTGATTTTTTTAACAGGGGAACCAGTTTTGTGTGACCATAACTGGTTCTTGTTCCTTTGATTTCCCCTTACCTGCTGCTGTGTGGGAAACTTTTGGACACCATGCTTTTGGCATGTGCATACTGGAACAGTTTTACCCTTTTTATTTAGGGTTTATTATGTAAAAAACCAACATGTTTTTACGTTTTTTGCGTTTTCGTCCCTCCATGTTATTTTTTTCCATAAAAAACCTCAAGTTATGCTTTTCTTATTGGTTTAGTGAAATTTTGGACATTAGACCCCGGTTATAATTTTTGAACCGGGTTTTAAAAACTTGAAAAACCGGGTTCTAATGTCCAAATTTCACTAAACCAATAAGAAAAGAATAACTTGAGGTTTTTTATGGAAAAAAATAACATGGAGGGACGAAAACGCAAAAAACGTGAAAACATGTTGGTTTTTTTCATAATAAACCCTTTTATTTATTTTGGAAGAAGATGCAATATTACAGTTAGAAGATACAGAAACATGTGGAGCATGATTACATTCACTCATCTTCTATTTTCCTTTCAAACTATTGGTTCTCATAGAGTTGGAACAGGAGGTCCTATAGGTTCATTCATGGTTTTGGAGTTACTCTAAGCTTCCTCACTCTTACTGCCTTCATTGGGAACCAATTCTTCTTTAGGTTCAGGCTTATCCTTAAGGATAGGATCCACATTTTTCATTTTCTCATCTAGTGGTTCATTCACAAGCCTATCAGCAACTTCACTCATAGGATGCATGTGTTTCTTGTTATATGGAGGTGGAGTAGCCTTATATCCTATACCTTCCTTGGGATTGAGTTGAGATTTTACCCTATCTTTAAATTGGACTTCCATTAGGTGTTCTAGCTTTTGATTGGCCAGCTTGAAGCTGCCCAAGTCTACGTTTATAGATTCTACTTTCTTGTTAGCTTCTAACACCTTCTGTTCAGCCTCATCTAATTTCTTATTAAGGATCTCTATTTTCTCATTTAGGTCCTTTTTCTCCCACTCATGATATGTTCTATCATGTCCCATCTGAATCTCATTATCCTTATAGTCATTGATCTGTTTTTCAAGATCCTCTATTGCCTGCATATACTCATATCTCCTCTATTCCATTTTAGCTAGAGTTTTGCACATGCTCTCATTATGATCTCTGTACCTTTTAACCATATTTTTGCAAGCTTGAGAGCAGAGTTTAGCATTTACCTCAGATGGTAGTTTAGAGGAAGTGACAGTTATAGTTTCTGCCATATGAGCTTGATTCTGAAACTCCTCTTCTGTCTGATCACTCCAGCAAACACATTGTCTTCTTGAGAAACAAGAGCTTGTGAAGATGATATTTGACTGGGTTGTTGGGATCTTGGTGGCTGCTGACCTTGTGATCTACACTCTCTAGCAAAATGGCCCAGTTTGTGGCATTTGAAGCACTCAACCTCTGATTCGTCAAATGCTGGCTTGCCTTCTGTTCTGGCTTGAAAGTATGGTCTGCCAGTCCTTTAAAGAGATCTTTTGGCCCTCATAGTCAACATAGCATGTTGCCACTTTAAGTCCATCTCTTCTAAATCATCTGGATGGATTTGTTCCAGATCTTCAGCATTAAGAGCAAAAAGTCCATCACTTGCAACAAATGCTTCATAATGAACTTCAGAAGAGTTGCCATCAGTTCCTGAAAAAGAGTCAAAGCAGTTTGATTTATCATTTTATGCTGATGATAGTAGAGCAGTATTTGGATTGTAAGAAAAGAGTTTCTTTTTATTTTCAATTTCAGATTCAAACACTCTCAGGCTGTTGTAGGGGTCATCCAACTCTATTTCATCTAGAGTGTCTTTGGTTCTCCATTGGGCAACATAGACTGTCCATTCTTCACCAAGAGATCTGAGGAATTTTCTGTTTACTTCATCTTGATCCAGGCTGACCTTAGCACTTTCCAACTCACTAATCAGCTTATTAAACCTATCAAAGATTTGAGTAAGATTTTCATTCTTTCCACCAGAAAAATTTTCATACTGCTATTTTAAAAGATCTTTTTTGATTTCTTTTTGTGCTAGCATTGCCAGTAAATCTTTTCCCTTAAGCAAGCCAAAGAGAATGAGCAGTATAGAATCTTTTAAACTAATGTTGATAAGCATTAGGAATGGCTATTTGTAAAATAGTAAGAGCTTTGACTTCGTTCATTCTAGCCTTTCTTTCAATCTCAGTTTTTGGAGGTGTTCTTTTTGGTTTGCCCTCAGCATCTAGTTCAGGATCAACTGCAAGAGGATTTTCTACAGCTTCCCATAGGGCATAGTCATTGAATTGAATGTGCGGTTGAATCCTGAGTTTCCACATCTCGAACTCAGTGGGTTTGAGCATAAGCACTTTAAGTCTTTGCCCAGATCCACTACTGCTATTTTCAAACAACATTGCAGAAACAAAAAAATTTTAAATGATGAAAGTTTCTGACTTTGAAAACAATGAATAACAAACAGATGCTGTCTCTGATACCACTTGTCAAGATCAAAATCTCCTAAGATTAACTGGTTTTAACAGATCAGAGTTTAAACCAATAACCTTGTTTTGAATCAAAGTCTAATTAAGAAGTTTGCGGAATAACACTTAATTGTTTTAAGAAAAACTTTCAGAATTATAAAGAACAGATAATCAAATAAACACAATCAATATCAAAACCTATATATTGCCAAATCTCTGATTACAATCACCTCTAATTTGTTATGATTAGACGAAGAACACAGACTGTTCTTAGGGTTTTTCAACCTTAGAGGCTTTGGAGACTTATATCAGAATGCAATTACAATATGAAAAACGTAAGCACCACGATTACTTAAGAAAGACCTAGTCTATCTATATTTATAGCCTTCTGATTTGTTTCCTTGACGAACTGTGATTTCTATGGTAGTAGATATACTTGGAAGATCTTCAAATCTTGAAATATATATCACTTCCTAAATTTTAGCACTCTCTGTTATCTATCTATTAAGCAGCTTGAACTTTTGAACTAGCAGCTCGAGTTTGTTGAACTGGCAGCTCAAACTTTGTAATTACACCGAAATACTACTAACAGCTTGAGAAATCCTAACTAACAGCTTGACATACTTAGATTATTTCCTAACATTATTATGTTTTGTATAGCTAAAAGTAACAAGTTGTTATGAAAAAAAAAAAACAAAAACTATGACTATAAGTATTTTTTGGACACAGTTTATATTACATTTAATGACTAAAAGTAATCATTAATCTTAATTTAAGAAAAATTATGTCGCTATAAATATATAATGGTCACAGTTTTATATGTTTTGTATGTCTACAAGTAAACACTAATCACGATAAAAAACAAACTGTGACTATAAGTATTTTATGATCACGATAAATTTTATGTTGTGTGACTAAAAATAGCTAGTTGTTATGATAAAAGGAAAATATTGTGACTTAGTATTTTATGACCACATATTATTTTGTTTTGTGTGGCTAAAGGTAACAAATTGTAATGAAACAAGAAAGAAATTTGTGACAATCAGTATTTTATGGACACAGTTTATTTTACTTTGTGTGGCTAAAAGCAACCAGTGGTTATGATAAAAGAACAATTCTGTGACTATAAGTATTTTATGACTACGACTTATTTAGTTTTGTGAGGCTATAAGTAACAAAGGGTTATGAAACAGACAAAAAAATGTGACTATAAATAGTTTATGGTCACGGTTTATATTACATTAAATGACTAAAAGTAATCATGGATCATAATTAAAAAAACACATGTTGCTATAAATATATAATGGTCACAGTTTAATATGTTTTGTGTGTTTAAAAGTAAACACTAATCACGAAAAAATACCAAACTGTGATGATAAGTATTTTATGACCACGATATATATTGTGTTGCGTGACTCAAAATAGTTAGTTGTTATGATAAAAGGAAAATATTGTGACCATAAGTGTTTTGTGATCACATAATATTTTGTTTTGTGTGGCTAAAGGTAACAAATTGGTATGAAAAAAGAAAAAAATTAGTGACTATAAGTATTTTATGGTCACAGTTTATTTTTCTTTGTCTGGCTAAAAGCAACCAGTGGTTATGATAAAAGAAAAATTATGTGACTATAAATATTTTATGACTATAACTTATTTAGTTATGGGAGGCTATAAGTAACAAAAGGTTATGAAACACAGAAAAAATGTGACTATAAGTATTTTATGGTCACAGTTTATACTACTTTAAATGACTAAAAGTAATCATTGATCATAATAAAAAAAAAACACATGTCGTTATAAATATATAATGGTCACAGTTTAATATGTTTTGTGTGTCTAAAAGCAAACACTAATCACGAAAAAAACCAAACTGTGATGATAAGTATATTATGATCACGATATATATTGTGTTGCGTGACTCAAAATAGTTAGTGTTATTATAAAAGGAAAATATTGTGACTATAAGTGTTATATGATCACATAATATTTTGTTTTGTGTGGCTAAATGTAACAAATTGTTATGAAAAAAGAAAAAAATTTATGACTGTAAGAATTTTATGGACACAGTTTATCTTACTTTGTGTGGCTAAAAGCAACTAGTGGTTATGATAAAAGAAAAATTCTGTGACTATATGTTTTATATGACTACGACTAATTTAGTTTTGTGAGGCTATAAGTAACAAAGGGTTATAAAAAAGACAAAACTGTGACTATAAGTATTTATGGTCACCGTTTATATCACATTAAATGACTAAAAGTAATCATTGATCATAATTTTCAAAAAACATGTCGCTATAAATATATAATGGTCACATTTTAATATCTTTTGTTTGTCTATAAGTAAACGTTAATCAATATAAAAATAACAAACTGTGAGTATAATTATTTTATGGTCATAGTTTATTTTGTTTTATGTGATTAATAGTCACAAATTGTCATGACAAAATAAAAACATTGTCACTGAAAGTATTTGATGGTTACTGTTAATTTGGTTTGCGTGGCTAAAATTAAACAATTCTTATGACTGTAAGTATCTTATGGTCACATTGTTTTTCATTATGTATGACTAAAAGTAATAAATGGTCACACTTTAAAAAAAAGTACTTTATGGTCACAGTTTAATTTGTTATGTGTAACTAAATTTAAACAATAGTAATGAATAAAGAAAATATCATGTCACTAAAATAATGTTATGGTCACGATTTAATTGTTTATGTTTGGCTAATTGCCTAATTGTACCAAATAATCACAGTTTAACTGTTATATGTGTGTCTAAATGTGTCTAATGATCACAATTTAGTTTGATATGCGTGACTAAATGTATCAAATGATCATAGCGTAATTCTTATTATGTCTCTATAAGAATGTTAGTGTCACAGTTTAATTATTTATGTGTGTTTAAATATAACTATTGGTCATGATTTCAGGAAAAAAAACTTGTGACTAAAAGTAATTAATGTTCATAGTTACCGAATAAATATAGTCATAAGGTATGAAAAGTGATGCGACCTTTGGTCACGATTTGAATAAAAGAACTGTGACAAAAGGTCTATGGCCACAGTTTTTTGGCATGACAAATGCTCTTTTTGTACTAGTGATCTTAGAAACCTCTGAGGAAGAAGAGGAAGCTGAAATAGCCTTGTCCAAAGCAACCAAATGCAAAGGGAAAGTTGTTGTGGATATTGATGCTCAAAAGATCCTTCAACTCAAATTTGACAAGGCTCAAAGCCAAACAAGATGGGTATTCCACTGGATACTTATTATAAGTGGAAACAAAAGCAGGCTGAGATTTTTGGAAAAGAGAAGAATGAAGCAGCCCCTATGAAAGCTGCTTGAGCCTTAGCTGACAAGGAGGCAATAAAAATTAAAATGCCTACCTTGGAATTTCAAAGAAAGCTGGTGGAAGCAGCAAAGGAGTCAGTCAGCGGCAAAGAGGGTGGAAATGAGCAAGGGTCAAAGGTCTTAGTGACCAACGCAAAGCCTGTATCCTCTGTCCCTTCATCAGCAAGGACCCAGTTTTACTTTGACAACATGGCAAAGAAAAAGTTCTTTGATGTAGCTGACAGAAGACTTGCCACGGAGACAATTGTCAAAGCTATTCCCATTTCAAGGAAAAATCAACAATGGAAGCTTTAAATCACAAGGCTTGGTGCTGAAGGCCCTGAACTAGAAGCCTATGTAGCTAGTGATGTTGCTAATATGTGATACAGAGAATGGGTAGAGCTTGCAGTTGTCCTGAGTAGCTCAAAGTCTAAGACTGCTAAAACTGTCAGGGTATACGTGAAAAAGTTGATGGAGAAGTTAAGAGAGCTAGGCTTGATCTCAGAAGAAATGATCAAAGGTACTTCACAAGTAGAACCTAAGATCAAGCCTAGAAAACAGAAGAAAGACACAGAGCTTGAGGAGTTAGTTGAGATGATTGAGCAGGGTCTCTACGCTGTTGAGATCAGAGGGATTGATCACAGCTTGCCTAAAGGTGTTTAACCTGTAGAGGGCAAGTATATTGAAAAGCCTGAGGAAGGGGTATTCTTTGTGGATCCTCTGACTAAGAGAATGTGCTTTAAAAGAGCCTCAGACCTTCACAAAGCTGGTCTCAAACAAATTATAGCCATCAGACTCTATGATGCCTTTGACAGACATGCCTGGTGGAGAGTTATCATATGGGATCAACTTACAGCCTGCTATAAAAGAGGAGAACTTGATGGCCCAGAATTTATGTACCTAAGAAATGAAGTGGACAACTTTCACCTAAATTAAGTGTTTAGTTCTTTTGAACAGGTTTAACACTTTATGGAATTTGTTTCCATGTCATCATACAAAGTCTTGGACGTGCAGATCAGTTTACAAATCAAGACAAAGTGGAAAATCAGAAGCTGTCAGTTCTACCAAAGTTGCTCTGAGACATGAAGACAAAGAGGATATTTGAAATGGGTGACAGACCATTTCATATATCAAAATAGCTATACATGAAGAGGAAAGAATTAAAGTTGACATTCCTCTTTAAGGTAAAGGTGTATGCAACAGAGATAAAAAGGAAAAGACAAAGATTCTGCTACATAGGGACAAATTTCGTTTTGTCAGACATGCAGAAAAGTATTCTTGTCTTTTTGTAAAGGCACTCCACTATCTCTGCACCCAATGAGAAAGTTTCACTGAGATTCACTAAGTGAGTATATAAAGAAGCTTATAAGGAATGAGAGATAACCAAGAGAGACATTCACAAGCTCAGAAGATGTAAAAAGGAATTGTGTTTTCATGCATGCAAATTCTAGTTTTTAATTGAGAATAGAATAGTAAGAGCGTGTTTAAGTTGTTCTACTTTAAAGTTTTTTGTCTGTGTCTTGTAAAATAGTCAGTGCATCTTAGTGAGTGCTTTCATTGTAACTAGTCTGAGTGAGTCTTAGATTAGTTGTTAATCTGTTGAATCTGTCATCTCTGTTTGGATTATTCCGCAATCCAAACCTGTTTGTAATTAACACTTGTTAATATATACATACAAACTTTGAGAAAAAGTGTGTGAAAAAGAATTGGTTGTATTCACCCCCCTCTACAGCCTATTGTAACATACTTGGAAAACCTGTTGGGACCTACAACCTCGTTCAGTTCACGGTAATCAATACACATCCATAATGTCTAATCCTTCTTCTTGACAAATTGAACCGGCGCACCCCAAGATGAGGAGCTCGGGACAACCAATCCTTTCTTACTATGACATCAAACTCTCTCATTTTCGTAGGAATCAAAGCAACAGAAAAGTTATGTCAGTCTAAGGTAAGATATATTCATTGTAAACATTTTCTATAGTCAAGGACCGACCATCAACAGTTTCAACATCAACAGGGTATGGTAGTCTAACAGGTGTAATAGATAATTTAGGCACAAAAGACTTAGAAACAAATGATAAACTTGCACCAGAGTCAAATAGCACTTTAGCTCGAGCTCGCACCCAAGAGGAATCGTCCCTCTTTGATTGAGAGGAGACGCCCGTATGCCGAGGCTTATTGACGGAAGCCTTACTCTCTTTTGGCATCTGGATGGGGCACATCTTAACTAAATGCTCAGATAGACCGCATCAGTGACAAGTATCATACCTTCGGGGACACTTAGGACGAACATGCTCCCGTCTCCCTGCGACAGTGACAAACCACACCTGCCATACCACACGGCCCTTGGTGCACCCGACCACAAACAGTGCAAGGTTTCTTTGCTTCAGAATGTGTAGATTTGTACTGAGATTGTGACAACGAAGAAGTAGGAATTGTTAGACCTATATATTGTGATAGTTTCAAGGGTTATTTTGTAATAGATAAAACTTAGTTTTGTGGCTAAAGTGTAAAGAATTAAACTTTGATGTAATGGGTCAAAGACTTTAAAAGTCAACCCATGGGTTTAAGTTTTATAGTCTACGTATGATTGCTTATAAAATAGAATAGGTTTAGGGTTTCTAAAATATAGATAAATCATTTGTTGTAGTGTTTGGATTTAATTAGAGATATTAACTTTCATATTATATTTCTGTACGTTGATAATAATAATGTTCTTCATGTTCTTGAGGTGAGGTGTATCTGAACTTGGTTGATTGCTTCATCTAATCTGGGAATTACAATTTTTATCAGAGCCTAAGGTTGGTTTTAAAGTGTTCATGATTTACCTTTATGCTGTTTTTCATACTTTAAATATTGTTTTTGTAGTTCCGAACATTTTATTTCACGAAAAATATTGTGTGTTCATGATTGTTCTTCGTGTTCTTCGAATAACACATCTGTTTGATCTTAAAGGTCAATCTTTTTGATCCGTTTGTGGTTAAATCTCGTTTGATACTATATTCCTTCAGGTGAACATCACTTTGTTTAATCATAAGCTCGTGAAAGAAAGATTTTTTATCTTAAAATCATTCAGATCAGTAATTTTTTTTTTTTTTGTGTTTGTTATAATTTTCAAAATTTTCAAAAATCACATCTGTTTGGATATTCAAAGTAAGATCCGAAAGTTATAACTTTCAAATCTCATTGGTGAAATATACGACTTAAAATTTTCATTCATAATTCTAAAGTATCAACCTTCGAATCCCACCTATTGGATTTAAATTTCTCAAGTGAAATTTACATTTCGGAATCATCTGAGAGTTACAACTCTCGGATCATTAAACAAAAGTCCAAACAGTTGAAATTTTCTAAGTTCTCATAGGCATATCCGAGAGTTACAACTCTTGGATCCCACTACAAGCAAACTAGAGCTCTTGAATTTTCTAAGTCTTGTTTATTTCAAGAGTCATCCAAAAGTTACAACTCTCAGATTACAAGTGCACATACATTTCACTTAAAATTTCTTAAGTGTCATACACTTACTAGTTACAACTCTCGAATCCTCCTTCGAAAGTTGTAACTCTCGAATCTCTATTGGAAATTATTTCCAGACTTACTTTTTTTAAGTTTTTCCAAACACTTACCGACCTCGATCTCAAAGAAGCTTTCAACATGAATCGTGACACTCTAGCAATGGGATCAGATGTACGTGCCTCCAACTCTATACTCTGATAATACACACTGTGAAAATCCTGGTTCATCAACTTTGTTGAAATACATGACTTGGTAGATAACATCCTTGACTCAATTTATAATGGACCAGCAGAATTCGGTGAGGCACTACCTCCTGATGCTGACTCAAACATAGAGGCCAAGGAAAAGACCATTAAATACTTCGTAAAAAGGCTGATAGGGTTGCTTGATCATTCATCATCCAGGCTGTTCTGGGTGAGATATATATTAGCATAGATAGCTTCAAGACTGCTAATGACATGTGGAAAGAAATTGAGCGTTATATGCAAGGAAATGATAGAAATGCTAAGCAAAGAGAGGCGAATGCACTAAACAAATACGATATGTTTTCTGCTAAGGACATAGAGCTTAAAGCTACTTATCACCGATACTATACTCGGATGAATGAACACCAAAAGAATGGCGTTCATAAATCACAAGTTGAGTTAAACAGAAAATTTGTGAATTCTCTAAAGCCTGAACGAAAGCAGTTTGTCAGGCTGATAAGAGAAGTCAACGATATCAGTATTTATGATCAGTTGAATAGTTTGGTAGTCTATTAATCAGAAGTCTCTTGCACATCTTGTAACACCCGTAATCTGGTATTCTTTTCTGCTATTTTATATTTAATCCAAAAATAAAGAATTTTAATAAAATCAAAATAAGACAAATCTATCATCATATCATTATATTTGGAAAGAGTGTAAAAAACATAAAAATGATTATAATATCAAAAATTCACTTTTTGGGATATCGGGTGAAAATACTGGCGATGTACGAAAATACCCGATATTGTCTAAAAGGGGGAGAGTTGACTTTTGGTCATCCCTTCACCCCTCACCTCTCTCTCTCCCATGTTTTCACTCATTCCCCTCATTCCATCATTTTTTTTTAAAATTCACATGTCTTTCGTTTTAATGTGCAAGAAACCATTATTGTTTCATCTCACATTCCTCAATCAAAAATCAAAGAAAATATTTCATCTTTGAGGCTTGAAAGTGGTGGGTAGAAATTTGTGAATAGCTACCAAGTTTTCTTCATCAAAGGAGCCTTGATAGTGGGTTAAATTTCTTTTAAAATTCATCATATTTTTGGGATTATGTTATAATCCCTTTTTTTCTCTTAAAGTTCATATAGGTGCTTGCAATCAATATCTATGTTTATTTTGGTGGTTCAGACTTTACATCCTCCAAGAAACTCAAAACTCCTTTACATGAGTTTTGATGGATTTTGTTGGTTTTCCCAAAAATCAATGTTTTGATTACATAATCAAACTAAATAAATAGCTTAGTATGTTAACATATTATATATATATATATATGTATATATATATATATATATATATATATATATATATATATATATATATATATATATATATATATATATATATATATATATATATATATATATATATATATATATATATATATATATATATATATATATAGGAAAGGGTTCTATTGAGAACCCTATATATTGTGGGAACCTAAAAACTAATCTCAGCCATTGAATTCATAGGATCAAGGGTTGAGAAATTCGATGGCATTTTTGAAATTAAAAAGACTTCAAGGGTTTTGTTTATTAGAAAAAGGGACTGGGAAGGGTAAAAAGGTGAAAAAATTTGAAAAACCGTCGATTGTTAAACCATCTGTACACGCTTCCAAAACAATCATTTCCCTCCTCAATTTTCTCTTCATCATCTTTCTCCAAAAAAAACCACCAGATTTCTAGATACTCGCCGGAGAAGATGGTATCGTCGTCGGCGACCGAGAAAGAAAATCTCAACCAGTTGTACAATAAAGCGAAAGGTAAGTAGAAAAAGAGTTTGTTAAACCAAAGAATGATTATATGTTCATGTTAAGATTACAAAAATCGGCATTTGACAAAAATACGTTCTACAGGGAAGGGGGTAAGAAGGGTAAACGAAAAGAAGAACAGAGGGTTGTGGTGAAGAGGTTTGCAGTAGCAAAGCATCTACAACTTTTGTCAGGGGATGATTTTGGTAAATGTTGTTTTTATTTAGTGATTTTCTCTTCTATGATCATTCTATGGTTGATACATTACACTCAAAAAGACATTTTTTTTTTGCTTATGATCATTCTTTGGTAAATGTTGTTTTTATTTAGTGATTTTCTCTTCTTGGGTGATTGTAATGTAATTGTAGGTCCACAAAAGGTTTCCCTAGTGAATTGTTCTAAGCTGTAAAAGGGGGGGTGAATACAACAAATTAAAACTCACACTCTTTTCTCAATGTTTGTGTATATTATTAACAAGTGTTAATTACAAACAAGCTTGACTGCGGAAAGGGTCAAGCTGAGATGACAGATACAACAGATGTTTGACTAATCTAAGACACACTCAGACTAGATACAATGAATACTCTCACTAAGATGAACTCACTGATTTTACAAGACACATATGGACAGCTTGAATAAGAACAGCTTGGGCACACGTTACTGTTTTATTCAAGCAGACTTGCATGCATGGAAAAACACACTTTAATGCACGATCTGAATTTCTCACTCTTGGTTATCTCACAATCCTTAGAAACTTCCTTTTATACTCTCACTGAGAATCTCAGTGAAGCTTCTTCATTGGACGATGAGATAGTGGGATGTCTTTCCAAAAAGACAAAACAACTTTTCTGCACATTCTGATAAAGCAGACATGTCTTCATGTGGCAGAATCTTTGTCTTTTTCTTTTTGTCTCTGTTGTAGAATGCTTTAAACAAAAGAGGAATGTCAACTTTGCATCTTTCTTCTTTTGTTAAGGCCATTTTGATATAAGAAATGGTTTGTCACCCATTTTAAATATCCACTTTGTCTTCATGTAACAGAACAACGTAGGCAGCTTTTGCATCTTCTGTATTCCACTTTGTCTTCGACTTTGTAAACTGATCTTGTAGTCCAAAACAATACATGAGGACTTGGAAACATATTCCATAAAGTGTTTAGCCTGTTCACAAAGGACAGAACACTTAGAATTTGTCCAAGCTGCTCATCAGAGTGGAGCAGCGTAGACAGTTTATGTCTAGCCTGTTCAACAGAATGAACAGCTTGGGCAATTTGCCTTAGTTGCAACGAATGCAACAGGGTAAACAACTTTAACTTATATTGCGAATCACTTTTCAGCTTTCAATAAGGCATTAACAGGCCTTACATTATACCTTTAAGTGCATTAAACAAGTTTGATTAAAAATCTCCCCCTAAGATGTAGAGCAGGTTTGACTAAGGCCTTTTTGTGCCTAACAATCTCCCCCTATTTGCAATAATCAGTCTAAACTGATTTTATCAATAATCACTATATATATATATTTACAATGCACTTTGTTGAAATGAAATTACATCATTAAGGTAAAGTAAAGGATCAGTTTATATACACTGATTTTGATTACAAAAACAACATATGTTTTTACAAGAGTACAACTAATGTACTAATGTAGATTACAACTAATGTAAAGTAAAAGTTACAACAAATGCAACAAAGTAAAACTAATGTACATAAAATTTCAACATGTTGGACTGTTGATGATGGAGCAAGTAATGGCAAGCCTGTCCAACTGATGGATAGCTTCCATTCTTCATCTACTCAAGTAGTAAATGAACTTCAAGGCAGTGGGGGCACTCCTTCTTCGAACATTTCTTCAAGCTGTTCCCTGGTTTCATCCATTTCTTCCATTTCAACTCTTAGAAACATGAAATTGGGATGTTGAAGCTCTCCTCTTTCATAAAAACCTCTGAGCTGATCCCAGATGGCTGCTCTCCAGTTTACAGATTGCCTAAAGGAGTTAGCAAGTCTGAAAGCAATAAGTTGTTTGAGACCAACCTTGTGCAAGTCTGATGCTCTTTGGAATCACTTTTTCTTTGTAAGGGGATCTACAAAAAATACCCCCAGCTCAGGTTCTTCAATTAGCTTATCTTCCTCATGTTCTACTCCTTTGGGCAGGCTGTGGTCTACTCCTTTGATTTTCACGGCTACATCACCTTGTTCAATCATTATCAGGAGTTCCTCCAGCTCTATATCCTTTCTCTTTATCTTGGCCTTTATTTTGGGTGTAACCACTGAGGTACCCTTGATCTGTTCTTCTATGATCAGGCCAAGATCCTTCACTCTCTCCATTAAGTTTTTGACATATGCCCTGATAGTCTTAGCAGTTTCAGCCTTATACTGGCTCAGGGCAACTGCCAACTCCACCCATTCTCTAAATCCCATTTGTGCAACATCAGTGTGGTTATATGCCTCCAGTTCTGGACCTTCAGCACCCATTCTGGTTATCTGTAACTTCCACTGTTTGCCTTTTCTTGAAATGGTAACAACTTTGACAATTGGTTCCCTGGCAAGTATTCTGTCTGCAACATCAAATAACTTTTTCCTTACCAGGTTGTCAAAGTGAACCTGGGCTCTTGCAGAGGAGGATGCTTGCTTGGACTTGGTCATTGAGACGTGAGCACCCTGTTCCTTTTCACCTTCCTTTTCAACCACTGACTCTCTAACAACCACTAGCAATTTCCTTTGGACATCCAAAGAAGGCATTTTAATCTTACTTGCCTCCTTCAACGCAAAGGTTCTTCCAGCTTTGGCAGAGGCTTCTTCTTTCTTTAGTTTTTCAAGGGCTAAGAGTTGTTCATCTTTGTATTCATAATACTTCTCCATAGAGACACCCATTTCTTAGCTCTGGCCTTGTCAAACTTCAGCTGTGTAGCTTTTAGGTAGTCAGGGTCTACAAATGCTTTCTCCTTTCCATTAGCTGTTGTAGTTGGAACAACTTCAGGAACCTCTTGAGCTTCTTCTTCTTCTTATGCCAATATCAGATGTCTCCTTCTGCTTGGCCTATCCCCAGGGGTGGATTCCTCCCCCTTAGTTTGTGCAAGGTTTGGAGATCCAGCCTGAGTAGGCTGAGCAGCTTCAGTTTGATGAGAGACATCCTCAGTGGATCCTGTTTGTGATACGCCTGCTTCTTGACCAACAGATGCTGATTTCTCCTTAGAAGGAGAAGAAGATTTCTCCCCCTTAGACTTGGTATTTGAGGCTGATAACTTCTCCCCCTATGAAGGAGATGGCACATAGCCTTCAACATGTGGTCTGCTGGGAGAAACAAATTCAGCAGGCATAGTAGCAGTTTTAGAAGCAGGTTTGGGGCCAACCAGGCTATGCACCAAGAAAGCCAGGTTGTCCTTATCCTCTGCAAGCTAGTTAAGGCAGGTCTACAGAGAGGTTGATTGAGAAGCAGCAATGGAGGATAGCTTAGAGATATTTTCCCTGTCAGAAGCTGTGAACAACAAACTTTGAAGCTGTGCAAGATGTAGTTGAAAAGAATCTTGCACATCATCAAGGTTTGATGACACAGACTTGGACAGAGAGACTATGAAAGTGTTTAAGCTGGCCAAGGTAGAAGGAAGGGTAGTAGTGCAAGTGTTTAGGAGAGTGGTCAGCTATTGGGAGACAGTTGCCATGGAGGACACAGAGTCTTGTTGAGTGGAAAGGATAGTGGGGAGGGTAGTGGAAATAGTTTGCAGCTGTGAAGTGAGTGCAAGCAGCTGTGAGGACCGATCAGCTTGAGGAGGGGTTGGAAAGGAATTCTTGAACAGATCAAAGAATCCTTTTAGCTGTGCAGACACAGAGTCTGAGATGATTGATGGTAGAGAGGTCATGGAGTTTTCCAAAGGACCAACTTTGTTGGTCAGCAGTGATTGTTGATCCTTTAAAGGAAGATCTTTGGGGGATGGAGGAGTATGGGTGGACTGTTTTGATTGTGTAGATGGTGAAGAATGAGAATGGGATGAGGATGAGGCAGGTGTTTGAGGATGTGTGGGGGAAGGGAGGGATACTTTTGAGAGAAGTTCCATAGCCTGGGCATAGGTGAGATGGCCCAGCTTGGAAGGGTCAATGGATCCTTCAGCAGTGGCTGTAGCTGCTTCATCAGGAGAGGGGTAGGAGTTGGTGGCCTTTCAGATGTTGCTTGTTTTGCAACACCTTTATCAAAGCCTGGGGTGGTTCCCTCAGCAGCACCTAGGTTTAGAGGTGCCTCGTCATGGGGAGATGGGATGTGCATTTCAACATCAGCAGTGGTGAAACCTGCTGACGGAATTTTCATTTGAGGTGGAGCCTCACCAGAGGGATGGTCTGTTCCCTGTGGTTCATCAGCTTGGGAGGTTGGTCCTTCAGCAGTTGTTGGGTGTACAGCAGCTGCATCACTAGGAGCAGAGGTTTGAGGCTGATCTACTGGATGGTCTAGTCCAGCAGGTTTGGCACCTCGTGCAGACTCAGGTTGTGTTAGAGAAAAACGAGGTGGAGACTATGTGGACTCAGTGTGGAGTGGAGTGAACTCCTGTCTTTAAATACCCTCAGCTTGTTGGGAGGCTGGGATAGTTGATGTGGTAGTCTCCATATGTACAACTTGTTCCTGTTGGGAGGAACCAGAGGGTCTAGGCTGACTCTGGGTGGACTCAGGTTAGAGTGAAGCCTGCTCCAATGATGCTGGACCTTCTCCCAAAATAGGAGAGGCAGCATGGGTTGCTTCTTTGTCATATGACTCCTATTGAGAGGAGCCAGAGGGGCTAGTTTGGGTAGGTGGTTTCTTCCTAGCTAATGATTTTCTCCAGGAGTATTGTGACGGTGTGGGGGATTGAGGAAAAGTAGCAAGGAATTGTGTTTGGACTGGTGGTGAGACTGGGTCAGAAACAGGGAGGTTAACCTGTTCCATAGTCTCAGGTGCCACAGAGGCACCAGCCACAAAGGCTTCAGGTTCAACTAATGAACCAGGGTGAGAAGTCTGCTCCCCCTCAGCCACAGAGGCTGATGGGGCAGACTTTGACTTAGCTGTTTTAGCCTTCTTGCGGACAGGCTCAACTTGAGTCGATTCCAGGACCTTTTTGACAACTTTGGGCCTAGATTTGGATTTTCCTTTGGGAGCAATCACTGGATCCACCCTCATAGGAGAGGGTCCTTCCACCATGCCAAGCAACATCCTCATAGGTGTAGAGAGAGGAGGTTCATTGGGAAGAACAAGGGTGTAGAAAACTCTATTCCCAATCAGTGGGAATGCAGCAGTAAGTAACATAGGCTGAGAGTTATAGAGATGCTCACCACAAACGTGCTTGAATATGAGGCTCAGAAACATTGGGTATCTTGCAGCAGCTGGACGTGTTTCCTGCTGCACCATGTTCCTCAAATTCACAAAAATCCAACAAGCCATGTTCAGAGTAGTCCCATCTACAAGATGTAGGACTCTTGGGATTTCATCACGGCTAAGCTGGTCAAAAGAACCAGCTTTGCTGTTGAAGCACATTACCACAGAGGCAAATAGAAAGCTGTAGGTTGGTGAGAGATCCTTTCTGAATAACGTGGTTTCAATTTTGGGTTCTGCTACACCACTAAAGCGTAGCAGATTTCCCGTCTGATCATTTTCAGGCTGTGGCTGGTCATATGTTTCAGCCACAGGAAGATGGAGAACGTCCCTGATGAGATCAGTGGTTATCTCAATGGTCTTAGTCCCATTGAGAATGGTTCCCCTAATAATTTTGGTTGCTGGATCATAGGCACAAGTGTACCAAAATTCATACACCATCTCCTGGTACAGGACACCAGGAGATGCAGTCATGGCATAGTGTAGAGGGTGAACCTTCAGAAACTCCACCATATTCTCATAACCTTTCCCCACAAAGTTTTTGGGAATGATTAGGTTTGCAATGTAGTTTGTGGGTTTCAGTGTTAGCATTGTGGTAATAGAAGGGTGTTTCTCAACATCCTTACCAACAAATACCGGAAGCAAAAGGTTGTTTTGGTGAGCCATGTTTAGAGTAGTGGAGAGATGAGTACTGGACACTTAGTCGATTTAGGGTTACTTGGGTAGTGTAACAACTCAACTTTTAGCCAACTTAATATCTGACCATCGAACCAATAATGTAATCTTATTATATCTGATTTTGAGATAATAATGTAATTTTATTACATTATTTATGATGTAAGTTATTTAAGTTTGAAAATATTTGCTTAAATTATATATATGATATTAATTATTAAAGATGAGTAAATTAAAAAGATATGTAAAATACAAAAGTTTAATGGGTTAAATAGCAAATTTAACCAAAGTTTATATATATAAACCTTGAAAATGATCATTTAAGATCATTAAATGCAATTTAACTCTCTCTCTACTCTCTCACTAAAAATATACGGTTCTTCACAAGAATTCAACGAAAACTCCATGAATTTGCAATCAAATTGAAGATTTAAGACAAAGAGGAGATACAAGTATCATCAAGGAACATCAATTGACAAGAATTTAAGGTAATTTTCCAAACTATTCAAAGTTTGGTTCGGTTTTATGTAAAAACCGAAACCAAAGAAATTAAATTATGAAATTATTGTTGCATGTATAAGAATTTTGTAGATCATGATAAATTTATGATAATAGATGAAACAGAAACAGAAATCTGAGGTTAGATCGTTCGAATAAGCAAGAAATTTGATTTTTTATGAAAATATATGTTTTTGACAAAAACTTGCTTATTTTGGACGATCTTGACAAATTAATGATGTTATTAATAGGGAAATTAGTATAAAAACACTCAAATAGTGATATTACATCAATATATTTCATTGCATGTTGATAAAAATGAAAGTTTGATAATTATTAATAAAATCCGTATGAAGAACACCAAGAACACCAAGAACAATTTCTGGAAAAAAATAACAAGTGTGGGATCCGAATTCGGATGACCCGAATTCGGATGATGTCCCATTTCGGACCACGAAATTCGGATGAAATCCATTTCGGTCCCATACTTCGGATAACAAATAAATATTTTGTTAAGTATTGGTCCGAACTCGGATGATCCGAGTTCGGATAGTATCAATTTCGGATAAAGTACCGTTTCGGACAGAAGGTGGTCCGAACTCGGATGACCCGAGTTCGGATGGCCTATTTCGGATGATGCTAGTTCGAATGAATCATTTGGACCAACTTCGGATGTACCATTTCGGATGACCTAGAACCGAATCCGGATGATCCGAATTCGGATGGTCCGAATTCGGATGGTCCTAATCCGGATGTGGTTTTTATGATTCAAAATATAAACAACAGAATTCCTTATATAAATATGAATGATCAGATTTCAGAAATGTAACTTTATAAGACTTTGAGATTGATGCTAATATGATCAAAATATAAGATTGTGGAATCAAAGACCAACGAATGAATCTTGAGCATAAATGATGAACACTGAATATATATTATTCAGATGATATAAGAGCTAATAAATATCAGGAATGATATTAATAACAGATTGAGCAACGAGCAAAATGGCGAGCATCTGAAAGTCTGATATAAGTCAGATAGTGGTTCTATCCACTACAGAATGTGAGCAACAGAGCCAGAGCCAGAAAGTAAAAGAGCACAAATAGCCAGTAACAGTGAGTTGTAGATTTCACTTTAACTGCATATTATGTGAATTGAGACTTTTGTTGCATGATTCTGATTTATTGATATTCTGATCTTGAGCTTATTGAAATATTGTCATAGTATATTTACTATGATTTGTTGAGCTGAGTATTTCTTCTTCTAGATTCGATTCTTTGACGAGTCACTTGATTGTTAAGCTTAACACCATCACTATTGCTCAGTGTTGGGTTAATGTTAAGCTTATGATGTGCTGATTTACGTGATGAAAGCACAGAGGGTAGCTAGAGCTGAGCATTCTGATGATATCCATATAGAGCTTTTACTGGTAGCTAGCCCAGTACGTGGCTGATCCCCACTAATGATGTGTGTGTATGGATTATCATCATCCGAGCATTCCTTATGAATTTGTCTAAAAGTCTCAAGAGCAACAACAGTTTTATAACTGGGAGCTGAGCAAAGTCGCGCATCAAAAGAGCATTAATTGGCCAATGACCCTTCGAGATTGAGCTGTGCATGAGCCTAGTGCAGTGCATATAGAGCTGAGCCGTGCATGAGCCGAGTGCAGTGCATGTGCTTCCGCGTTCATAATTGCATGTTAAATGTGAAATTCTACATTCTCACTAAGCAAATAAGCTTACCCGTTGTTGCATTATTTTTCAGGTAAAGGCAAAGGATTGGCTGGACCTAGTTCTTAGGTCGGGACTTGAAAGAGCTTGAAGTACATTAGAACCTGTTTCAACACCTTGGTACTTAGCTGATGATTGAGCTTTGGGGTTCGGGTCTAGTTTATATTATGTGATTTGATGTAATAGTCTAGATATTTGTACCTTGCTACTTAAAATTCTGTCTCTGTTTGTAATTAATTTTATTTCCGCAAATTGTAAATTTTATCTTAGTTTCATGATTGATAATGCGTTGCTACTGGGCCTTGACTTGAGACCTTTGAGAAATCAGAGGTTCTTACAGGATGGTATCAGAGCAATAGTTTGAGTGAATCATTGTATTACGTGAAATACAATGATCTCAAACTTGTGCAATGTTATAGTATCAATCATGACAGGATGGCTTGAACTAAGATAGGTTTCAGAGACTAGTAGGATGGGGCATGAAAGGGTACAATGTGCTAGGCTAATGATCTAAATGTTTAGTGATTTGAATTTCAGAGCTATGTCAGGAGATGGTGGACCATCAGGTGGCATGACCCCAGAGCAAGTCCTGGAAATGATGCAAAAACTAATAACCCAGAATAATGAGCAACAAAACAAGTTTATGCTAGAACAAATTGAATCAATAAAGAAAACTGAAAAGAGAAATAAACATAAAAAGAAGCAAACTGAACAGTCAAGCGAATCCGATTCTGATGATGAGCACGTCAATAAACGAGCTGTGCAGCCAAAAGGCTGTAGATTCAAAGATTTCAAAGCGAGTGGTGCCTTAACTTTTGAAGGCACAGTAGACCCAATAAAAGCGTTAGATTGGGTAAGTCATACTGAAGAGATCTTCAGCATCTCAGAATGTCTGAACAGCAATAGAGTTAAGTTTGCTACAGCGCTGTTCGTTGGAGCTGCTAGAGCCTGGTGGAAAACACAAAGGAGCATCTATGGTGAGGAAGCAATTACGACATTGGACTGGGAGCAGTTTTTGGAGATGTTCAACGCCAAATACTGTCCAACAGATAAACAAGACGAACTCGAGATGCAGTAGATGCAATTGAAACAAGGAACCAAGACCGTTGATGAATATGAGCATGAGTTCTCGAGACTTTGCGGCTACTCGTCATATCAAGTAGCAACAGAAGAGCATAAGATAAATCGATTCAGACTGGGTCTAAATCCAACATATAGAAGACAAATGAGTAGCATAAAGTTCACGACGTATCTCAGTATAGTGGAAGCAGCAAGAATGGTGGAGCGGGAATTCACAGATTCTAGTTGTGAACCCGTTATGATGGCTGTAAGTCCTACATGTCCATCTCCACCTAAGAAACAGAAATCTGGTAGATTCTTCGGTTCATCAAAGTCCAGTCAGCAGCAGTCACAAGCATCCTCTACGCCTCAGAAGACAAGAGTCTATTCCATACAGTCAGGAGCGCGATCGTGTAAACGCTGTAATAAATTTCATAGCGGACGCTGCAACCCTAGAGATGTGACCTGTTACACTTGTAACCGGATTGGACATGGAAGCGATGAGTGCCCAGAAAGAAGCGACGTATGCTACAACTGTGGTGAGCGTGGACATTATGCCAAACATTGCCCGAATACACGCGTGCTTACTAATCCTGAACAACCTGTTGGCAGAGCAATTCAACAGAGTACTACAATGATACCTACAGCAAGGGCGCAAGCTTTCCATATTACTGCTAAGGATGTCGAGGAGACACCAGAGACGCCAGAAGACCACAATGGTAACTAATACTAAGTTCATTATATGCTAAAATGATTTAATTCCGTTACCATATGAATTTCAATTCCAACATAAGTAGTGAGTTAACTGTACAACCCTGTCATCGATAGTGAATAATGCGGATGACATATGGGTTGTATCAGTTGAAGTTATATACTAATACATTTCCAGTCAGAAATTATACCTATAAACAATATAGGTATTGTAATCTGAATCATGTATGATTCAAAACCCGAGAGAAATTGAAATTTGATCCTAAACACAAGCCACTTCGTAAATCCTTGTAATCTAAATGATTACAGCGTGTCTTATAACGAGACAGAGGTAGAAGTTGCTAATTAAATAATAATAATAAAACCTATTGAGAAGATGATTTTTGAACCAAATTATTAAGCACCCAATGACAATTTGAATTGAAATCAAAGAAGTCAGAGGCACAAAGCGAGAGTGATAAAGAAATAGATTGAGATATTCGTGAAAGTCAAGCGATTAGTTATAAATGACCAATGAAATGCCGTCAAATACCAAAATAAATGTAAGAATGGATTCTCACTATGTCGACGTGAGACTAGTGAGATATCTAAAATGGAATTCCTATTCCATCTAACTGCACATAAAATAAAAAGCTTCTGCCGAAAGAGTAAAGTAATTATGAATTCAGAAATTCGCCGATGAAAATTCAAATAAAAGTCTATACATATAATTAAACAGAATCAAAGATTATTGTTTTGTCGAAGCCTCTTGATCAAATTGCACAGTAAATTAATAAGAGGAAGGCGATGACAATAAAGTAGAAGATGATGTAAATGGTTGAGGAGACGGTTTCGGAACCCTGGTAACTCGAGATCTAACTTTAATAATAAGAATCTGTCGTTGTGTCTAACGAATCACACTGAGAAAGCCTAAGTTAATTGTTGAGTTCTATCAAATCATTTCCTTGGAATTCGATTTTGTATAACGTTTGTTTTCATCTCGTTAGTATTCCCTATTCGCTGAAAGATTTGAAGCGTATGATCTCTTCAAGTTCTTGATCATATTCGAATTGCCTGAAATATCTCTTAACTGCTAAAACCATTGCGAAGAAGACGTGAACGATTGTAACTCCAAACTTTGAATTCTCTGTTCGAACTCTTGTTTGGTTCAGCGAGTTTTAAAATGCAGCATTTCAATATTGCGCCTCAATCTCATTCTCGGCTTCTAACACTCGATCATCTTGGAGGATTTTGCTTCTCGAGAGACTGCTTACATAAAAGATTTAGCGGATATGGCAGCGCAATTTGAAACCAAGGTAGGTGAGATGGATTCGTTACATGAAGACTTGGCTTCGGATATTGCGCCGGAAGAATGATTCCATTTGTTGTCAGAGCAAAGAAAATCATAAGTCTGCATAGCAAGTCAGCACAAGTCAGAAAAATCAGCTAAGCGATTGATGAGTGAAACATCATCAATGAAAGAAGCATAAAGTACAGATATCAGACTCCCGGAAAGCTCTATTGTTAATCCAAGAGCAAATGAAAAAGAGATATGAACCCACTAATATATAGAGATATTAGCTGAATGGAATGAGATATAAAGTTAAATCTCAAAAATCCATAAAGTGAATATATAAATGAGAATTTTGCAATAATACAGATGAAAGATTTAAAAAGCCATAATTGGCTCAAGAGCAAAAGAAAGAAATATATGAGCTAACTCGTGTATTGAGTTATTATGTGGATTGATTATGGCGAAAAGCATAAAGCTCATATAATATGAGTATGAATAATAATTCAGAATTCCTAAAATGATCAAGCAAGTGAAATAATGAATCAAATATGAAACTCTGAAGAGAAATTTGAATTTCCTGTGCTTGAGAATCTCAGAGAAATAAAAGATATGAAAAACAGTTGGTGCTCGTTCAGTGGAAACACCACAAGGGTTCGTATCAGTTTTGGGAATCAAGATATCATAAAAGCTATCTGTCCAAATCTGTTCGAACATATCTAACTTCGGGGACGAAGTTTGTGCGTGGTGGAGCCCATTCTGTAACAACTCAACTTTTAGCCAACTTAATATCTGACCATCGAACCAATAATGTAATCTTATTATATCTGATTTTGAGATAATAATGTAATTTTATTACATTATTTATTATGTAAGTTATTTAAGTTTGAAAATATTTGCTTAAATTATATATATGATATTAATTATTAAAGATGAGTAAATTAAAAAGATATGTAAAATACAAAAGTTTAATGGGTTAAATAGCAAATTTAACCAAAGTTTATATATATAAACCTTGAAAATGATCATTTAAGATCATTAAATGCAATTTAACTCTCTCTCTACTCTCTCACTAAAAATATACGGTTCTTCACAAGAATTCAACGAAAACTCCATGAATTTGCAATCAAATTGAAGATTTAAGACAAAGAGGAGATACAAGTATCATCAAGGAACATCAATTGACAAGAATTTAAGGTAATTTTCCAAACTATTCAAAGTTTGGTTCGGTTTTATGTAAAAACCGAAACCAAAGAAATTAAATTATGAAATTATTGTTGCATGTATAAGAATTTTGTAGATCATGATAAATTTATGATAATAGATGAAACAGAAACAGAAATCTGAGGTTAGATCGTTCGAATAAGCAAGAAATTTGAATTTTTATGAAAATATATGTTTTTGACTAAAACTTGCTTATTTTGGACGATCTTGACAAATTAATGATGTTATTAATAGGGAAATTAGTATAAAAACACTCAAATAGTGATATTACATCAATATATTTCATTGCATGTTGATAAAAATGAAAGTTTGATAATTATTAATAAAATCCGTATGAAGAACACCAAGAACACCAAGAACAATTTCTGGAAAAAATAACAAGTGTGGGATCCGAATTCGGATGACCCGAATTCGGATGATGTCCCATTTCGGACCACGAAATTCGGATGAAATCCATTTCGGTCCCATACTTCGGATAACAAATAAATATTTTGTTAAGTATTGGTCCGAACTCGGATGATCCGAGTTCGGATAGTATCAATTTCGGATAAAGTACCGTTTCGGACAGAAGGTGGTCCGAACTCGGATGACCCGAGTTCGGATGGCCTATTTCGGATGATGCTAGTTCGAATGAATCATTTGGACCAACTTCGGATGTACCATTTCGGATGACCTAGAACCGAATCCGGATGATCCGAATTCGGATGGTCCGAATTCGGATGGTCCTAATCCGGACGTGGTTTTTATGATTCAAAATATAAACAACAGAATTCCTTATATAAATATGAATGATCAGATTTCAGAAATGTAACTTTATAAGACTTTGAGATTGATGCTAATATGATCAAAATATAAGATTGTGGAATCAAAGACCAACGAATGAATCTTGAGCATAAATGATGAACACTGAATATATATTATTCAGATGATATAAGAGCTAATAAATATCAGGAATGATATTAATAACAGATTGAGCAACGAGCAAAATGGCGAGCATCTGAAAGTCTGATATAAGTCAGATAGTGGTTCTATCCACTACAGAATGTGAGCAACAGAGCCAGAGCCAGAAAGTAAAAGAGCACAAATAGCCAGTAACAGTGAGTTGTAGATTTCACTTTAACTGCATATTATGTGAATTGAGACTTTTGTTGCATGATTCTGATTTATTGATATTCTGATCTTGAGCTTATTGAAATATTGTCATAGTATATTTACTATGATTTGTTGAGCTGAGTATTTCTTCTTCTAGATTCGATTCTTTGACGAGTCACTTGATTGTTAAGCTTAACACCATCACTATTGCTCAGTGTTGGGTTAATGTTAAGCTTATGATGTGCTGATTTACGTGATGAAAGCACAGAGGGTAGCTAGAGCTGAGCATTCCGATGATATCCATATAAAGTTTTTACTGGTAGCTAGCCCAGTACGTGGCTGATCCCCACTAATGATGCGTGTGTATGGATTATCATCATCCGAGCATTCCTTATGAATTTGTCTAAAAGTCTCAAGAGCAACAACAGTTTTATAACTGGGAGCTGAGCAAAGTCGCGCATCAAAAGAGCATAATTGGCCAATGACCCTTCGAGATTGAGCTGTGCATGAGCCTAGTGCAGTGCATATAGAGCTGAGTCGTGCATGAGCCGAGTGCAGTGCATGTGCTTCCGCGTTCATAATTGCATGTTAAATGTGAAATTCTACATTCTCACTAAGCAAATAAGCTTACCCGTTGTTGCATTATTTTTCAGGTAAAGGCAAAGGATTGGCTGGACCTAGTTCTTAGGTCGGGACTTGAAAGAGCTTGAAGTACATTAGAACTTGTTCCAACACCTTGGTACTTAGCTGATGATTGAGCTTTGGGGTTCGGGTCTAGTTTATATTATGTGATTTGATGTAATAGTCTAGATATTTGTACCTTGCTACTTAAAATTCTGTCTCTGTTTGTAATTAATTTTATTTCCGCAAATTGTAAATTTTATCTTAGTTTCATGATTGATAATGCGTTGCTACTGGGCCTTGACTTGAGACCTTTGAGAAATCAGAGGTTCTTACAGGTAGTTATGGTATCAGTAGAGGAAGAAGATGATGAAACAGTAGAGGAGGTATTTATAGGATTCGAATGTGAGTGGGTAGGAGAGAGAAAGGTTTCGGCGGTTGATTTAAAATGTTCTTTAACGGAAAACAGAACGGTTGTCCATGTCAGAACGGTTGTCAGACCACTTGAACCTTTATAGTCACTAACACACGTTAGCACACATTATCTAGATAATTAAGTTAAATAAATACAGAAATTAAGTAACTTAATTATGAAGAAAGGTAATTAAAACTGATGTTCTAAGGTGTTGGTCAAATCTGTGATGAGCAGGGTTCATTACAAACTATTCATTCCTCAAGTTGTTCATTCAACTTGTGCAGCTATGTAAGAACAGGTTATGTTCAATAGCTGATCAGGTTACAAGACAATGTCTTGTATGACAGATTGAGAGAGTGAGCAGGTTGGGGGGTTTGATCAACAGAACAGGTTTGAAGTGAAAACTGATGGTTTCAAACCTGTTATACGCTCAAGCTGTTCAAGTTTTAAGAAATTGGCTAAGTGTAGAACATGCATAGCCTATTCTGTCTAAGCTGTTCTGAGAAACTTGAGTAGTTTGAGACATATAATGCCTTAAAACATTAAGGACACTTAGTCACTTTTATTTAACATGTCCAGCTTGCTTACAAGATAATTAAACCTGTTTTCATCAAGAGGCTTGGTGAATATGTCTGCAAGCTGTTCATCTATGGATATAAAACTTACCTCCACATTACCTTTCTAGATGTGATCCCTGATAAAATGATGTTCGACTTCTATATGCTTTGTTCTGGAATGAAATACTGGATTGTTGGAGATAGCTATAGCACTTGTATTATCACACAGAATAGGAGTCTTCCTATATACAGTTCCATAGTCTTCAAGATGATGCTGCATCCACAGAATCTGCCCACAGCAGCTTCCAGCAGCAATATACTCAGCTTCAGCAGTAGAATTAGAAACTGAGTTCTGCTTCTCTCTACACCAACTGATCAACTTACCACCAACGAGTTGACATCCACCTGTTGTGCTTTTTTAGTCTAGCATGCAGCCTGCAAAATCAGAATCTGAATATCCTGTTAGCTGAAGACTTGAGTCCTTTGGATACCAAAGACCCAAACCTTGTGTACCCTTAAGGTATCTGAAGATTCTTTTTACAGCAGCTAGATGTGATTCCTTAGGATCAGCTTGAAACCTAGCACATAAACAGGTAGCAAACATAATATCTGGTCTACTAGCAGTTAAATATAGCATGCTCCCAATCATGCCTCTGTAAGTTGTTACTAAAACAGCTTTGCCACTGGCATCAACATCCAACTGTACATTGGTTGCCATTGGGGTTTTGATAGGAGAACTTTGATCGAATTTAAACTTTTTCAAAAGATCTAAAGTGTACTTTCTTTGATTTATGAAAATTCCATTTGAGGATTGTTTAACCTGTAATCCTAGAAAGAAAGTAAGTTCTCCCATCATACTCATTTCATATTTTGATTTCATGAGAAGTGAAAAATTCTTGCATAACTGCTCATTAGTATAACCAAATATTATGTCATCCACATAAATTTGAACAAGCATAATATCAAACTTCACCTTCTTTATGAACACTATGGTATCCACTTTACCTTTGGAATAACCATTGCTAATAAAGAAAATAAGTTAGAGTGTCATACCAGGCTCTAGGGGCTTGTTTTAGACCATAGAGGGCTTTGTCCAACTTATAGACAAAACCTGGGTAATGTTCATTTTCAAAACCTGGAGGCTGCTTGACATACACTTCTTCTTGCAGCTTTCCATTCAAAAATGCACTCTTTACATCCATTTGAAATACCTTAATACTCTTGTGGGCAACGTAGGCTAGAAACAAACGAATTGCCTCTAACCTGGCCACTGGAGCAAATGTTTCATCATAGTCAATGCCTTCTTCCTGTCTGTAGCCTTGAGCAACCAGTCTTGCCTTATTTCTAATAACATGACCTTGCTCATCCATTTTGTTCCTGAAAACCCATTTGGTGCCAATTATTGTTTTACCTATAGGAGCAGGGACCAGCTTCCATACTTTGTTTCTCTCAAATTGATTGAGCTCTTCTTGCATTGCAGTGATCCAATTGGCATCTTTCAGTGCTTCATCCACTTTCTTATTCATCAGGGACACAAAGCTAGAAAACATACAAATTTTTCCTAAGTTGTCCCATCTTGTTTGCACCCCTTTGTTGATGTCACCAATTATTTGATCATTTGGGTGACACTTGATCCACTTAGGATCATGCTTCAATGAAGATTCTCCTGAGTCATTTGCATCTTTAACAGGTCCTGTTGAGCAGCTTTCATGATTTTCAGACACACTGTTATCTTAAGCCTGTTCACTTGTTGAACATGACTCTCCATTCTTGAACATATCAGCAGAGGATCCAGGAAAATCAGCATTGATTGGTTCAGGACATGATGTTGTAATAATATCAGTACACTTATTCACACAAAGTGTACCAACATAGTCAACATCATGTCCATTGTGGTTAACAGGTTCCACTCTGGGTGTAGTGGAAGCTTTTGAGTTCTTTTCTTCATTAATGGAATGCATGAGATCATCAAATCTGAATTCTCTTAAAACTGATTTAGGAACAGCTTTGGTGAAAGCACTCCTAGACTCCTCAAAGGTGACATTGATAGATTCATCTATCACCTTTTTTTGTAGTTGTATACTCTGTAGGCTTTGGAGATAGCAGAATACCCAACAAACACACCTTCATCAGCTTTGGGTTCAAATTTTGCCAGTTGGTCCCTTTGATTCAGAATGAAGCAGGGACATCCAAACACATGGAAATAACTAATATTTGGCCTTCTCCCTTTGATTAACTCATAGGGAGTCTTGTTTAACCTTTTCACCACCAAGGATCTGTTTTGGGTGAAACAGGCAGTGTTGACAGCTTCAGCCCAGAATGATGAAGGTAAACCTGATGCACACAACATGGTTCTAGCAGCTTCAATGAGAGTTCTGTTTGTCCTTTCAGCTACTCCATTTTGTTGTGGAGTTCTTACAGCTGAAAAGTTTTGTGAAATCCCTCTTTCTTCATAGATGTCTTCAAGAGTACTATTTCTGAATTCACTACCATGATCACTTCTAAGCTGCTTAATTTGAGCAAAGTTCAGCATCTCCATCTTTCTGATAAATCCAATGATTTCTCTAGCAACATCTCCTTTGCTCTATAGAAAGATCATTCATGTACACCTGGAGAACTCATCAACCATTACTAGAGTGTATCGTATACCTCCTAGACTTGGGACACTGACTGGTCCAAACAAGTCCATGCGGATTAAGAAGAGAGGAGTATCAATAGAGAAATTATGCTTAGATTTAAAAGAGGTTTTTCTCTGCTTGACTTTCTCACAAGCTGTGCAGAGTTTATCCTTAACAAAGGTTATAAAAGGCAAACCTGTTACCAACTCTTTCTTACAGAGTTTGTTGATATTCTTGAAGTTCAGGTGTGATAGCCTTTTATGCCATAACCAGTTCAGGTTTGCATTGCTTCTGGAGATAAAACAGGTTTCAGTTGTGGGATCAGCAGATTTCATGTCCACAACATATACACATTTCTTCTATTGTGCACCAACACAACTTTCCCTTGGGAATCCAATATGTAACCCAGGTTCTCATCAAAGTTAACCTTGTAACCAGCATCACAATATTGACTTATGCTTAAAAGATTGTGTTTCAGCCCAGACACATAGGCTACTCTTTTGAATACTGCAGCACCAGCTTGAAGAGTTGCATATCCTTCTGTGGATCCCTGCACATTGTCACCAAATGTGACTCTTGGCCCTTTTTCAGGCCTGAGATCACTCAACAGATCCTTACAACCTGTCATGTGCCCTGAGCAGCCGCTGTCCAAGTACCAAACCTGGGATGGTTGTTTGTCCTGTAGAGTATGATGGGAAAATATTAGTTAATTTTATGGGAACTCATCATAGGGATGAGTTCTCCTACTTCATCAACATTTGTTGATGGGCCAATGATATCCACACTAATATTCCCTATTTGGATTGTATCAGCTTGGATACTATCCTCATTGACCATATTACTTCCAACACTGCTTGTTTTTGCAATGTTTGAACTAGCAGAGTCAACAGGCCTCGTGTCCTCAGTTTCTGGACAGTCTTTGGCCATATGTGTCTTCTTCCCACATTTATAACATTTTCTCTTTTTGGCCTTTTAAGAAGTACTTCCAGAAACACATTTTGAATCATTTTTGTTGATCTTTTCAGCAGTTTTAGCAAACTTATTACTATTTTTGGAAGAATCAACACTTTGGGTGGAAGGCACAATGGCAATAACTTTACCTGTATCCTCTGTCCTCTTTTTAGGAGGATTGATATCAAATATAGGACCTTCCACATGTTTGGAAAACTTATCCCAAATTTCTCAGGTTGAGCAATGGCTTTGCCTTTGCCTTTACTGAGATGTGAAGGATGTTGCCTATCAACATAATCATTGCTTTTGGTTTTGAAATATTTACCTTCATTTATAACCAATTTTCTACTATGATTTAAAAACTTATTTGAAATCACAGCAGATTTACTTTCAACATAGGACTTACCCCTGTTGAAAGCCGGTTGCTTACCTTTTGAAAACTTTTTCTCAAAATGATCAGCATGAAAGGGATTAAGAGGTCTCTTACCATTAGCTTTAGACCCAGAGCCTGTCTTGTTAACAGGTTTGGTATCCAAAGCTACAGCTTGAGCTTGTTTTCCCTTCTTTTGCTTATGTGAACCAGCTGAGCACTTAGCATGCTGATTTGATGGAGAACACATTCCATCATCAGTTTTTGGAGCTTTTTCATATAAGCTGTCAGTGTTTTGAGGCCTGAAAAACCTATTTGTTGAGACTAGCTTACCATTTACTTTCTAAAGGAAGGTACTTGGAAGCTCACCAAGAGTGGATAAAACTTTTTTTCCAGATTATTTATCTCAACAATTGAAGCTGCTTTGTCAAGATCCCCTCCAAGATAGGCTTGGATTTGAGCAGGGATCTGTTGACTGACACAAAGGCTGACTTTTTGTGCAGATTGGCACCAAGAGTCAAAAATCTTTTGAAGCTTTGCATGTTTTGTGTCTGTTTCTCTATTTTCTTCTTATAAAATAGAATTGATGTGTTTTAATTCATCAAGTTCAGTTTCCAACTTATGGAAGCTATCCAGTTTACTAGTTTTTATTTCAAGATCTGTTTTTAGCTTAGAGATTTCAAACAACAAAACATTATGATTCTCAATAGCAGGTTTTAGATCAACAAGCAGATATTCAAACATTTTAACTTTTTCATCAGAACTGTAAGCCATAAAATTTTGTACCTTATAAATCATTGATTGGGTTCCAGTTCTCTAAGCTGCTGAGAGCTTCAACTTCAGCCAGGTTTTGTTTGAATCTTCTTGTTGTTGGGACATCAGTGTTGGCCATCAGACAGTTGTTATCTTCTTCATCTGAGGATGAGTCAGATTCCTCCCAATCACATATCTCAGCCATGAGTCCCTTTTGCTTGTTGGAAGCCAATGAGTCTTCCAACTTCCTCGGCTTAGCCATGGCCATTAGGTACTTAACCCTGTAGCCATCGTCCCAGTTTGTCTTGTATGGTTTGGATGATTGACCAACAGCTTTAGACACACAGTCAGCAGCTACATGGCCAGTTTTGCCACATTTAAAGCCCTCAACCTTAGTTTTATCAGATGCCTTCTTTTTTATGACACCTGACTTATTCTGCAGCATTCTTCCACCAAACCTCTTCTTGTTGAACTTCTTGACAAGCATTGAAATCATTTGCTCATCATCTAGTTCAGCAAGATCTTCACAGTCTTCCTCTTCAGACATTTCTTCCCTTTCATCATCAGCCTGTTGATCAGGTTGTGTGAACACATCACACATCTGACCAGCAGGTTGTCTCACGCTGGCCACTAAGGCAGCACCTCTCTTAGACATTTTCAAGGCATATCTTTTCTGTTGCCTTGACTGCTCATCATTTAGTAAGGATGCATACAGATTTACAAGATCCATACCTTTGATGGTGCCTGAATTTCTTTAGATAGTAGAAAAATAATTCCATTCTTCAGGCAGAATGTCCAAGAACTTGTTCACTAGAGTCAAGTTGTCCTTAGTGATCCCAACAGCTTTGAGACCATTGATTAGAGCAGTGAACCTGGTATAGGTTTCTGTGAGAGACTCATTTGGCTTTGGAAAGAAAAGTCCATACTGTCTAACAAGATTGTTGATCCTGTTATCCAGTGTGATAGTGGGACCATCATAGACGGTACACAAAGTATCCCACATCTCCTTTGAAGTCTTCATTTTCTCAACCTGTTTGAACACATCATCAGGAAGAGAAATGACCAGGTTGTTCCTGGCTGTTGCATCGAGAGCAACTAGCCTTTTGTCTTCATCAGACCATTGAGCTTTGGCCTGCTCAAAGGTTCTGATCTCAGGGGCAGCTCCTTCAACAGCAGGAGTAATAGTAGTAACAGAGGTTGGCACATAGGGACCCTCCATTACTATCTCTGGCAGTTGTACATCCAGATTCTCTAAGTAGAGCATCATTCTGCACTTCCAACCAGAGAAGTCTTGATGATTGAACTTGGGAGGTTTGGCCATAGAACCATTGTCATAGTAAGAGGGGGAACTAGCAGCACTGTTGTCCATGGGAAAGAAGGGTGAATGAGAGATCTATAGTTAACACACACTCTATCTACTTTGATACCAGTTGTAGGTCCCAAAAGGTTTCCCTAGTGATTTGTTCTAAGCTGTAGGGGGGGGGGGGGTGAATACAGCAAATTAAAACTCAACACTCATTTCTCAATGTTTGTGTATATTATTAACAAGTGTTAATTACAAAAAAGCTTGGATGCGGAAAGGTTCAAGCTGAGATGACAGATACAACAAATGTTTAACTAATCTAAGACACACTCAGACTAGATACAATGAATACACTCACTAAGATGAACTCACTGATTTTACAAAACACAGATGGACAACTTGAATAAGAACAACTTGGACACACGATACTGTTTTATTCAAGCAGACTTGCATGCATGTAGAAATACACTTCAATGCACGATCTAAATTTCTCATTCTTGGTTATCTCACAATCCTTAGAAGCTTCCTTTTATACTCTCACTGAGAATCTCAATGAAGCTTATTCATTGGATGATGAGATAGTGGGATGTCTTTCCAAAAAGACAAAGCAACTTTTCTTCACATTCTAATGAAGCAGACTTGTCTTCATGCGGCAGAATCTTTGTCCTTTTCATTTTGTCTCTGTTGCAGAAGGCTTTAACCAAAAGAGGAATGTCAACTTTGCATCTTTCTTCTTTTGTTAAGGCCATTTTGATATAAGAAATGGTTTGTCACCCATTTCAAATATCCACTTTGTCTTTATGTAACAGAATAGCATAGGAAGCTTTTGCATCTTCTGTTTTCCACTTTGTCTTTGACTTTGTAAACTGATCTTGTAGTCCAAAACAATACATGAGGACTTGGAAACATATTCCATAAAGTGTTTAGCCTGTTCACAAAGAACAGTTTCTGTTCACAAAGAACAGAACACTTAGGATTTGTCCAAGCTGCTCATCAGAGTAGAGCAGCGTAGACAGTTTATGTCCAGCCTGTTCAACAGAATGAACAGCTTGGGCAATTTGCCTTAGTTGCAACGAATGCAACAGGGTAAACAGCTTTGACTTATATTGAAAATCACTTTTCAGGTTTCAATAAGGCATTAACAGGCCTTCCATTATATCTTTAAGTGCATCAAACAGGTTTGATTAAAAATCTCCCCCTAAGATGTAGAGCAGGTTTGACTGAGGCCTTTTTGTGCCTAACAGTAATTTCTAAAATGTATATCTGTGACACCCTTGCCACAACAACCACCATTTACAAAACACCCAGGATTAAATTACCAACATACAATAACATAATGATCTGATATCCTAATTTAAGTGCGGAAGCATTAAAATACATACATAAGGTAGTGCAACAGTGTCAAACACCCTACGGTGCTACAAGGTACCAAATCTAAGTCTACACACCCAATTAAATTATTACAACATCCAGAATATATTACAACATTGTCTCAAAACATAATTACCGAATAAGTAGTATCAAATCTTCCAAATCTTCACAAAAGACCTAACTAGAAGGTCCAGCTGCAGATTTTCCCTTTCCTGTAAAAATGAAGCAACTGAGAGGTAAGCGAATGCTTAGTGAATACAAAGATTACGCATTTTATAAATCTTTATGAAGCCCTAAGGGTAACACTGATGACAAACATCATATACCCTCTTCGTACACCAAGTACGGACCAGAGCCGCAGCCCCTTCGCCCAAAGCTCGGCATTAAACATACCATCTGAGACAAACGTACGATCGGGGATGACATACTGCCTACCAGAACCTCGGAGGGATCAGCTCCGTGTCATATAGCGCAGTAACATCGGAGTATTTGATGCGACCCACCGATCCATCACTAGATGCACAACAATCGAACGGACATGCAACAAGTATGAATGTGCATTTAAATCTACGCAAGTTAGTAGAATTCCAAACAATAAATGAAGCAACAGGTCTCAGCAGCCAAAGCTAACATAAAAAAGATATAAACATGCGAAATCTAATGTACTCACAGTGGGTGCGTAATTAAACTTTTAACCAATATTATTTCTCCACGGGCTTTCAACCGGATCCACCAAGTACCCCACTGTGGGTTAAACAACACCAGAAGGGACCTGTTAAATTAGTTGCAACAATATCTCTAGTCAAAAACCGTTTAAATTTATAAAACCAAGTTTCGTAATTTTTGCAATATTTTTCCCCCATTTCGGGTCCATGTCTAAATTCGAACTACAACTAAGTTTGATCCCATCTCATGTTCACTCCTTATCCTTTGAATGACTCTTGTTGTTTATGTGTTGTTTATGGGTTTCATTCAAAATATGCGAGTTTAGAGAGTGGGTTTTAAATTTTTAGGCATTAAACTCGAATTTAAGGGGTTAAACTCGAATTTCCATTCACTTTAGAGCTAAACTCGAACCCCCATAGGGTAAACTCGAACCCCATTCGAGTTTATGGGTTAGATTCGAACCCTTGTTCGAATTTGATGGTTAAACTCGAGATCAACATATTAAACTCGACTATATACTCGAATCTAGTACCAAACTCGAGTTTGTTCTTGCATTTCGACTGTGTTCTTGGTATTTTCGAGTTTGTTCATCTTACAACTTTAAAACATGCATTTCTAAGCCTAAAATCACCGATATATCATGTATTGAGCCTCATTTCATTTCTATTATACATATACTATCATACTCTTGCAAGATTTCAAGCAAAACCAGCTCCAAATCACATAAAAATGGCAGATTCAAATCTAAGTTCTTCAAAACTGAAATAAACAACTTAAAAGGGTCGATTCTTACCTCAATTCGTACGAAATCAAAGATCCAACCGTAGATTGTTGTTGTACTCCTCGAGATCTTTCCGATGACGTATAAATCTCGATAATCGGCCGGTCGGTTTGTGAGATATCGTAGAGAGAATTCTAGAGAGAGAAAGTGTAGAGAGAGAGAGAGTAACCATAGGAAATGAAAGGCTTTAGCCTTTTATTCCCATTTTCATCATTTTGCACATTTCCCCCTCAACTTAACCGGTTCCATAAAATACTGATTTATTCTTAAATTTATCATTGCTAACTTTTATCATTCATAATACTCCATAATAATAATTATTAATTCTCAAACTTCGTAACTTCTTAAAATAGCATCAAACTTTTAAATATCCTCGAATACATAATAATTGCCCAAAATTCAACTTAATTATAAATTATCCGCCTAATTAATTCCAAATTAAAGTAATTGAATATCTATAAACCTTAAATTTTAGGGTTTCTTTATACAACGGTTGTGAGATTAGGGTATTTTTTGCTTATTATTTGGGATAAAAATGTTTTAAAGAACACGTATGATGACATATTCTACGTAGAATGGTGTATTTTTTATTATTATTTGAGTGTAGGTTAGGTTGATAACAGTTTAGAAATGTATTCTACAAGACATTCTCCGTGGATTGTAGTAGATTTACTTATGCTTTAAGTTAGTCTTTGTAGATTAATTTTGGTTCATAAGAAATAAATAATATTCTACGTATGACTCATAATTTTGCAAGATATTCTATGTAGAATGATATATTCTAACCTGTGCTCTATAAATAATTCTACGAAGATTTTTGTAGAATGTTATATTCTACAAGAGCATTCTATGTTCATTTAACGTAGAATGTTATATATACTACATCGATTATGAGATTTGTATTTATAGATGAGTTTTATAGCTTTGCGTGGATCATAATCTTAAATGTGTTCTAAGACATGTGTTGTTAATTCATTTAAAACATAATCTTCTGATGATAAAAAAAACAATATATAAAGATAAAGCATAAGGAAACTAAAGGAAAGCAAGCGAAGACCGACGACATAAAAGAAGAAAGTGAATCTGATGATACATCTTTTGTATCATCAAAGAACATGAAGAAGGATAATATGAAGAAGATTGCTATCAAACTGATGAAAAAATAAAAATCTGAGACCTCTGAAGATTCTGATACAACTGTCTCATAGATGATGGTAAAGGTTTTTAAATTCTATAAAGTTGTAGATACTATTTTCTTCATATGATACGAGGAATATAAGCAGAACAAGTGGCTTTTCCTTTGCTTCCTGTTGTTAGTGTCGGTAGAATTTTGAAAATATATGAATTTGTGAATAGTAATTAGCATTAATAAAAGCATGACATGTACATGTTGAGATATATTTTGGACCTAGAGTATCTAGAAGTTGAAAAATCTATGTAGAATATCGATAAGTTATGTAGAATAATTAGCATTATTGTGGATTCAATATATGTGTTTAAATTTTTTTTTTGACCAGTAGTAACTATATGTTGAAATATGTATGGTAAACAGAGAAACGGGCGAAATCAAAAATGAGGAAAGACTAAAAAAAGGAAGAGAGCGGATAAAGGTTTTGAGATTGCTGAACGATTCTTGGATGCCATTGTGGAGAAACTTGCTTCGAAAAGCAAACAACATCATTTGGTAGAAAAATATCCAAAGGTAAGAAAATCCAAGGAGAAAAACGACGAAGATTGACTCGGGATAACGTTGTGGAGCAAGTCGGTATAAGGGTGCTGAAATCGCGTTTCTCTCCAGGAACTTTAATGAAGGCAGCATCGTCGATGACCGAAAGGCAGAAAGCAATTGTCAAGGACCTGGGCTTGGGGAGCCTGTTAGATACGAAAGTTTCTGGAATTCCATCGAAACTTGGTTTCTACGTGATCGATAATTTTAATCCTGAAAGTTGTAGCACTATCATGGAGCAAGGGGAGCTAGTCATCACGAAAGAGAGAATCCACAGCGTGTTTGGATTACCCAAGGAAGGGATTGATATATGCAGTGCTGCGATGTCCAATAAGAGAGACGAAGTGACCAATATGTGAAGGGACCAGTTTAAAAGTTCCGAGATAAGACTGTTTGATGTATTAGAGGCTAATTCAGACAAAAACATTTCGGATAGGATGTTTACATTAAATTACATTGTTTCGGTTTCCACAATATTGGCTGAAGGCACCCGAATTGGTTTGGTTAATCAGAGACTATGCCTATGATGAGGCCAGGAGATGAGTTTCAAAAGTTAGATTGGTGTGGCTACATATTTGATGTCTTGAAGCAGTGCAAAAGATATTGGCCGAAGATAGCAAGTGGCTTTTGCCATTGCGGTTCGTTGGTTTTATTGATTGTAAGTTCAGAATAATGATTTTTGTACCAATGATTATTGCTTGATTTAGAATTGGACATAATCTATGTTGAAAACTTAATGTTTAGGGTAGAATTGATATTCATATATTGTAAAATTAGAGAGTCCAATTTTCATAGAATGAAAACATTCTATGTATAATGGAAAATTCTATAAATCAAACTACATAGATTTTAAAACATTCTGTAATTCGTGAGTTCAATTTTCGTAGAATGTAAACATTCTATGTATAATGGAAAATTCTATAGATCAAACTACATAGAATTAAAAACATTTTATAATTCATGAGTTCAATTTTAATAGAATGTAAATATTCTTTGTATAATGGGAAATTCTATAGGTCAAACTACATAGAATTGAAAATGTTCTGTAATTCATGAGTTCAATGATCATAGAATGTAAACATTCTATGTGTGACTACTCTTTTGTTATATACTATTTGAGTCTCATGATTAACATAAAAATGTATGCTTATTCAGCTGTTATTTGTTGATTATGTCCGCTGCCATCACACCACTGTGGCGAGGAGTACACCGTTGATTCAAATCTGGGAATATACTACCCTAAGAAGACGAGAGGTGGATGAGTTGCAGAGTGGAGGTTTTCGGATTGGAGAGATTCTTGATGATGTTGAAAAAATAGACGACGACGATGATAATGCTGAAAAACATGATGATGAAGAAGAGGCTGATAAAGCTTGAGATGTTTCAAGAGAGATTCCGAAGATTAAAAACAAATACAACAATGCTCTGGAGTGCAAGGAAGTTGTAACATCAATGGTTAGGGAAGCTTTGGATAAGTTTCCGGATAATGCTCATTTGAGGCATCTGGAATCTAAAGTAATGCGGTTGTATGGTAGAGATAAAGAAGAACCTGGAGTGACAACAATAACAGAGACCCAATTCTGGATTTCACCGAGAGTCATAGCAGAAGTTGACCAAAGCATGAAACAACTGACAAAAACAAGGTCAAACATTTTAGTAGGGCAGATGACACCCCCAAGCTTTAGTTTGGGTCTAACACAAGATGAAAAAAACACAGAAGGAGTTGTAGAAGGAGACAGATTGCAAAGGGCTAAGGATGTTATGCCCGATAAAGAAGATAATGTTAAAGAGACGGAGACTGTTGTTAAGGAAATAGAGAAAGGTGCTGGGGAGATTTTGGCCGGGGATGTGCCACAAGATGAAATTGCCAATACTGTCAAGGGAAAGGATGCTATGAAAATTGTTGTTGATGAAAAATCACCAACAGATGTTCGAGTTCGAATGCCATCGTCATTTTTAAGATCGCCGTATGTCTCGCGTATGGTGAACAGTCTTACAAAGCTGGACGACGTGGAGAGGACTGTTTGGCATTTCATATTTTGCTTTAGTAACACTGATCCATGGTACTTTATTTTCTATCTATGTTTTTATGTAACTTTTTATTTTTTATAAACTATTCGGTTGCATTCTATTCACATGAGTGCTTATTTCTATGTTCAATAAAAATCTTATATCGTGCTCAATCTGATTTGCAATGTCAGCTAGAGTATGTTCAAGACAGAAACTTTGGGTTTTAGTACGCGAGTGCACTTTGAAAGTCTCGCTCATGATGTGTGGGTGTATTACGGGGTTATAAACCTCTGGGCTATTATCTTGAACGAAGAAGAACCGAAATCCTATCACCGGAAAACCGATCCCTACCGCTTGTTCATGAATGTTGCAGCATTGGTGAGTTTTCCTATTTCTGACTTGTAGGAAACATATAGGTAGAAGGAAGAAACCTACGTATATTGTATATGTAGATTATATACTCTGACTTCTATGAACAAGCTACATAGATTGTTTCTTAGATTATTCCATTCTACATAGAATGGTGGAACCATCTACGTAGATCGTTTGTAGAATGTGTCATTCTCCGTAGAATGTTTTATTGATCTACGTAGATTGTTTATCTAGAATATATCAAACTCAATAGAATAGTTGAAAAATATACGTAGATTGTTAACCAAACTTTATTTTAGTATTTTAGAATGTGTATGATTATCTTTATATTGTTTCTTAATGATCTCAGAATGATGCCATGATTTTAAATCATGAATTTGATATGAAGCTCCAAAACATATTCAACGCAACAATGAACTCGATGTGCGAAGTTTCAGGATTGCCAAAAGTTAAGATGTTCAAAGTAGACATGCTATGAATGCTTTTTTGTGTTGATCATAGATTTTCAACAACATTTTGGTAATTTATCTGATCAGTTTGTTAACTGCAGATGTTTTCTCCGATTATCCGCTCTAAACACCTCTATTTTATAGTTGTTTGTGCGTCTGACAATCAATAATAATGGGTTAAGGCGATAAGAAGCTTAATAACGTTTCCAGAGGGTTCTTGGGAAGGATTCAAGCGCCTGAAACAAGGAATACAGAAGGCTATTGTTAGTGTCAACACAGGGAGAGCCCCTGTGAGGACACTCTGATGCCTAAGTTAGCTGTCATGGCCAAGATTGTGTATTGAGAGAAAGAATAAGTGAGATGAGGGATTATCATTACCCTTTTCCGAGTGGTTCCTGCTCCTATTTATACCTTCCCTCTCCAGGACGAGGCGCTTCCTAGAGGGACTCCTACTGGTTGTACAGAACGTGCGCGGGATCACCTCCGTGATCCCTGACAAACCAATGAGATGCTTCACTTTTGCTCGCTCCTCTGCACAACCCTTTTCCCCGACATTATCCTCCTGCGGGTCACAGGTCTGTCGCCTCATGGCGCACCCGCGGGTCAACGGGTAGCCTCGGACTTGGGGCGGGTCGAAAGCCCTTAAAAAGGCAAATTGGGCCCCTTGGGCCGACGGGCTTATATAGAATTGGGCATATGTAATCAAGTCCCCCAAGTTCTAGTGAAAATGTATAGTTTTGGCTAGAACTTCAAGAGACTTTGTGTCAGACCAGAGACTACAAGGCGGTTCACCAATAACTTGCTTAGAATGTTACTAATGGGGTGAGTGGATCATTCAACACCTGGAGTGTTCGAGGAGGTAGTAAGACCTCTTAGCGCCTGGAATATCCAAGGTGAGGTGATTGGACCTCCTGGCACCTGGAGTATTCGAGGCGAGGCGATTGAGTGTCGTGAAATAGAGTATCCTAGAAAGTAACGACAAAGCTATAGACTCTAGTAATTGCGGGTCCACAATGTTCCCGCCTCCCGTCCAACTTTTCCCATTAAACCCGAAATTTAAGCTTTTTTTTCAAAGTTTTAAGTCTGCTTCATTCCTTATTTCTTTCTTGGAGTTTTGCCATCGTCTTCGTGCGGTTTATTCAGCCTTTCTCCGATGACCCTCCTTTTATCAGGTTAGCCATACTTTCCTTCATTCCTTTTTTCTCTTCTTACCATTATGCCTACAGCACTATCGGCTGACAAGGTACCTTGTACCCTTTCAAACTCTGAGTTCAAAATATTCTTGACTGACTATGGCATCCCCATGGAACTTCATCCTCAACTTCCTCATCGGCGAGCGACGGCTCTTTGCCCTCCTGAAGGCAAAGTGGCTTTGTATACCAAGAAATTTTTAGTTGGCAACCTCAGTCTTCCTTTCTCCCCTTTTTATCTATCTTTGCTAAAACATTACGGGACTCACTCTAGGCAAATGTCGCCCTTTGTTGTGTTACGCACCATCGTTTTTGAGGCAGCCTGCAAGGCCCTAGGTGGTGTCCCTTCTATTCCTTTATTTCGGTATTTCTTTTAAGCTGACCTGCCTGAAGGATTGGTTTAGTTTTGAAAGAAGGAAAGCGTCGGTACCCGATGTATTCACAGACCCTCCACAGGGGCTGCGCGAATGGCGTGCCTCATTCTTCTGGATAGATAACACCATCGTTCCCCCTAGCGATAGGGATTTGTTAGTATGGAGAGCAGGGTGTCGCCCTCAATCGTTGACTTGTCCCCCTGAAGCCAGGGACTTGGACGTTGATCTTCTTGCGTTACTTGCTCACCAAATCTTTAAATTGAGAACTTATCCCAACCCTGTGCTTGCTCTTTTGGAAATGAACCCAGCTGGGGTGACCCTAACACTCTTCACGTAATATCGAAAGGGGGAATTGGTAGGGCCTTCTTTCCTACTTTGAGCCGCCTGACCATCCGTCCTTTTTTTTAGATTTTTAACATTTTTCTTGTTTTGTTGCAATTATAAGTGTACTGGAATATCTGTCTTCCGATGATCAGGAAGGATTCGAGGCCGTCAATGTGAACCGTTCGGATGTGGAAGCCTAAGACCTGGTTAGGTGGCTCCTGAAGACTCCCTAACCCCTCTAGGCCATCTTTCCGCCCGGTCCTCTTCAAGTAAGCGGGATAGCATTGTTGCCACTTCTGAACAAGCCCCGAAAGATCTCAGTTCCTGTCCTTCCGCACGCACCCGTTTGAAAAGAAAAGCAGCTGGTACTTCTTTAGGGAGTGACTCTCCAATCCACGTATCTAGTCCTGGCGATGCTGACAAGGTTGTCCTGTCAAAAAAGATCAAGATCTCCGTGAAGCGGCCTTCTCCCAAGGGTAAGGGGGTGGCCTCGTCCGACTTTCCCCAAGTTACCGCTCAGCCTATCTCAGCGGTCCCTCTTTTTGAATCCCCTTATGTTCCCTACACCCTACCTCCCCCCCCTCCACAGTCAGGGAGGCCACCTCGTTAGCTCCGTTTAGGCGTGAAAAGAGCAATTATAATCGCGAGGAGCTATATGTGATGGAGTGGGAGATAAAAAGGGGTGATTTGCTAGAAACGTCTGCGAGCCAATGGGACTTTTTGTATCATAGTATGTCGTCCTCTCATGTTGAGATTGCTCAATATTCCAGTAATGCCCTTGTTTTCGACTCGCTAGGTTTTGCTGTGGTGAACTTTAATACTTTTCTACCAGAGGTAAAAGTCAGGGTCACTATTTCTGATCACCGGTTTATGAAGGCGCATGAGGAGCTACGTTAAGCTGATGAAATGGAGAAATTGTGTATCACTGTTGTTGAGGAGATGAGAACCCAAGTAGCATGTTTGAACCAGCAGGTTAATGATCAAAAGTTAGAGACTGAGAAGTTGAAAGCTGAGGTGGAGGAAGAAAAAAAAGAAGTCTGTTGCTTTAAACCTACGTGTAAGCCAATTGGATACTAAGGAACAAACCCTGAGAAGAGAGAAAGAGGAGGCAGTAGAAACCGTTAGTTGCCTTTCCGAGGAGAGGGCTAGGTTTGCCTCCGAAGTGATACCTCAAGTGGTTAGCAAGCTATTGCGCAGCTGTCAATTTCTTCAGCCTTGGGGTGCCTACAGCGAGCCGCTATCCATTATGGACGACATTCAGCACTAATGAAGGTTCGTTCCATCTTAGTTGAGGGGGTAAAAGTGGAGTTGCTACCCGGATACGATCCGCAGGCCCGTGCACGTCTCAATGAGCTGGCTATTGCAGTGGAGAAAATGACGTTGGCTTATATTGTGGATATCAAAGCTCATCCCAACCGATCTGTTGAAAATATACTTGCTCTCACCCCTGCCGATCCTAATGTTGGCCATGGCTCCAACTCTGCCTCTACCGATATGTAAGTTGCTCTAATGCTTTGCTATCTGATCTGCTCCTGGTTTTATAGGCGGTGAATACAATTGCAGTTTGAAAACAATTTATGGTTTTTGTACACCCAGCATGTGGGTGGTGGTGCGGGGCACCCCCTCTTAAACCAGATATTTGCTTTGTACTCCCGACTGGCTGGTGGTGGCGCGAGGCGCCCCCTTGAACAAATTGTTATTCCTGACAACCTTTCCTTTTTAGACGATGTTATTTGTTGATTGCTTTTCAGATGCTTTGTATTCTGAGTAAAATGTATGATCCCGTTTTGACAAGGTGATAACCTTGACTTAAGAGAGTTGAACAATATTCCGCATGTACGTTTAGCGAGGTGGAAATGTGTTTCAAGGTGGTGATAAGTCAACCTTTTTGTGTTGCAAAGGCGATAACTCAACCTTCTTATGTCGTAAAGGCAATAACTCAACCTTTTTATGTTGTAAAGGCGATAACTCAACCTTTTTTGTGTTTTGAAGTCGATAACTCAACCTTTTTTTTGCGCCTGGTATTGTTACCTGGCTAGTACGAGTGTTTCGTAATAAGTCGACTAAAATTGTCGTATTTCATATTTGCCTGATCGTTACCGAATATATTCGTTGGAAATTATTTGAAAGCAAAAGGTTTTAGTCACATTGTGGGCGTCCCCTTTTTTCTTTGACGTAAAATCGTTTCAAACTTTGCATAAGTGATGCGTGAGCGTTAAACGTGTAATGGTAAATAACATGCGAACCTCATGTCATTAATAAAGCATAGATAGTCACTACAGTGTCACTTGACTTCGCCGAAACAGGTCTTAAGTATGGCCGTTGGCCTTGATTCAAAACTATCAAAAGGAAAGAAAAGCGAATTTAGGCGCTGGGCCTCACTTGACTATACGATATATTTTTTCAAGTTCGTAATGTGCCAAGTTCTTGGGATTTTCATCCCATCCAGACGTTCTAGGAGGTGTGCTCCCCCTCCAAGAGTTTGTGCCACGCGGTACAGGCCTTCCCACCTAGCTGAGAGTTTACCCGTTGGATCTGATCTACTCGCCTCGTAGCTGCATAGGACTAGGTCCCCTAGACGTAGCGTCTTATGCTTGACCCTTCTGTCATAATACCTCTTCATCCTTGCCTTTACGGCAGCTTGTTTCACCAGAGCTAGCTCCCTTTTCTCCATTAGCAAGTCCAAGTCCAGACGCCTTTGTTCTTCGTTACCTTGTTCAGTGAAGGTGATTACCCTAGGTGATGGAACACTGATTTCTGCGGGTAACACCGCCTCGGATCCATACACTAAACAGAAAGGCGTTTCACCCGTGCTGACCATTAGTGTAGTGCGTCATCCCCATAAGACATTAGGGAGTTCGTCTACCCATCCAGTTCGACAAGCGCCTAAGTGTGCCTTTAAACCTTTAAGTACCTCTCTGTTAGCCACCTCTGCCTGGCCATTAGCCTGCGGGTGGGCCACCGAACTAAAGCGTTGTTTGATGTTTAGCTCTTCGCACCAGGACTTGAATGGCTCCTCGGTGAACTGTCTACCGTTGTCGCTGACCATTATCCTGGGAGTACCGAAGTGACATACAATTTGTTCCCAGACAAAATTACGTACGCGCTTTCCCGAGATTGTTGCTAGAGGCTTTGCCTCCACCCACTTGGAGAAATAATCAACCGCCACCAAAAGGAATTTTACTCTCCCAGACGCCTCAGGAAACGGCCCTACTATGTCAATTTCCCATTTCGCAAATGGCCATGATGAAGTAACGGGGACTAGCTCATGTCGCGGTTGTCTGACCATGGGAGCGTGTATCTGGCACGATGGACACTTTCTAACCTCTTCCTCCACATCTTTTTTCATATGAGGCCAGTAATATCCCATCCGGAGTATCTTTCCAACTATCGCTCTTGTGCCTGAATGAATGCCACACGAGCCTTCATGCATCTCCTGGATAATGTTGGTGGCCTGTGTGGGTCCTACGCATCGAAACCAAGGACCTAGGTATGACCTACGATACACGATGTCGTCCTTGATGGTAAAGCGAGGCGCTTTGATGCGAATCTTTCTTGCTTCCCCCTCATCCGCAGGCAACGTGCCGCTTAGTAGGTACTCGTATATGGGTGTCATCCAGGTGGGACTTATTTCCTGGATTTCCATGACTGGCCTAGCCGCTATGGATCTTTCATCAAGTACCTCTAATGAACCTCTTTAGTGAGATGAGCAAAAGTTAAAGTAGCCAATTTTCTTAAAACGTCCGCCTTCTTATTCTTACCTCGTGGTATTTGAGATATTTTGCAGCTGGCAAAACTTGTTATAAGGCGCCTAGCTTCTCCCAAATAATCTATCATGGATTTAACCCTTGCTTCGAACGAATCGTTGATCTAATTTGCAACCAACTGGGAGTCAACATATACTTGCATGGATTTTTGACTAGTTACTAGTTGATACATCGATGCATTTGACCACATGAGTGGGATCAATGTGTACCTCCAGATCCGTCACTCCTTAGGAGGCAGCGATACGCAGGCCAACTAGTAAGGCTTCGTACACGGCTTCGTTGTTAGAAGTAGTGAAATTGAAACAAAGGGCATATGTATGTTCTTTTCCTTCAAGATCTGTTAGAATCAGGTCAGCCCCTGAGCCCTCCGACCCAGACGATCCATCTGTATACAAGCTCCAGGCGTCTGCGCCTTTTGTCATTGTTGCTGTGGGTAATGAAGTGTTCGTTTCAGCCAGAAAGTCAGCTAAAACCTGCCCCTTATACACAGACCTTGGTCGGAACTCAATGTTGTGTTCCCCCAGCTCAATTGCCCGTTTTGCAAGACGACCCGACATCTCTGGCTTCAGAAGAACTTGTCTAATTGGCTGGTCCGTCAAGACCACCACCGTGCGTCCATGGAAATAACGCCTCAGCTTCCTAGCCGCATTGACTAGGGCTAAAGATAGTTTCTCCAAAGGTGGGTACTTCAACTCAGGTCCTTAAAACGTCCTGCTTACGAAATACACTGGCATTTGTCGCTTCCCCTTTTCGGCTAATAGGACGGCACTTATAGTTTCATCAGACGCAGCTAAGTACATGACCAGTTCCTCGCCTGGAATGGGTGCAATAAAAGCGGGAAGCTCCGTTGTTATCCTTTTCATCTCTTTGAAGGCGTTATCCGCTTCAGCCGTCCATTTGAAACCACTCTTTTCCAACGTACCCTTGAGTGTTTTGAAGAACGGTAAGGATCTTTCTGCCGCCTTAGACAAGAAGCGACTCAGTGCTGCTAGCTTGCCGTTTAGGCTTTGGACTTCCTTAACAGTAATGGGTAGCACCAGGTCTGCAATGGCGAGAGCCTTTTCCGAGTGAGCTTTGATGGCGTCCCTGGTGATCAGGTGCCCTAGGAAATGGCCCTCCTCTACCCCGAACGTACATTTCTTCGGGTTGAGTTTCATGTTGACCTTCATGTAATGCCTGAAATGTCTCTTCTATATCTTTCAGGAGAGTCTCCTCTTTCGTACTCTTGATCACCATATCGTCTACGTATACTTCCAAGTTTCGCCTGATTTGACCCTTAAACACCTGGTCCACTAGACGCTGGTATGTGGCTCCTGTATTTTTCAAGCCGAAAGCCATCTTGGTGTGACAAAAGATACCTTGGCTAGTGTGAAACGTAGTTTTGTCTTCGTCCCTTTCATCTATCTGTATCTGGTGGTATCCCTTATAAGCGTCAAGAAAACACTTGTATGGGAAACCTGCTAGGGATTCCACCTTCCAGTCGATTTCTGGTAGGTGTAGCAATCCTTTGGGCACGCTTTTTTAAGATCCTTGAAGTCAATTCACATCCTCCAACTCCCATCGGTTTTACGGACCATAACAAGGTTCGCCACCCACGTATGATATTTGACTTCCCTTAGGATCCCAGCCGCTACGAGCTTTGTGAACTCCTCACATACCGCCTGGTCTCATTCACGGGCCAGGGGTCTCTTCTTTTGGCAAACGGGGGTTGCGTGGGGCTCAATGTTTAGGGTGTGGGTGGTTTTGATTATTCTACCCTCTCCCATTTCCAATTGCCGAGGAATCCCTGTCATGTCGTCAGGTGTCCAGGAGAACACATCTTTATTTTTCTTTAAAAGACCTTCGACCTCCTTCTTTACATCTTCTGACAGGTTGACACCTATGGCTACCGTCTGCTCCGGGTAATCTCGATTAACAATCACATCAGTAGTGGCCTGCAAACCTCGTTTATCCGCAACCTTTGTGTTTATTGCTTTCTGCACTTGTGAACATTCTTCCGCTTGCTCCGGATGCTCTGTCAAGAAGGTGGCGATGCCAGGTAGGGAATTTTACCATTCCGTGCCCCGTGGATACAATGGCTTGCAACTTTCCCAGTGAGGGGCGTCCTAGAATAGCATTATATGACGACTGGGAACGTACCACACAGAAAGTTACCCATTCCTCTCTTTCCACCTGGCCTTGCCGTAAGGAGACTCGCAGGCAGAGTTGCCCGCAACAGCCAAGATATCTCTCCTGAGAACCCCTTCAAAGGGGTTGAAGCGGGTCGTAATTTTTTTCATATAGCATCAGGCATGCGTAAAAAGCAGTCCTCGTAGAGGATATCACATGCACTTCCCCAATCCAAGTACACTCTCCAAATGCGTACATCTTCGATTATAGCCTTGAGTACCACGGGCCCACAGTGCGTCATTCCCCAGGAGGGAAACTAATTGTTAGTACATCCTGTGTGACGATAGCAGTCTAAGTTTAGATAGCATTTTGTGTAAGTCAACTTACTTGATATGGAATATTAACTAGTTTTTGATATATGTTTGATTATATGGGTTTGATATTGATTGTCTGTATGTTTGAACTTGGTGTAATGTATTACAAGAAGTTCAAACATAAAGTTCAAAGATGAATTCAAACTTAAGATAAAACATAAGTTCAAAGATAAGTTTGAAAGGTGAGATTCGAATTTAGGCTAAATTCAAATTTGTCATTGAGGACAAATTCGAATAGGCCTTGGGCCAGATTCGAATTTGTCCTAGATAAACTCGAATCTGTCAGTATAATTAAGGGTTAATTCGATTAATTATGTGACTTTTGCAGAATTGGTCAGACGATTAGCAGAAGGCGATCTCGAACTTGATTGCAATCAGAGAGTTTCGTGAGGAGAGAATCATTGTGTCGGGGCGTTCTAAGTTGTACGTCTATCACCGTGGTAGTCTCCGTGTTTCGGTGTGCGTGATATATCCGTCAAGCCGCTAACGAGGATTCCGCACTCGTTGGCAGGTGTTGCGTCAAGATAGATCCGTAGTGTGCAGACCTTACAAGTGGTATCAGAGCCATTGGGTGTTCGTGGTGTTCTTCGTGTTCACTAGAAACATTTGTGGTTTCTTGACGTTTTGGACGGTTTTCATCGCATTTTTGGAGGATTTTCGAGTTTATCAAGTAAGATATCGAAAAATACTTTGTATTAGTTCAAGTTTTTTATCGAAATCAATATTTTTACTTGTAAAAATATTGGTTTAATCTGAAAACTTGTAACACTCGAAGTATTAGCCGTTTTTCGAACTTGCGGCGCTCGAGTTTATCAACGGGGTATTAGGGTTTACTCAGCTCTCGAGTTTATCAGTCAAATACGCTCCTTTGGAAGTTCCTTAGGGTTTGATTCCAGTTTGGCCAATTCGAATTTGCTCAGGAGATGAGAAGAGAAGATGACGATGGCAATGATCCCGATGCACAAAAAGATAGTGAGCCAGTAGATTTTTCTTCTGCTCAGCATGCTGAAGTTCAGGGGGAGCCTAGTCAGTCAGGAGTTGAAGGAGGTGAGACTACTTCCTCAAAGGCCATTGAGAGCGAGATGATTGACGCTCTAATGGATATTGAAGAAGAAGAGATAGAAGTTGATTTTGAAGATGATATTGAAGAGTTGGAGGAAGGAGAGTTCGTGCCATAGGACATAGCTGATTGGAAATCAGATGATGAAGTGATAGAAGATGAAGACGATAACGTTGATGAAGTGATCGTAAATTCACAGCCTATCACAGAGTTATACGTGCAGAATGAGCACAATGTGATTGATATTGACGAGATCAAGCTGGCCTCAGTAGAAGACTCTGAACTAGAGGAAGCTGAGAGAGAACCATCTAGGGCTAAACTGTTAAATCTATGGTTCCGAAAGGAAGAGAAGAGAGCAGAGCCTAAGATGAAAAGAAGAATGAGAGTACCGGGCTCCGAGAATCTATCAGGTGGAATTATAAGCTAGTTCTTTGATAGAGAACTGCAACTATTCATACTGAAAAGAAGAGATGGACTTCAATACCTTAGGCGGACGCTCAGAGTATTTAATACATTGCCGAAGGTAGAAGTAAAGGAGTTAGATTGGAAAGAGTTAGTCAATATCGGTGAGGATCCCTATGCTGAGGTTATAGCCAAGATTATCATAATGGAGGGCCGATCTGGAAAATTTGAAAGACTCAAGCCAAGGACGGCCTAGAGAGTGGAAGATGAGACAAGGATTGATCCACATACAGGTGGGCCATGGGCTAGAATGGTGTACAAGGATGTAAAGTGTTTGAAGAAGGTGCCAATGAAGTCAATGCCACAAGATGTTCTAAGTAACATGAAATGGTGGTATGTAGATAATGATACTGCTGCAGCCGTGATGGAAGATACTCAAGACAAAGTTATTTTGCGAGTGTATGATCCATTACATCTAATAAACCTATCCAAGGACGACCTAAAGAAGCTACACGATCAGCCTATATTCTTTCACGAAGGATGGAGATCTGAAGCTAGGAAGTTCAAGAAGATAGTTAGAATATGTATAGATATAGGTTTATATGCAGGTAGTAGTGTATATAGTTCAAGTAGTTAGACAAAATGTAAAAAGTTAGAAGTTATCGTCAAGGGGGAGTCTGTTAGTACATCATGTGTGATGATAGCAGTCTAAGTTTAGATAGCATTTTGTGTAAGTCAACTTACTTGATATTGAATATTAACTAGTGTTTGATCTAAGTGTTAAGCTTTCACACATAATGCACCTAAAATTCTAAGTGTTATACATTATCTAGTTTGATATGTTGGTAGGCATAATACACAAAGGGAGTCTCAAGGCTAATAAAATATTCAAGAAAAAGTCAGACGTGTTACTAACTTAGATGTATGACCAAATGGTCTTAATTTTTATGTTAGAGACATACAGACATTGATTCTAAATGAGGTATGCAAATTTTCTGTGGGATGTATAGCAATATCAGATACATCTTAAAGAAAAGAAAAGAATAGAAAAATCATGATACTGAATTGAGAGTCAAAACAAGTAACTCTGTTGTACGTAAGTACAGACCTGTTGCCTCTAGTTTGACTCGAGTTGGAAAGATAAGTCGCTTTGCTGTACGTTGGTACAGACCTGTCACCGCTGTCTTGATAGCTTTAAAATAAACTTTAAGACAAACTAAGACACTCTGTTGTATGTACATACAGAACGGTGTCCGACGTTTGCCTTCTAAAGAAAGTTTGCAATACCGAAAAGTTATAATCATTGTGTGTATGCCTTGATCATAAAAGTATGTCTAAGTATGAGTCACGTAAGGTAATTTCTTGATAAATAAAAGGGCCAAGGGATATTCCAAAGTGTAACATGTTTAAAGGGAAAATAATGCCAACAATTGTCTAGAAATGTATGTCACGACAAACAATCAAAGGAATCAAAAATTCCTAAGTGTGAAAGTAAGATGCTAAAAGTGAGTATTTGACACAGCTATCTGATTGAACCTGTCTTTGACTTTCTCGCCTAAAATATTCTGTTAAGTGTTAAGTATAGGTTGTTAATTTAAAAGTATTGTAGATTAATTTAAGTTCAAATTTTGTTCAAAATTTAAGTTTATTTTATTTTATTTTACTTTATTTTATTTTATTTTATTTTAGTTCATTTTATTTTATTTAGGAAAAAGGTCAAAGTTACTGAGGATGCATTTTTAGTTGAATAAACAAACATTGCGTGAAAATATTGTGCTTAGTGTAAATAATTTTTGCAAAGTTTATTCCGTTACACGAAAAAGTTGAAAAAGTTGGAAAAGTTGAAAAAGTTGAATTTTATTCAAAGATTTTTAAAAGTTTCATTTAAATTCGAATTTAAGACAAAGTCGAATTAACATTCGAAATTGTCAGTAAAGTCGAATTTGAAGACAAATTTTAATGTGGTTAATATATAAAGGTCAACAGTGAACATTCATTGTCACCTACCTTCGATTCTAATCCTTCGAACTTGCTCAGAGCGATTTCGAACTTGTTTCTTCGACTTTACCGTCTCGAATTTTCATCTATTCATCGAAGTTTTGTTCCATTGTGTTCGATTCAATAACCAAATCTAGGTATAAACATCATTATTATACAAGATTTAGGAAGTTTAGGACTCAATTTGAGCAAAAATCGACTCATTTTGAAGTTTTAAGGGTTTCGAACTTTGTGATTCAAAATCACAAAGTTTAACCGGTGAAACTTCAAATAAGTGACATATATCTTCGATTAGAACCTACTAGGACTAGTGGATGTTATTTTCTAAGTCTACTATGGTTTAAATCTTGGATTTCTGTTTGAAAGTGCCGACTTCGACTTTGTTCATATAGTTCGAAGTTGTCATTAAATTCGAACTTGTCAGCAAACTCGAAATCAAGTCAAATTCGAACATGTCATTCGAGTTGCTATTAAAATCGAAATGTTGGCATGATTTTAACATCAAACTTGTAGATTTTCAGTTGGATTTTGAACTTACATAAGTTCAAAATAAAACAAATTTGAATTTAAACAAGTTTCATTTTTATTTTGTCCCTTCTAATATATTTTATTCTTTAATGTGCAGATATGGGGGAAAGAGCTTTCTTTCAAAAGCATAATATGGTTGTTTCGCCGGATCGTGAGCTTCCTGAAGCTCAGGCGTTTCGACAAATGGTGGATTTCTTAGCAAATTCAAGGGTTTCATATGCACTTTCACACAATGTGCAAATTGTACTACCGTATGTCCAAAAGTTTTGGGATCACCTGCAAGTCGATTGTACAATGACGCCGACGGTATTGAGGACAAGAATCGACGGGCAGCCCCTTGTATTTTCTGAAGATATGCTTCGAAGAGTTTTGCAGCTGGGATCGGTAGAACAGGAAGCTGGGCCTATTGACTTCACATTGGAAGTAAGGCAAGCAGCCTTTTTAAGGATGGGGTATAGCCTGGATATAGCTAAAGCGTCATACATGAAAAGTGGTCTCATAGGCCAATGGAGGTATCTTGCGCATGTATTTATGGTGTGCTTTGCACCTAAGAAGGCCGGATTTGACTATATAGTGTAAAAAATGCAGTCGGCAATGATCGCATTGGTTTATAATAAGCGATTCAGCTACTCCGAGATGTTCTTTGCGGAGTTTGTTCATCAAATAACTGCTCCAGCACGGGAAAGGTTTCTGATGTATCCAAGGTTTGTAATGATGCTAATTCGACATTTTTTGTCGAACCTACCGCAGCTGCCAGATATTCAGAGTGTCGCTGTTATCGATAAGCGAATTTTTGCTAATTGTCAATCGCACAACGCCCGTAGGGCTGACGTGGTTAGACTACTGGATGCAGCTCTTTTTGTTGTCGTGGTAAATCCAGATTTTGAAGCCCAGAGGGTGAAAATTGGGCTGGGGAAGGACCGCAGCCGCAGCAAGTACAACAGCAGCAACAACAACCTCAACAACAGCAACGCCCTCCAGCACAACAAAGAAGGCGACCAAGAGCTCAAGTTAGATCGATTCAGGCTTCAAAGCCAAGCTCCAGCAGGGTTCATGAGTCAGGGGAAGCAGGTCCGTCATCGGACGCTGCGGGTCCTTGGTGTGCCACTAGTAATAGATCCTCGAATGGAAACTCTGGAGGAGATCTGGGCATAGGGGACTCAGGCCCAAGAAGAGATTACAGCTGAGCTAGTTGATACAATCTTAGAGCCTCCAGCTAGTTTTGATGACCTTATGCGCGAAATTGATGAATATCAGCCAGAGGTAGAGGGTCAAGCAGTGACCACCTCTGAGTCGTCATCAGAAGAAGCTGAAGAGATAGAGGTAGAAGCAGCAACTGTTGAATCGTTTAATCCACCTATTAATCCGTATGTTCTGATAGGCAGATATGGATCTAGGCTTGTTGTAAGTGAAAGGGATACAGATAAGAGAGCATCTATAGATTCAGATGAAGACGATTCCGATTTTGAGGCTGACGATACTGCTCCTTTAGTTCCTAGGCAAAGGGCCAAAAGGCACAGGTTTATGTAGGGAGCTTCGTCTGCTTCTGTTTCAGAGCCTGAGATTCCATCCGCTCACCCATCCGCTCAACCATCCGCCCAACCATCTGTTCAACCTTCAATCACCCCATCACCAATCACATCAATTCCATCCACTTCATCCACCTTCACAGGAAACCAACGTTTTTCAGAGCTCCGAAGCAAAGTGGACTTCCAGACAGTCCAAATCTTCCAACTCACAAAAGCAGTCAGCGAGCTTCAAGAGCATAATGCAAAGATTGATAAAGAAAATATTGAATTGAAGACATTTGTCGCTGATCAGGCTGCTGAGCTCAGAACCGTGAGGTCCCTCCTTGAGCAGCTAATGAAAAATATTAAGGCTCAGGGGGAGACCAGCTGCAGAGATGCTCAGGAGATGAGAAGAGAAGATGACGATGGCAATGATCCCGATGCACAAAAAGATAGTGAGCCAGTAGATTTTTCTTCTGCTCAGCATGCTCAAGTTCAGGGGGAGCCTAGTCAGTCAGGAGTTAAAGGAGGTGAGACTAGTTCCTCAAAGGTCATTGAGAGCGAGATGATTGACGCTCTAATGGATATTGAAGAAGAAGAGATAGAATTTGATTTTGAAGATGATATTGAAGAGTTAGAGGAAGGAGAGTTCGTGCCAGAGGACATAGCTGATTGGAAATCAGATGATGAGGTGATAGAAGACGAAGACGACTATGTCGATGAGGTGATCGTATACTCACAGCCTATCACTGAGCTATATGTGCAAGACAATCACAATGTGATTGATATCGATGAGATCAAGATGGCCTCAGTAGAAGATTCTGAGCTACAGGAAGCTGAGAGAGAGAGCCATCTAGGGCTGAACTATAGAATCTATGGTTCCGAAAGGAAGAAAAGAGGGCAGAGCCTAAGATGAAAAGAAGAATGAGAGTACCGGGCTCCGAGAATCTTTCAGGAGGAATTATAAGCCGGTTCTTCGATAGAGAACTGCAGTTAATCATTCTAAAAAGGAGAGATGGACTTCAATACCTTAGGCGGACGCTCAGAGTATTTAATACATTGCCGAAGGTAGAAGTAAAGGAATTGGCGTGGAAAGAGTTAATCAATATCGGTGAGGATCCTTATGCTGAGGTTATAGCCAAGATTATCAGAAAGGAGGGCCGATCCGAAAATTTTAAAGACTCAAGCCAAGGACGGGAAAGAGAGTGGAAGATGAGACAAGGATTGATCCACATACAGGTAGGCCATTGTAACATCCTCGGATTTAAATTATTATATTTGAAGTTTATTAAGTTTAAATTTGTAATTTAAGTTGAATTATGTAAGTTAAGTTGGTACTGATTTTGGATAAATTATAAAGTTGGTTGCATTATATGGAAATTTAGTAATTTAGAAATTTAAATTATTAAGTGAAAATAATTATTAAGGATAATAAATAAAAGATAGAATTCTTTTATTTTATAAAAATCAGTATTTTATGGAACCGGATAAGTGAAGGGGTTAAATGTGAAAAAAAAAAAGGGGAAGAAAGATGAGAAATGAATGGAATAAAAGGTTAAAAAGCCTTTCATTCCATGAAAACACTCTCTCTCACTAAACACTCTTTCTCTCTTTCGGCTCTCTCTCTAAAGATAATCGAAGATCATCAAATTTTGATATTGGAAGTTGAAAATTTGGAATCAAGTTGCAAAGAAGGATTCATTAACACTGCAATCAAGGATTTGAGGTAAGAAATCATTTAAATACCGAATTTGGGAACATTTGGTTCGGTTTTTATAAGAACCGAAAAAAAATTTGATTTTGGAGTTACAATTATGGATGCATGTGTTATATAGTTGAAGATTCGTTTAAATCTAGTATATGAGATGCTATATATTGAATTTCAGCTCCTGATTCGAACTATAAGTATGATTTCTAGAGATTTGTGTGTGTTTTTAGTGTGTGTTTCGAATGGATGAATAAAAATGGTCAAAAAGGATGTAAATTGGTATGAAAGCATGTTAATAATAGTGTTAAAATGGTTGAAAACAAGTATATTTTAGTTGGTGTAAGTTATTTCACGTACTGAGTAAGTGCAAAAATGACATGGATTAAAATCGGGAAAATATTCGAAACTGCACAAATTCGAAGGGGTCCGAATTCGGATCCGAGATGAACTCGGATCTGGTCCGAATTCGGGTGGCCTCGAACTTAGGACGAAATCCGAATTTGGGAAGTACAAAAACAGAAATAATTTCTAAGTGTTGGGAACCGAATTGATCCGAATTCGGATGGTGGTCCGAATTCGATGACGGACCGAACTGGCTATGGTCCGAATTTGGGACAAGTGTGGTACGAACTAGATGTGGTCTGAAGTTGTTATGAGGTCCGAATTAGGATCTATTGGGGACCGAATTGGGGGTCCGAATTCGGGTGGGGTCCGAATTCGGACATGGATCCGAATTAGGATCGAAATTTTTGCAAAACTTATCAAAATTTGGTTTTATGGAATCAAACAGTTATTGACACGATGTGTTGTTACAACTGACTTACAGGTCCCTTGTGGTGTTGTTTAACCCACAGTGGGGTACTTTGTGGATCCGGTTGAAAGCCCGAGGAGAAATAAAATTGATTAAAGATTAATAACGCACCCACTGTGAGTACAGTAGATTTCGCATGTTTATATCTGTTTTATGTTAAGCTTTGCCTGCTGAGACCTGTTGCTTCAATTATTTGTTTGGAATTCTACTAACTTGCGTAGATTTAGATGCACATTCCTACTTGTTGCATGTCCTTTTGATTGTTGTGCATCTATTGATGGACCGGTGGGTCGCATCGATTACTCTGATGTTACTGTGCTATATGACCTGGAGCTGATCCACTCCTAGGCCCGGTAGGCAGTATGTCATCCCCGATCGTACGTTTGTCTCAGATGGTATGTTTAAATGCCGAGCTTTGGGCTCGAAGGGGCTGCGGCTCTGGTCCGTACTTAGTGTACGAAGAGGATATCCGATGTTGGTCATCTGTGTTATCCTTGGGCTTCATAAAAATTTATAAAATGCGTAATCTTTGTATTCACTAAGCATCCGCTTATTCCCCAGTTGTTGATTTTTATTTTACAGGAAAGGGTAAATCAGCTGCCGGACCTTCTAATTAGGTCGTTTCGGAAGATTTGGAAGACTTGGTACTATTGAATCAGTAATTTATGTTATGAGGCAATGTTGTAATATATTCTGGATGATTGTAATAATTGTAATGGGTTTGTAGAGTTAGACTTGGTACCTTATAGCACCGTAGGGTGTTTAACACTTGTTGCACTACGTTATTTATATTATTAATGCTTCCGCACTTAATTTAGGTTATCAGATCATTATGTTATTGCATGTGTATGATTAATCCTGGGAGTATTGTAAATGGTGGTTGTTGTGGCAAGGGTGTCACACGAGATGGTATCAGAGCAGTTGTTTGAGATTCAAGTGTCCGTGAGGTCTTGATCTCAAACATTAGGTAATGATATGTAGTGGTTAAAGTAATGATCTGAACTAAGATAGGTTACGATCTAGTAATTATAAGAGATTGACTATCATACGGGACAGATGAATGGTGTCTTTAAGTTTACGACATGTTGCTAAACAAATTATATGTTTATATTACAGAACATGTCTGGAGGAGGAATGACACCTGAAGAAGCCAGAGAGATGATGCTAGCTATGATGGCTGAGCAGAATCGAATGATTCAAGATCAGTTTCGGGCTGGAGACGAGGCCGAAGCTAAACGAAGAGAAGATAAGAGGAAGAATAAGGAAAGAGAGAAAAGCAATGACGAACAAGATGACAATACTGGGTCATCTAATAAGCCCAGGGGCTGTCGGTTTAAGGATTTTAAGGGAAATGGAGCAGTCGAGTTTAATGGACTCGGTGATGCTGTTGCTGCTCTGGAATGGATAACAACCACAGAACGGACATTCCGAATCAGTGATTGTGCTGAGAAGGACATGGTCCGGTTCGCTACTGCTATGTTCACCAAAGACGCAGTAATGTGGTGGAATTCAATGGTGAATGCCTTAACAATGGAGAAGGTTTTTAGAATGACATGGGCTGAGTTTACTGAAATTTTCACTCAGCAATACTGCCCGGCCGATGAACGCCGAAGACTAGAAGCTAAGTTCATGACACTAATTCAGGGGACTAAGTCTGTGTCCCAATATGCGGTAGAGTTCACGAGGTTAAGTTTATTTGCGCCTCATCAGGTTGATAGAGAAGAAAGAAAAGTTACTCGATTTGAGGTTGGTCTTGATTTGGAAATCCGAAGGGTGATGAGCAACGTACGTTACCCCACGTTTGCTAGTCTGCTGGAAGCTGCCAGAAATGTAGAACAGATCCTGATTATGTCAGGATATGTGATGGGGTCTGCTGATGCTGCTTCAACTAACCCAACTCAACCTTCACCGCCGAAACGTCAACGTGAAGGAGGCTACTCTGGTTCTGCACGATCATCACAGTACTCGCCACAACAGTCTTATCGTCGGCAGTCTAGTTCTCCTGGTCATGCTCGTGCATGTTCTGCTGTGGAGAATTGGGCCACTACCAAAGTGAATGCCCACGAAGATCGGATGCCTGCCATAAGTGTGGTGTATGGGGACACTACAGTAGGAATTGCAGAAGGAACGATCCAGCTGCTGCTGCTCCATCGTCGACTCGATCATTTGGAGGATCAAGTGGTGGTTTAGTCAACCGCCGGAACCAGCCAAAAAGGGGACAGACTAGTGCATTTCAGATTACCGCGGAGGAAGCTAGGGAAAACCCGGAGGTGGATGCGGGTACGTTTATAAGTTAAATTTATGCTTGCAAAAATGATGATTAATTCTGATATCAACAGGCCTTTTGTGTCTACTGTTTTGAGCAAACGACCAGTCATGATGCTGTTTAAGTTACTTGCTAGATTTGATATAGAAGTTACTAGTAACACTTTAGCCGAGTTAGATTACCTATATCGTAGATGCACCTTAGAAAATTAAAGATGTAGTTTTCAAAATTGGATCTTACTCCGATAGCATTTAGTGAATGTAACGTGATAAATATAGAAGATGTCGACGTTATAAATAAGAATGACAAATGTCAAGAAGGACTGATATTTGCTATAAATGTGGAAAAATGAGTCATTTTAGAAGAGTACTTTAAGATTCTATATGTAACTTCATCGAAGTTTTATGATTCCGAAGATAGCATGAATTTAAGTATTAGGAAAAGTTGTTACTAATATAGGTAAGATGATGATTGAGGAAAAAAAAAAAAAGAATACTCTAGTATCTGAGTAGGCATTAGATGAAAAGCCAAAATGGATTTTGAAGCTTTGAATTGGAAAAGATGTTTAAAATATCGTGAGAATTTTTATGTAATTGGAATCAAGGAAATTGTTTCAATATCAATATATATATATATATACGAACATTATATGAGGAAACCAAATATAGAAATTTGAGAGAAACCGTACGAGGGTATGATAATGGTGTTCATACTGTATGAGATTTAGAATATACAATGTGAGGTATAAGTAAGATATGTACGTGAGTTGTAATCAATTAAAAAGGAAATATAATGCTACTTGAGGATAGTATACTTATTGATATGGTAATTGATCAAGAAGAAAGTTAAAGAGACTTTGGACAGTAATGAAATTTGCTTATACCGCAAAGAAAGGTTTAATACTACGATTCGGAATCTAAGGGAGATTCGGAGGTGGTCATAAGTTTTGTTTAAATTCTAGTGCCGATTAATTAAGTCGTAACTACTGCATTTGTGCAATCAATGTTAGTGTTTTGGTCTAAGTTGACAGTTGTTATTGATGTTGAAATTTCTTAACAACACATTAGTTAGCTTAGATCATGTGTATCATGATTGTACTTTAGTGATTGAGGAGGTAGAACTCAATCCTGACTTGATTTCAATAGAGATAAGTGATTTGATACGATAATTAGAAAGAACTTATTTAATATATGTGACAAGACGCATGTAGTTTGCAATGAAGGAATAATAAAGATAACTACGCCGAAGGGAGGCGAGCGAATTGTATATATGAGTATTGGAGAAGTGGGGATCAATGTCTAAAGTTGATTGTTAGGTCCCGAAAGCTGATTGCTTAGGGCTGTGAGTTTTGTTTGGTATATGTTATTGATACCAAGACTTTTCTGGTGTGCCACTTGAATGACAAGTGAAATTTTGTGTTGACTTGATTCCTAGAGCTCCTCCAATAGATTGTTGTTCGTATCGCTATGCATCTACTGAAAGGTAAGAGATGATGAAACAACTTTAGGAGTTATCAGATAAGGGCTTCGTTAGATTGAGTCTATGCCATGGGGAGCCTGATATTGTTTATAAAACAGAGGATGTCATAATGAGAATGTGTATAGATTAACATGAATTGAACAAATTGACTATAACAAGTAAGTATTCGCTGCCAGGAATTGATGATTATTGATCAGTTGCAAGGGGTTGGTTATTGTGCAAAGATTGATTTATGTTCAGGATATCACTAGTTGAAAGATTTGTAAGGAGAGAATACTGAAAATGGATTTCAGGGATAGTTACGAGTATTTTGTTATGCCATTTGGGATAGCCGACACCCCAATTAATTCATGGACATTATGAATAAAGATTTGTATATCAATGTTGGGGGAAAATCTGTAATCGTAATTATCGATGATATGCTGGTATAAGTTTATAGTTGAATATGTCTTATTAGAGGAGTTGTTTCATGTCCAACTTTTGGTTTGCTTTACAAGTAGGATTATGCACCCATATAGCTATGAGTACAACTTACCTACCTCGACAAATGGTCAAAATGAATGAACTATTTTCATATTTGAATACATGATGAGATCATGTATTTTGGATTTAAGTATCAACAAAAAGGAACAAGTTAGCACTATAGTGTATTGGTTTATTGAGAATAACAGAAAAGTTAGGAATCTGTTATCTCCTTTGGAATTATCTAAGGAAATATCGAAATAGCACTTGGTGTTTTATGTGGAAAGTTTTATGTAATCTTCACAACTGGTAACGAAGATTAGGCTGATTATACTGAATTAGAAGTCATGAAGGGTTAGTATATGTTGAAAAATCGGAATATATTATGAATAAGGTAGTAATGAAGAATAAGAAACAAAGAGATAGAAATGGTGCTTGTACGTTGGAAGCATCACAAAGGATCCAATCATACTTGGGAGACAAAGGCGGAGATGTTGAAGAAGTATCCGAAACTGTTCAGATCCGAGTAACTTCGAGGACGAAGTTGAGCGTGGTGGAGCCCATGCTGTAACATCCTCGGATTTAAATTACTATATTTGAAGTTTATTAAGTTTAAATTTGTAATTTAAGTTGAATTATGTAAGTTAAGTTGGTACTGATTTTGGATAAATTATAAAGTTGGTTGCATTATATGGAAATTTAGTAATTTAGAAATTTAAATTATTAAGTGAAAATAATTATTAAGGATAATAAATAAAAGATAGAATTCTTTTATTTTATAAAAATCAGTATTTTATGGAACCGGATAAGTGAAGCGGTTAAATGTGAAAAAAAAAAGGGAAGAAAGATGAGAAATGAATGGAATAAAAGGTTAAAAAGCCTTTCATTCCATGAAAACACTCTCTCTCACTAAACACTCTTTCTCTCTTTCGGCTCTCTCTCTCTAAAGATAATCGAAGATCATCAAATTTTGATATTGGAAGTTGAAAATTTGGAATCAAGTTGCAAAGAAGGATTCATAAACACTGCAATCAAGGATTTGAGGTAAGAAATCATTTAAATACCGAATTTGGGAACATTTGGTTCGGTTTTTATAATAACCGAAAAAAATTTGATTTTGGAGTTACAATTATGGATGCATGTGTTATATAGTTGAAGATTCGTTTAAATCTAGTATATGAGATGCTATATATTGAATTTTAGCTCCTGATTCGAACTATAAGTTTGATTTCTAGAGATTTGTGTGTGTTTTTAGTGTGTGTTTCGAATGGATGAATAAAAATGGTCAAAAAGGATGTAAATTGGTATGAAAGCATGTTAATAATAGTGTTAAAATGGTTGAAAACAAGTATATTTTAGTTGGTGTAAGTTATTTCACGTACTGAGTAAGTGCAAAAATGACTTGGATTAAAATCGGGAAAATATTCGAAACTGCACAAATTCGAAGGGGTCCGAATTCGGATCCGAGATGAACTCGGATCTGGTCCGAATTCGGGTGGCCTCGAACTTAGGACGAAATCCGAATTTGGGAAGTACAAAAACAGAAATAATTTCTAAGTGTTGGGAACCGAATTGATCCGAATTCGGATGGTGGTCCGAATTCGATGACGGACCGAACTGGCTATGGTCCGAATTTGGGACAAGTGTGGTACGAACTAGATGTGGTCCGAAGTTGTTATGAGGTCCGAATTAGGATCTATTGGGGACCGAATTGGGGGTCCGAATTCGGGTGGGGTCCGAATTCGGACATGGATCCGAATTAGGGTCGAAATTTTTGCAAAACTTATCAAAATTTGGTTTTATGGAATCAAACAGTTATTGACACGATGTGTTGTTACAACTGACTTACAGGTCCCTTGTGGTGTTGTTTAACCCACAGTGGGGTACTTTGTGGATCCGGTTGAAAGCCCGAGGAGAAATAAAATTGATTAAAGATTAATAACGCACCCACTGTGAGTACAGTAGATTTCGCATGTTTATATCTGTTTTATGTTAAGCTTTGCCTGCTGAGACCTGTTGCTTCAATTATTTGTTTGGAATTCTACTAACTTGCGTAGATTTAGATGCACATTCCTACTTGTTGCATGTCCTTTCGATTGTTGTGCATCTATTGATGGACCGGTGGGTCGCATCGATTACTCTGATGTTACTGTGCTATATGACCTGGAGCTGATCCACTCCTAGGCCCGGTAGGCAGTATGTCATCCCCGATCGTACGTTTGTCTCAGATGGTATGTTTAAATGCCGAGCTTTGGGCTCGAAGGGGCTGCGGCTCTGGTCCGTACTTAGTGTACGAAGAGGATATCCGATGTTGGTCATCTGTGTTATCCTTGGGCTTCATAAAAATTTATAAAATGTGTAATCTTTGTATTCACTAAGCATCCGCTTATTCCCCAGTTGTTGATTTTTATTTTACAGGAAAGGGTAAATCAGCTGCCGGACCTTCTAATTAGGTCGTTTCGGAAGATTTGGAAGACTTGGTACTATTGAATCGGTAATTTATGTTATGAGGCAATGTTGTAATATATTCTTGATGATTGTAATAATTGTAATGGGTTTGTAGACTTAGACTTGGTACCTTATAGCACCGTAGGGTGTTTAACACTTGTTGCACTACGTTATTTATATTATTAATGCTTCCGCACTTAATTTAGGTTATCAGATCATTATGTTATTGCATGTGTATGATTAATCCTGGGAGTATTGTAAATGGTGGTTGTTGTGGCAAGGGTGTCACAGCCATGGGCCAGAATGATGTACATGCATGTAAAGTGTTTGAAGAAAGTGCCTATGAAGACGATGCCACAAGATGTTCTAAGTAACATGAAGTGGTGGTATGTAGATAATGAAACTACTGAAGCCGTGATGGAAGATACTCAAGACAAAGTTATTTTGCGAGTGTATGATCCATTACATCTAATAAATCTATCAAAGGACGACCTAAAGAAGCTACACGATCAACCTATCTTCTTTCACGAAGGATGGAGATCTGAAGCTAGGAAGTTCCAGAAGATAGTTAGAATATGTATAGATATAGGTTTATATGCAGGAAGTGGTCTATATGGTTCAAGTAATTAGACAAAATGTAAAAAGTTAGAAGCTATGGTCAAGGGGGAGCTGTTAGTACATCCTGTGTGACGATAGCAGTCTAAGTTTAGATAGCATTTTGTGTAAGTCAACTTACTTGATATGGAATATTAACTAGTGTTTGATATATGATTGATTATGTGAGTTTGATATTGATTGTTTGTATGTTTGAACTAGGTGTAATGTATTACAAGAAGTTCAAACATAAAGTTCAAAGATGAATTCAAACTTAAGATAAAACATAAGTTCAAACATAAGTTTGAAAGGTGAGATTCGAATATGGGCTAAATTCGAATTTGTCATTGAGGACAAATTCGAATAGGCCTTGGGCCAGATTCGAATTTGTCCTAGACAAACTCGAATCTGTCGGTATAATTAAGGGTTAATTCGATTAATTATGTGACTTTTGCAGAATTGGTCAGACGATTAGCAGAAGGTGATCTCGAACTTGATTGCAATCAGAGAGTTTTGTGAGGAGAGAATCATTGTGTCGGGGCGTTCTAATTTATACGTCTATCACCGTGGTAGTCTCCGTGTTTCGGTGTGCGTGATATATCCGTCAAGTCGCTAACGAGGATTCCGCACTCGTTGGCAGGTGTCGCGTCAAGATAGATCCGTAGTGTGCAGACCTTACACTAACTTCCATGGTATTGACGGCCGATGGCTTATTCTTCTTGAGAGGGCTTTCATCACCAGCCACACGTACCATAAAGATTTCAGCAACAGGTTCCTTTAGCTTCGAGCCATCGGGTGCCTTGTCCTTCTGCCAGGCGTATCGCCTTTTTTGGCTTTGCTCCTTAGACTGTAATTTTCCCTTGATATCCCTCACCAGGTGTGAGAGCTTCCCCATTTTAATCGCACCTTCAATACGCTTGCCTAACTCTATGCATTCGTTGGTGTGGTGCCCGTTGTCTTCATGAAACTCGCAGTATTCCGTCTGGTTTCTTTTTTTGGGGTCACCTTGCATGCGAGCCAGAGGATTAAACGAGGAGGCCAACGCCTCTATTGCCAAGATTTCCCTAGGAGTCTTAGTAAGTGATAGGAGAGCATATTTTTTCCTGTACCTGTCCTCCCTATGACCATATGGAGTGTATTTCTCCTCTCTATCACGACGACCCTTTAACGACGCGTCAGACTCCCTTCCTTGGTAAGACTTGTGATTCCTTTCTTGATGTGGCTTCCTAGGGGTTTGATTTTGGGTTGACAGCTCTTTAGACCGTATGTAAGCGTAAGTCTTTTCCAAACACTCCTGATAGGAGGCTGGAAGATCTTGAGACAAGAACTCCACGAGTTGTCGATGTCTAAGTCCATGTATAAAACCAGACAATTTGGCATCGTCCCCCAAACCCCTGATCTGCTGACTCTCCAAATTGTATCTTTCCACGAAGGCTCGCAGGCCTTCCGCCTCAGTTTGCTTGATGTTGTGAAGCTCTAGGTGAGTCTTTGTATACCTGTGCTATTGCATAAAGTTGGAACGAAATTTGGTTCTTAACTCATCGAGGCTGCTGATACCGCCTGGGGGCAATGACTTCAATTACAGACGAGCATTGCCCTTAAGTGTCATTGAAAACATATGGCATGCTACTGGTGGTACCCATTTGGATATCTTCATGGCTCCTGCAAACAGGCGCCAGTGATCGTCTCGATATCCTGTCCCATCGTACACCCCTACGTTTGAGGGTAGTTTCAAACCCTCAGGGAGGGGGTAGTCTTCAATCCATTCTGCGAACAGGGAAGGATCTTCCATATCAACCTCCTGGAAGTGAGGCTCTAGGTTAAGAGGTTAGATCCCTTCTGTAAATCCCTGTTGGGCCTGACCCTGAGAAGTCCTGCTTCTAGTGGTATTACCACTTCTCCCAGTCCCCTATGTCCTTAGCTCGTGAACCTGACTTGAGGCGGTGGTTCCACGCGCTCTCTTCTTCTTGCACTTCCCAGCGCCTCGAAGGTTCTGCCTAGCACGGGGCCCTCCCTTCGAGACACAAGAGTAGGAGGTGTGGTTAGGGAGGTACGAGCTGCTTGCATCGTCTGCTTGGTCACAGTTCATGGAAGGAGGGCGGCCTCGCTTTCCACTGACATCTTGGCCCTAGCCGCCTGGGCTTCTTGAGTCCTACAAGTCGGCCCTTCCCTCGTATCCGACTCCTGGGTATCTATGTGTTCGTCCATTTCCTCTGAGTCTGCGTCTTCATATTCCATCATCACCTCATTATTCATGCCCGGTAGTGGCGCCTCAACAGAACGAGAGTGTTCTTGCATGAGGGCTTGGAGTTGCTCAAAGTTTGCTGCTATGAACTGACGGTTTATAACCTGCGGGGCTGCATCAGAAACTAAAGAAGGAAGGGGTGTCTCGACAGTTATGGAGGGTTCCGCTACCCCCATGGGCGTCTGGAGACCCGCCTGAGGAGGGGGCTACTCCACGCCTGGGGGTGCCTTGAGGGCCTATTTCAGCTACATCCAACTTATCCATTCTGAACTTCTGAGAACGAAGCTAGTATCACCGTAACTAGTTGTGTCCCACGGATGGCGCCAATTGTTTGTGCGTATGACAATCAATAATAATGGGTTAAGGCGATAAGAAGCTTAATAATGTTTCCAGAGGGTTCTTGGGAAGGATTCAAGCGCCTGAAACAAGGAAAACAAAGGCTACGGTTGTGTCAACACAGGGAGAGCCCCTGTGAGGACACTCTGATACCTAAGTCAGCTGTCATGGCCAAGAGTGCGTATTGAGATAAAGTATAAGTGAGATGAGAGATTATCATTACCATTTTCCAGGTGGTTCCTGCTCCTATATATACCTTCCCTCTCCAGGACGAGGCGCTTCCTAGAGGGACTCCTATTGGTTGGAGAGAACGTGTGCGGGATCACCTCCGTGATCCCTGAAAAACCAATGAGATGCCTGCTTTTGCTCGTTCGTCTGCACAGCCCTTTTCCCCGACAGGATCCTCCTGCGGGTCGCAGGTCTGTCGCCCCATGGCGCACCCGCGGGTCAAACGGGTAACCTCGGACTAGGGGAGGGTCAAAAGCCCTTAAAAAGGAAAATTGGGCCCCTTGGGCCGACGGGCTTATATAGAATTGGGCCTATGTAATCAATAGTGTTTAACTTGAAAAAGCCAAGCATTGATGTGATTGACAACAGCGGCATGGATGTTGACTTTCCAGCAAAATATTTAATCATACCCGAACGCCTGATACTATATAACTTCCTAAACAACAACAAATATTGTGGATATGTCCTATATCTCATTTCCTTCTAATCTTTCACGTGAGCATATTATCCATTCTTGAATGTATCATAACATATTGTGATTTTCCTCTGTCGCGACAGCATACATACTTCTCACACTACCTTGCATTGATAGAGCATCTAAAGGCAGATGCGATTGAGAGGTGCACACCGAAGCATTTGAAAGTGAAGTGGGAAACAAAAGAGAACAACATTGACTGTGGGGTGTTTTAATGAGGCATATGGAGACGTACAAGGGTCAAAGGGGTTGGGACTGTGGGCTTGAAACTGAGGGGAAGAAACAAAAATCAATTCTGAGAAAGCTGAGGGCAAAGTACCTGACGAAGATAATTCTCTTTGATGTGAACCAGCTAAAGAAGGAATTTCTATTGAAGTGTGAAGAATTCTGGAAGAATGGCGAAGAAAAGGTTTACTTGATTAAAACAATTTATGCATTCTCGAATTGTGCATGGTGTATAGTTGGAAAAAGAAAACATTGTCCTCTACATTTTTATTTTGAGATACAGATTCTGATGCCTAGGAAGAACACATTGTAGTTTCATCGATATTAAATGTGTAGAATCTAGGAAAATGGCAAATCTAATATACATTTTTGGTTTCGTCGGGGTTGAAATGTGTTTCAATTATCCCATATAACAAAAATAATGATATCCATATATGAAAAATCTATAACATTCTATGTAGACTAAAACAAAATTCTATGGACTATAATCAGTATTCTGGAAATAATCTACAACTATCTATGTAGATTAAAATATATTTTTATGGAGTATGAACAATATTCTATGTAGTTTGGACATTATTCTATGGAGTTTAAGCAACAATTTATGGATAATAAACAACTTCCTATGTAGATTAAAATAAATTCTATGTATAATGGAAAACTATAGATCTCCATATATGGAGAATCTAAAACATTCTATGTAGGCTAAAACAAAATTCTATGGAGAATAATCAGTCCTCTATAGATAATCTACAACTCTCTAAATATATTAAAATATATTCTATGGAGTATGAACAATTTTCTATGTACTTTAAACATTATTCTATGGAGTTTAAACAACAATCTATGGATAATAAACAACTTCCTATGTAGATTAAAAATATATTCTATGGAATATACATAATATTCAATGACGATTAGCTACTATCTATGGATGATAAAATCTATTTAGTATATACAATATATGGAGAATAAATACATAACGATAAAAAAGCATGCGAGACAGATGTCTTAAAAAACATATGACGAAGTTCTCAATACTATGGATAAAGCACCTTATAATAAGCTTGAGGATGGAGCAGTGCATAAAAAGATAAGCAACATGATCTAGAAATAAAATGTTTTCCCCTTCAATACAAAAAGTATTACTGAAAAATACGGTGAAAAAACATGCAAAACTAACCAAACGTAGCCGCTCATTTCCCTTTGAGCGGGAAGTTACGAGAATCACGATTCGTTTGACTGTTACAAGACCTGCATAAAAGAGTGCGTTTGTGGCTCTCGACTACCTTTTTCTCCCTTAACCCGATCAACCTTTTGTTTGTCCCGCATCCTTTGTTGCGAATCCCAGTTGGAACATGAATACTTAATGTTTCTGGTGGTTTTGATCCCAGAAGTCTCTCAAATGTTTCGTCCTTGTTATAGCTAGCCATACATTTCCCATCAACGTCAACCTCCCCTACGTCTTTCTTGAACATTTCAAATAGCAAACTAATCTTTTCTGGAGAATTGTGTAGACATAAAACAACGAACCTGACGTAATGTAACACCCTCTAAACCCAGCTAAAAGCCACGTCATTTACAATACACAGGTGGCATAAACGCAAATAAAATCAATCACACATGTCAAGAGTTTACACAAACACTGATTAATTAAAACATTTCACAAACATAAACAACTCTGTCTACCGGTTTACCCAACATACAGGACCAAACCCAAACCCGAATATTCACATACAAACCCGACATAGTTTACCCCAAGATTCCTAACAGAACAGTAGTCACATACAGTCAACAAAATATAGAACCCTCAGCAACAGCAAGATAAAGCTCCTACTTCCGCTCAGGAGCTGGCGGTCCTATCTTCAGTTCCCCTGACAAACAAATCAGACTCGAATACGTAAGCTTCGCAGCTCGTGAGTACAAAAGGGTTAGACACTGCACTAATCACATAAGCACATAACTCATGTTACATGGTAACTCTACGCTAAACGGCATAGCGCATGCCATCAGGTCTCTAATCAGAGACACGAGAGATCCAATACAAGAAGAGATTCTCATCTCAATTGAGGAATCCCTCCCCCCTGGAGCCAAGCCACGCCCGTGGGGGGCAACAGGAATGACGACCGCTAATATATATAAGATATATAATATATATATATATATATATATATATATATATAGATATGATATATATATATAATATATTAATATATATAATATATAATAATATTGGAGACCCTACACAGGGGCTAACACAGAGCAACACAGCTCCCGCGATAACTCATCGTGATTCACTATGATGGATCTCGAACATATAAATCATATAAAGAAAGAAGGACCATACCTGAGGGGCTAGCTCGCAGTGCCAAACACAATCACAGACAATAATATATACACATATTATGACTCGATAAAAGTAGGCCCTTTGAAAAGAACTCGTGTACTCATCTGGATCACCCCGCACAATATCCCTAATAGTCTGATCCGAACCTGACTCGTACCGACCTCGGTAAATTCATGTACACACAACGAATCTTCCCAGGTTAATCCCACTTTAACAGATAAGCCCAAAATGCCCAATAGTCATTAATACAATTGATAAAACCCTCAAAAAGCAACCCAAATAGGTTCCCGGGGTCTAAAAACCTAATCTGGCCAAAACAGCCCTGATCACGGCCGCGCTCCTGATCACGGTCGTGCTCATCTGATCCCGACCGCACTCCTGATCCCTGGTCGCGCTGACGTGATCGCGGTCGTGCTGCTGATCGCGGTCGCGCTCCTGATCACTCATCTTCTTCCTTTTCAGCTTCTATCCATGGGGATTTCGACCCCAAAACCGATTTTAGCAGAAATAACACATATAACTGATGCTAACAAGCTCCCAAAACACATTCAAACCAATTCCCCAGTTTTTACACCAATTAACAACATAAATCAAGCTCAAATCAAAGGATTCTCACCTTAAAGCTTCAAGAACACTAAATGAAGTCTCCTAATCTGATTTACAACAGATTACACACGGTTATGGCTTCGATTTGGCTTCAATCTCTGATTTCCAAGACACAATATACACACACAACACCTTTGTCAATATTTGGGAAGTGAAGGCAAGAAAGGAACGTACATACACATATACGTTACTAATTATAATGCGGGTTCGACACCGATACCCGGACCTGTTATTAAAAATCCACTATTTATATCATTATATCCCATTTAATTCCGTGAAATCATAATTATAATTAATCCACTAAAATTATATCCCGAATCCATGAAATCCCCGTCCCGACACGTATAATCCACTATACACGATGCAATGGGACCAACGCAATACTCAATAAAATAATTGGCCAATAGGACAATTACACGTACCTTCTTGGGAGTCAGGGTGTTACAAATCCTCCCCCTTACAAAGATTCCGTCTCGGAATCTTACTATGGCTCTGGAACAAGAATGGATAGCGGCTCCGCATCTCGGACTCGGGCTACCAAGTTGCACTAGTACCCTTATGATGTCTCCATTGAACGAGTACCAATGATATCTCCTTATTGCACAACTTCTTCACTTTACGATCAATAATCAACTCTGACTACTCAGCATATCTCAACTAATCATCCACGGATATCTCTGACAGCGGCACGTACTGATCCTCTTTTGCTAAACACTTTCTCAAATGGCTCACGTGGAACGTATCATGCACACCGGCTAACTCTGACGGTAAACTCAATCGGTAGGCCTGATCTCTAACCCCGGCTATTATCTCAAACGACCCTATATACCTCGGACTCAGCTTACCCCGGTGCCTGAACCGATCACACCCTTCCACGGAGATACTTTCAGCAACACCTGATTCCTGACACTGAATTCGAGCTCGGAGGTACGGCGGTCAGCATAACACTTCTGACGGCTCTATGCGACACGCATATGCTCCCGGATCGTATTCGCTCTATCACTCGTCTTCTGAAGTAGCTCGGGCCCACTGATCGGTCGCCCACCGACCGCGTCCCAACACACTGGGGTTAGACACTTACGGCCATATAATGCTTCAAACGGCGCCATCTTAATCGAGGTGTGGTAGCTATTGTTGTAAGCAAACTCTACTAACGGGAGGTGCACATCCCAGCTACCCTTGAAGTCTATGACGCGTGCTCTCAGCATATCCTCGAGTATCTGGTTGGTGCGCTCAGTCTGCCCATCTGTCTGAGGCCTGTAAGCTGTATTCAGCTGAACCCGGGTACCCAGCTCTCTCTGGAAGCTCTGCCAGAACCGTGAGGTGAAACGAGTATCGCGATCAGAAGTAATCAACTTCGGAATCCCATGTCGGACACTATCTCATCATGTACAGCCGCGCTAGCTGATCCATCGTGATCGTACCCCGAACGCAAGAAGTACGCACTTTAATCACCGGTCCACTATGACCCAAATCATGTCTTCCCACGGACAGTACGAGGAAGTTGGACGATGAAATCGCATCGTGATGTGGTATATCATTCACTCGGGAATCTCCAGTGGCTGTAGACGTCGGTGCGGGTTTTTGGTGCGCACTTTTAAACCCTCAAACATGTCATACACGCTCGACATAAACGGCCCACGTCCGTTTCATACCCGGCCACCAGTAGAAGTCATCGGAGATCTCGTTACATCTTGGAGCTCCCAGGATGAATGGACAACCTCGACTTATGCGACTCATCAAGGATCAACTATCGCAAGTTACCGACTCGGGAACCACAAACTCGTGTCCTCACGTGTATATGCCCTGCGGCCATTCCCTGACCAACGACTCGTGTCTGCCCAACCAGCCTCTCTCTCTCTCTTCAATTCTCTCCACGCAAACCCTCGATAGCTGTGCCATCTTAGAACCTGGTTCAATCAAGGGTAGAGGTAATCTCGAGTCCAAAGCTCGGGAAGTAACTGTCTGAACCACGCCTTAATACGGCTCAAGGCGTCAGCTACCAATTCGCCTTTCCTCCAGGGTGATGACTGGTAACTCACAGTATAACATTCAGGAGCTCTAACACTGCATCTCTGTCGCATGTTCAAATCCTTCTGACTGAATAATACTGAAGGCTCGTGTGATCTGTGTAGATACCACAAACTGGGATCCATAAATAATGTCGCACCAAAATATCTTTAACGCAAAGACTATGGCATCCAACTCAAGATCATGACAGATTTGTCTTCATAGGTTTTTTCAAAACTTAACGCCTCGAGCGTAGGCAATCACCTTGGCCTGCGCATCTAACACAGGCTAGCCCCGTCCCTGATGCATCACAATCTACCGCAAGTCATGCTGTAAGCTGTTCGGGCAAAGCTAATGCACCGGCGCGCTGACTAATCGAGAGCTCACACTCGGCAAAGGCATTGTCCCTGCTCGTCATTCCAACTCGAATGGGTATGCCCTGTCGTGTCAGTCCTCTTCGCACGACATGGCGTATCCGCGAAAGTTCTGAATAAACCGTCGTAGTAGCCTGCTGAATCCCAGGAACTACGATGCTCGGCACGGTCTTAGGTTCGCTCCAGCTCATCACAACAAGCCTGATCTTCGGGGATCCATTTGATGCCCTCACGCTCACAACATGGCCCAAGAACTGCACTGTCTCGGAGCGCAGAAATTCGCACTTCGAAACAGTTGCTAGAGTCCTCTCTCTGCA